>JZKD02S1771516.1:179815-193094 GCA_000966675.3 Picea glauca
GCAAAGAACCCAACTTATCATTCGAAGACAAAGCATATTGACGTTCAGTATCACTTTGTGAGAGACATGGTTGAGGAAAAGAAGGTGTTGTTGGAAAAGATTGGCACTTTGAAGAATGTTGCAGATTTATTGAGAAAGTCTGTGAGCATAGAAAATTTCTCCTGGTGTAGAGTAACAATGGGCATTGCTGCCCTAGATTGTTGACTATATAACCCTGTGGACCCCTGGATTCAAAGAAAACAACAAGTGGGAGAATGTTGGGTATATGTTATATTCTTTGCATGTCTGTGTGTGGGCGCGTCAGGTTCGACAACTGCGTATGACGATCCCTCTAGTAGTTCCCTTTATGTCGTGTGCGCTGGGCTCTTCCTAGGGGGGTCCTAGGGGGGGCCAGGTATGCCCCCCCTAGTTACGAGCAACGTTCGGGGCAGTGCCCCCAAATTTCTTTTTTGGGGCAGTTTTTGCTATTTTTAGTGGATTTTTCTATTTTTAGTGGTTTTCTAAATTAATCCCGGATTAAGGGATTAGGGTTTTGGTATCTACAAAATACCTAAAAACATTGTATATATTGTATGGTGAATGGTGAAATTTGATATAATGAAAATAAGAAAGGTTTTCCCTGGTTGAGGGTTTCCGGTATAAATCTCTGTGTACTATGTGTATGAGCCATTGATTAATTTATGTTTTTCTTAAGAATATATATGCATTGCTTTACTTCACAGGTTTAAAACTTACAAACTGTCCTTCCAAAAGAGCTACGCCCTAGATGGCTGAATGATGCGCTATGAATGGTTCCACCATCTGAATCTGATGGGAAGTGTCTCAATCTATGCGCCCTGCCTAGATCTCAACTGGGTCGGAAGGAAATTGCAACCCGAGCTCTGATCTCGTGTAGCTACAAAACCCCTCTATCTAACCTTGTGCCCTCACTAGCTGAGCTGCGCAACATGACAATTGGATACTCTTGAATAGCACAATGAAATATCTGGATGGCATCTTCGATGGGCTAGGGTGCCTCTCAACACCGAAACGTATCAATGGTGTTGGTTTCCTCCAGAAATACACAAAACATTAGATGTCGAATCTCTTCCTCCTTTGGGAACTCTCAACATCAAATCATAACAATGCATAATGAGGAATTAGGTCGAATTACTCCCTTTATACTCTTCCCGATCTAATTCACCATTGACCTCACTTAAGCTAGGCACTTTTCCTCCTAAGGTGAATAATTAATTAATTTAGTCCCCCTTTAGCACCTTTTTCATTCTAATTCTTCGTTGACTTAGGCTTAAGTGACCTTTCCTATGATTTTTGGCTTAATTCATTGTTTAGACACCAAATCACTCTTATTTCTCCCTTTTGTTCCCTATTTTTGTCAGACTATAGTCTACGGGAACACATAGACTACTAGTTCACTCCCTACTGGCCTACTCTTGGGAAAGGGACATCACAGTCCTCCCTTCCCGATATTGCTTGTCCTCAACCAACATCAATCCTGGGTGCTGCAAATATGCTCTCCCTCCCATGTGGCATCCTCCACTGGAAGACCCCTCCATATAACCAAGCACTCCCTGATGACCTTTCTCGTCAACCTGCACTCTCTCTGCTCTAGTACCTCCTCCGGAACTAGCTCCAACTGGCCCTCCTCATCCAAGGGTGGCAAGTCCTCTGAAATACTAATCTGTTGTCCCACGGCCTTTTTAAGGCATGAGATGTGAAAGATGTTACAAATATTTCTACGCTCCGGTAGCTATAGCTCGTATGCCACCTTTCCTATCCTCTTGATGACTCTGTATGGCCCATACAACTTCGACTTCATCTTCTCTGCTCCGCTCCTCTTCAAGGAGGACTATCTGTATGGTTGTAATCGAAGAAAAACCAAATCCCCTACCTTAAAAATGTGCTCGACTCTGTGCCGGTCTGCGTAGGTCTTCTGCTGGTTTTGAGCCATCTGCAAGTTCTCCCTCACTACATGTAGAATCCTATGACTCTCCTCCACCCAGTCTTTGGACCTCCAGACCCTTCTGTCCCCAAACACAACCTCCACAAAGGAGGGTGCATCATATCCATACATTGCCCTGAACGGTGACATCTTGATAGACATATGGTAAGTTGTGTTGTAGCAATACTCACCCATGTGTAACCATCTCACTCATGTGCGTTGTTTCCCCCCCACATAGTTCCTCAGATATGCCTCCACCCATTTATTGACGATATTTGTCTGTCCATTTTTCTGTGTGTGGTAATTGGTACTCGTAGCTAGTTTTGTGTCGGTCAACCTGAAAAGCTCCTGCCAAAACGCATCGATGAAGCACCCATATCTATCACTGACTATCTTCTTGGGTAAACCATGCAACCATAATACCTCTCTAAAAAACAACTCTACTACCTATATGACCTTGTAGTCCATGGGTATGGAAAATAAATGTGCAAATTTGGTCAGCCTGTCGACCACCACAAATATACAGTCCCTTCCCTGCACTCGAGGAAGGCCTGTAATGAAATCCATAGAAATGATCTCCCATTTCTACTCTAGAATGGGTAGAGGCTGTAGCAACCCTGTGGGATGTATATGCTCGGACTTGTTCTACTGACAATTCGTGCACTCCCGGATGTGTTTCAGCACATCATCCTTGAGACCCTTCCATGAGAATCTCTCCTTGATCTTCCTATATGTTTTGAAGTATCCTTGATGCCCTGCTGTAGGAAAATCATGATACACCTTCAAAATTTTCCTCTTCAGGGTAGATTCTGGAACCAAGTAGATCCAGTCCTTGTAGAAAATGACGTCATCAAGAACCCAGTATCTATCATCAACCACCTGTCCATCCATCACCTGACAAGCAAATTTGTTTTTGGAGTACTCCACCAACAAATGAGCTTTCCAATTTGTACAAATGTCCATCATTGAACATCCTGCTGGCCTCCTAGACAAATCATCTGCTATGATATTCCTTTTTCCTTTGACATAATCAATATCAAAGTCAAAGGATTTGATATTTGAGACCCACTTCTTTTATCTCTCTTTGATACTTTTCTGATCTGCTGCCTACCAGATACTCCCTGAATTTGGGTAAGGCATGCATGATCACTAGCATTTCCTTGTCATAAATAGGATATAGTCTCTCTGACTCGTTGATATTTCTTCTATCAAACACAATGGGGTGCCCCCCCTACATCAAAATTGCTCCAATCCTCACTCCTGATGCGTCGCACTCTAAGACAAATAACTGAGAGAAGTTTGGAAGGGGTAGAACAAGGCATGTGCTCATAACCTCCTTCATTTTGTCAAATGTCTGCTGTGACTCCTCTTTCCAATTAAAAGCACCCTTCTTGGTCAAGTTTGTGAGTAGTTCTCCCAACTATGAAAATCCCTTGATGAACTTCCTGTAGTAACTACATAACCCAAAGAATCCCTTCAACTTTGTGAGGTTCTTGGGTGTTGGCCAATCCAGAATGGCCCTGATATTCTCCCGATGAACCTATACTCCCTGCTCACTAATGATATGCCCCAAGTACAGTAGTTCTCTCATGAAAAACTCACATTTGGATTCCTTGGCATATAATTATTATGCCTTCATAATGCTCAATACATCCTCCAAATGTGCCAAATGTTCATCCCACGTCATGTTGTATATCAATATATCATCGAAGAACACCAAAATGTATTTCCTCAACTGTCCTCTAAAGATGTGGTTCATGCAAGATTGGAAAGTGGCCGGTGCATTGGTCAACCCAAATGGCATGACCAAGAACTCAAAATGTCTGAAGTGGAATATCAATGCGGTCTTCTCTATATCCTTCTCTCTGATGCTGATCTGATGATACCTAGATAACAGATCGATCTTGGTGAAGAAAAATGCCCCATGCAACTCATCCATCAACTCGTCTATGCACGAAATGGGGTACCTATTCTTTATTGTTTTCTTGTTGAGAGCTCTATAATCAATGCACATCTGCAATGTGCCATCCTTCTTCAGTACCAGAACAACTGAAGAGGAAAAAGGACTCGTGTTGGGATTGATGTGCCCCATCATAAGAAAATCTTTGATTTCTTTCTCAATCTCGTCCTTGAACCTCTTGGGATGCCTATAAGTTGCAGTGATCACTGGTGTAGCCCCTGCCTCCAACTCGATCATGTGCTCAAATCCTCTATCTGGTGGTCTCCCTGGTGGTATCGACCCAAACACTGGCTCATACTGGCTCAAAATATCTCTAATATGTGGATGGTACTATTCTCTTCCCTTGGAATCCTTCTGTGTGGTGATTAAACACTTCGCTGCATTGCTGCATAGGCCACATCACTGTGATGGAAGATCCTCTCCAACCATTTTGTCGATACTTCTCATGGTGCTCCTGTAGAAATGCCTCTCAGTACCACTCTCAATCCATTGGTGTCTCTGAAGCTCATGGTCAACGTCTAATAGTTGAACCCAATCTCCCCTAATGAATATAACCACTGTACTCCCAATACTGCATCTGTATCTGACAGGTCAACTACATAGAAAGTGTCTGTCAAGGTGTAGTTTCCTAGTTTGACCTCTAGGTCTGGGATCATGTCCAAACATGTCATCATGTATCTATCTGCAACTGCTACATGGAATCCCTCAAACTCGTTAATGCGTAACCCCCTCTTGGCTACTAAGGATGCATCTATGAAGTTGTGGGTGGCCCCACCATCAACTAAAGCAGTCATGCATTGCCTCTGTACAAGGCCCTTGAGCTTGAGAGTGTTGTACCTAGGTACTCCTAAAATGGTGGCTATGGTTCCCCCTTTCACCTCTATATGAGGTTTTGTCTCCTCCTTGGGCTGTACCTTTGCCAGTATCTGAGGTTTCTTCGGCTGCTTCTCTAGCGCATGAGTGGTATCATCCTCTGAATCAGTGTCTTCTCGTGCCCCAATATCCTCATCCTTCTCCTCACTACCTGATTCCACTTTAATGTAGTGGATATGTCCCTTTCCCATGCATCTATGCCCTGGGACCCAAGGGTCTCTGCAAGAGAAGCAAAGCTTCTTCCTCATCAACTCCTGTCTTGTGTCATCATCCATCTTCTCCCTGCCCTTCCATTCTCTCTGGAATGGCTTCCGGTCTTGATCCTTATGTGGTATGAAGGGTTTGGAAAAGGGTTTAGTTTTTGGCACCGTGTTCGCCAAATCTTTAGTGCGTAGGATGGAATCTTGCAAGGTGTGAGGCTAGTATGCCTTCACCCATCCTCTCAAGGGTTCTGTGAGCCCTTCTGTGAATAACATGATCAATCAGGGCTCAGATATATTTGTCACTGCCACTGCTACTCATTGAAACTCTGAGATGAATGCCTCTGCTGTGCCAATTTGTCTCAACTGGGATAGATCTCTGAAATGGATCTTTCGATCCATCCTATCAAATCTGTCCATGAGCCTCTCTGTGAACTCCCTATAGGAGGTGATGCAACTGTGGCCCAATGTCACCAACCCATGATACCACCACTCGTGTGCCTCACCCTCCAAGTGTAAGGTAGCGAAACTGATGGACTCTTTCTTGATCATCTAGTTGAGATTATAGTAGGTGTATAGCTTCTGTACCCAGGATTTGGCGGTGCATTTGGATGATCCATTAAAAGAAGGTATGGTGAGTTTACCAACTTTCCGGATGAAATCAATATTATGCCCCTGCTGCTGCTGCGACCCTCCTCTTTGTGTCTCTCTAGGGTGGTTCCTGAGTCTAAGTGCACAATACTCGAATAGGGTCATGTCCTGATGGACTTCACGACCCAACACTTCATACTCTCTTCGATACTCTGCAATGTCCTCTGCATGAATGGGCGGTCTCTGTGCTATCGACAACTGTGCTGCTACTAGGGGTGCCCTCTGGAAAATGGGAAACAAAGGTTGGGGAATCAAAGGTGGGGTCTACTTCCTACCCCTGAGTCCCCCTGTGCTTCATGTTGGGCTTGTGTTCCCGAGGTGCTCACCATAGTCAATATATCAACCACCTGTGCCAAGGACTGAGACATGGTCCACTGACTAGCTAACATATTGTTGATAACCTGCATGAAGGCTGCCTCTGGTTCCAACCACTGCCCTCTGGTTGCTCATATTTGTCTCCTAGCATCCTCTCTGCCTTGCCCTCAGCCTCATGCTCTGCTCTTCTCTTTGCTTCTCTGTGTGTCTCTTCCTCTTCCTCTGAGCTAGGAGGGAAAGGAGGAAAGTCAGGCCTAGGCCTTCTTTCCTTGCACCTGTTGTAAGTGACATATTCGTCACCTATGTTCTCATGACCATATGGGTCTTCTACTGTACTCATCATCTTTAGTCATAGGCTGGCAGGACTAAAGCTCTGATACCACTGAAATATCCCTAATCCAGCTGATCTGGATATCTACTATGGATATAGTGTTTTGATTCACAAATCTGATACTCTGAGGGTTTCTGGATGCGTTTTATCATCAGATATGATACTCTGGGGGTTTCTAGATGCGTTTTAGTTATGTGCTTGAGATATTTTGTGGTTGTTTCATGTGCATGTTATACATTATGGTTTAAACAATCATATATATGATGCATGCGGAAATAATGAACATCAACCGCCTAATAATATGTATTATGAGATTCAAGCATGGAAATACAATGAAATACTGAAAATGTAGAAGATAGTCATCAGTTAGATCTCATGGATCATCACTAGAATACAAGAAAATAACATAAAATAACCGTGATCAGAAGATTAAGGCAGATATGATGCATGAATGGATAGATCGACAAAATCGACGATTCCAGAGAAGCACAGTAACCGCTACAAACTGGAAAACTCGTTCAGAAGGCTATACCTATTAAAATGAGCTGGAAACTATCCCAATGGAAGCGCCCTGGAATCTATACTAATCCTGGTGACTGTCGGATGACAGATCTGTCCTCCGATGCTCTGGATCTCATCCTCTAGGGGTCTGTGCCCCTCCTTGGCTCTTTAGATGCGTCTAACTGATTCCACCAACGGAATCAGATGATATAGGACTCAAAACGTTCACCCCAACAAATGAGGAACTGGGTCAGAAGGGTTTCCCTATATCTTCTCTGATGCTCCGTCTATAACCCCAACTGTCCTTCCAAAAGAGCTGCACCCTAGATGGTTGAATGATGCACTATGAATGGTTCCACCATCCGAATCTGATGGGAAGTGTCTCAATCTATGCGCCCTGGATGGATCTCAAATGGGTCAGAAGGAAACTACAATCCAAGCTCTGATCTCGTGTAGCTACACAACCCCTCTATCTAACCTTGTGCCCTCATTGGATGAGCTGCGCAACATGACAACTGGATACTCCTGAATATCATGATGAAATACCTGGATGGTATCTTCGATGGGCTAGGGCGTGTCTCTCAACACCGAAACCTATCAATGGTGGTGGTTTCCTCCAGAAATCCACAAAATAGTAGAAGTTGAATCTCTTCCTCCTCTGGGAACTCTCAACATCAAATCATAACAATGCATAATGAGGAATTAGGTCGAATTCCACCCTTTATACTCTTCACGATCTAATTCACCAATGACCTCAATTAAGCTAGGCGATTTCCCTCCTAAGGTGAATAATTAATTAATTAAGTCCCCCTTTAGCACCTTTTCGTTCTAATTCTTTGTTGACTTAGGCTTAAGTGACTTTTCCTATGATTTTTCACTTAATTCATCGTTTAGCCACCAAATCACCCTTATTTCTCCCTTTTGTTCCTTATTTGTGCCTGACTATAGTCTACGGGAACACATAGACTACTAGGTCACTCCCTACTGGCCTACTCTTGGGAACGGGTCATCACAACTGACACCAACGAATGTCCGACGTCAACCGAGTCAGTGAAAAAAGAAGAAAATGACATAGTTCATCCTAAGAGCACCGACGATGATCAATGTCGTGCATCGACGATGTCAACAATAAAACGCATGTCACCAGACAATAGGTAGAGGCGTTCGTTGATGCCTATGAATATTGACCATCGATGTCCAACATAACACATGGAAAATTCAACCAAGAATGAGTCAAATGTTGATGCCAATAACAAAGTCTCCTCGAGATCGAGACCATCATATTATCTCAAGAGGTCTTCCCAACCGTCAGATTTGTGGGTAAGTTTCATAGTGCAATATCAAGTCACGACTATGGTCAAAACATCACCCTGCCCTATCATTTGACATGTAAGTACTAGTTTCACCATGTTATCATTTACATCATCACTAACAAATCATCATCCCAAAGCCACGTCATCATGTCATGTCCCCATTAAGGTAAAGTGTTCGATCTCGTCACTTGTCGATAGTGCATTGACATTGAAAAACCAAGACCAAGAAACCACGTTATAGCACGTTGGCCTAACATTCGTTGATCATCGATGGACCATTGACATTAGCAGACCTGATACCAGGATCTATACTTTCACGTGCTACCACCCCTTCTGATGACTGATCATAGCATAGCTAACTATGATTTGGGTTGTCCATGTTCGTTCTTTCAACCCCCAAGGTTAATATGAACCATCCATTGCAATACTCCTTTCTGTATACCTCCCCACGATCTTGACCTATCCAAAGATGCCATGTCTGCATCTTGATAAACTAACCACGCAAACTCAGTACTTAAGCATGCATTCCATCCACGTCGGGATCGACAATGTAACATTGGTATAAACTAATGAAACCTTTAACAAGAGACATGCCCAACCCTCGATCTGGGCGTCTCTACGTGCCAACTCGCTACCATTTAAAAACCCCAATGAACTGACTTAACAACCAGTTGCGTCGTCATTTTATGCTTCTCATTAACTCCAAACTATGGTGCAAACAATGAATTTCATTAATAAATATCTACAAAATATATCTTGTGTAATCAACGGTGACAAAACTCGATGGGATCGCGGGAGACCATTTATTTGAATACAATCTGGGAATTGTTTCACCATTGTGTGTATATTTCATATTTTCTTTTTCCATGACGAGTTCACGAGCAACCAAGTTTTCTTCTAAGATGAGAGGTATCATGTTTTCTGTAAGACCCAAAAATTATAAGTGCTGAAATCAAAGAAAACTCTTCGTGCTTGGGTATTGACAGTGAATTAATTCTCTTTGAAATTTTTTGATCGAAGGGAATTGAATTCATTTGTGTTGTTACAAGAATAGTGCCTCCTTGAAGACCGATGACCCGTTAGTCACCCAAGACACCGAAAGGAAGGAATGAGTAGGCAGGAGAAGCTTCCAGTTCAGTTGCCAAGGCATTAGAATTTGCTCCTAAGATGGAACCGATGATCAAGATGTCTCAGAATAAGCCAACCAACCCACCTATGCTCTACAAATATAAAGAAGTGAGCACAACATCCAAGGTAATTCTGCCTACCTGGCTTGATTTGTATAATAAGATCTACCATGATGATTTTTCTGAGTTCACACCTCACAGTGACCTGGAAGTAAGGGTATTAGATGACTAGGTGTTTCAAAACATAAAACAATATTTATTGCACATGGTAGCATCTAGGAACCTAGTTCTACCCTGTATAGAAACCTTAGAATAGATCATCCATCATACCAATGCTAATAAATGCTTAATAAACAATGTGGATGGAGAATATATTGGGGTTTTTCTGCCTATAGAGACTAGTAATTATTATAAAGTCAGAGATCTTGAGGTCGAACTAAACAATGAATTTGTTGTCGAATTCTATGAGCGCCATAACACAGATCAATTGTTGGGCTCCTAGTGGAAAAAAGAGAAGAAATTTGTAAACAAAGCATCATGATGGTATAACATAGTAAACCTTAGGGAGCCATACATTTTCTTGATTGCCCTGATATACCAGCTATATGGAGAAAGGGATTGTTCCAGATTTTTGGAAGCATGGATTCCATTATCTTATACTTTAGCTATATCTACAAGAATCTTCATTTAGGGTGCATTCAAGTAGGGGAAGCACAAAAAACCAAGGCTGGGGAAACCCCTGTTTTATTCATGACATCTTATCTATTAGACACAATATGTGCCAGGAATGTGTTGCTTGGGTTGGGATTAAGTTGACACATCTTTGAGCTACCTGTACATGTCTATTTCAGTATCTTATGGGAGAACAGGTACATAAAGTATTACACTTTAATACGTGATAAATTTCTGGCCAAGATATACTTCTTGATTTTCATGCGGAACTACCCAAGGCTTTTAGAAGCATTAAGAAAGGTCATAGCCAGGATAAGGCATTGATACTTGGAAGAGAAAAGTACCTACATCAATTTTTTTCAGCTAATGGCGCCCCACACTCACTGCCATCTCATGTGTCAGATAGGTTTTTTCTTGGGGAATTTTTTTATCATAGCATACTTTAGGGTTTCAATACTTCCCTAGTAAAGAACAAGAAGACAAAATTCATCCCATATGGGTTTTATGTTTGATATAATTCTGTGAAGGACACCACACATGCGAGACAAGAAGCCCAAAATCAGGTAGAGTATAGGTTGTACACTAGTAGGTACAGAAAACATGACCCAAAAGGTCTAGTTGCTCAACATGCTCGTCAGATAATATCTCACTGTTCGTATGAACATGATACATTTGAGGATGAGATGTTCATTAAAAATTCTCTAGATTGGGAAGAATTCTTGTAGAGAAAAGAAAATCCAAATCTGACCTGCTTCAAAGCTATGTCAGGAAATGAATAATTAGAGTGGTTAGAACATACACCAAGAGTTGTTGTACAAGCACAAAATGAGGATGCAGGGTGAGTGACAAGAAAAGGGTGACCAAAAGAACAAAACATAAGAGTTTGAGCCAGATAATCCCACCTTAGTGGGGCATGGCGATAACCGTAACTAAGGATTCGTCCTAGAGGAAAGACCCTAGATGGAGGAGAAAGGAAATAAGTGTCAGATTTGGGAGAAAAAGCAATGGGTAGGACACCTAGAAGACAAGAACATGAGGAGCAGGATGATGATGAAGAATTTGAAGGAACTATGGAAAAGACACCAGAACCCTCCTCACTTAGTAAGAAGACAACAACTATGGTAGCAATAGAAATTGATGCAACATAAGTCATCATTAACAAAGGAAAGGACTCCTGAGATGTAGATAATGAAATCATAGATAACCCTGAACAACTTGTTAAAGCTCCAGGTCAAGAGCACACATCAAGCAGAGATAAGAAAAATGTCAGAAGCCAGGTACCATAGGCCGAAAAAGGTAAAGAATCATTTTGGGAACACTTTCATACTCTGGGGATTTTGAGTAGCACAATATCATGGGGGGATCAATCAATTCTTGAGCATGTAGATGAAGTAGCCGAAGTCCAGGAAATTTCTTATGACAGAAAGAGACAAGTGGAAGTAAGAATAACATGCAAGAAGAGGAGACTCACTCTTGATAGTGTTGTGTTGATTACCATAGAGGAAACACTGCTGGATGCTAGGAAGTCCAGGGTGAGCGAGTTATTAGGAGCAGGTATGGCTATATCCAATGCTAACATTGATAGGGAAAGAGATGATGAGTGAGAAGCTGATTCTATGATAGCTAAACTGGTGCAACTTAGACATTAGGTGGAGTATTACCAAGACACCACTCGGGAAATTAGGTTCTTAAGAGATGAAATCAGAGAGATCTATATCTAATTCAAATCAGAAAGAGAAGATTTTATAACACAAATCATTATTTATAAAAAAGAAACTCAGCTAGGCCAAACAAAACACAAAGAAATGATGCAGTGGTTCAAAAGGTCCCACAAGACTCTTACACAAATTGAATACATATGAGAGATCCAAAAGGGCCGAGGGAAAGAAGAGCATGGTATCATATTGCTAAAAGAGGAAAGATTGACTAGATTTCAAATGCAGAAGAATATTGGACGCGTATAGTATAAGAGCCACAACAAAAAATGTTAGATAGATGGGAAGAGTGTCTCAAGAACATGGACAAGATAAATTAGAAAATGAGGGATACTAGTCTCCTAGATTTCAGCATGCCTGATGAATTCATCAACCTGAATGACATGGTCAAACAGTGCATGGAGTTCGATGAAAAGTTTAAAAGTGATGTATTTGAAATCAAAAGTATAGAAGGAGGGAAGTTCAATTGACTCATTGACGAGCCGATAGGAGCATCCTGGGTTGTGCAATACCTCAGTCCTAAGATAGACTAGTTCAAAGATCAAGCGATGGAAATCAAAGATAGACTTAGCACATCAATGGGCCAACATCATTTCCTGTATTTGCATACTTGTGAGGTACTTTTATCCCAGTGGTATGAATATGACAAGGCTAATCCTTTGATATGAATGGAGTTCATTGGTAGCTTTCACATGGACACAACTTACTTTATCTTTTGTTTTGTCTATGTTAAGTAAACATTATTATTATTTTTTGCATGGTATTTTCATATAAATATGTATGTCGACCTCGTTTTGAAAGGTCGACGATTTTTTGTAAGGACTGATAATTAGACTAAGAACTACTTTGAAGTTTAATATTGAAGCTCATTTAGATCCGAAGACAATTTTTTTCCAAAGCTTGTGGATGAACATAATTTGTGGATTTTCTGCATACAGTTATCAATTGCAAGAAATTTAGTAAGATTTTAATTGTGTTTAACTTATCTTGAATGATTATGATTGCTAGATGGATGTTGGCGTAAATTTGATGGTGGTTTAAAATTTTCTTGTGTTTTATAGTAATTAAAATTATTTATAGTTATTTGTTTTATCGTATTTGATCTCCTTTCAATTCTTAGATGATGTTTTCTACTTAATTGATAGTAATATTATTGTTAAATATTGATTGAAGTGAGGCATCGTTTACATACTGTTGGAAAAGGTTAACCTACGCCCAGTCTTAGTTACTGAATAACTCTAGAAATAAACTAATAAAATAAAGTAAAATAAAGACAAAAGAGAACAATCCAGGTGGAAGAATATTTCCCCTTAACCCAAATTAAATCCCATTGAAACTTGTTGGACCATTAATCCGGAGAATCACGCTACCTTAAACAGGGAAGTGTCTAATTGGGCCTCGTATATGGGTGTGATTCCTACTGTTGAGTCAAAGGGAATTTAGATGCCTCAACAAAATTGGTGCTAGAAGGAGGGCTCAATGAATGCATGGATTTTCAAGACATTTATTTAAGTAGAAACCTATTTCACACAAACTATAGATTCAAAACAAGCCACATGCATGGCTAGTGTTGGATTACTGAGAGGGGGGGTGAATCAGTAATAACGTAATTATAATCCTTTTTCTTCAAATGTTAAATCAATGTAGAATTATTATCCAAAAGTGAGTAGTAATAAATA
>JZKD02S1771516.1:200348-217031 GCA_000966675.3 Picea glauca
TCACGCTACCTTAAACAGGGAAGTGTCTAATTGGGCCTCGTATATGGGTGTGATTCCTACTGTTGAGTCAAAGGGAATTTAGATGCCTCAACAAAATTGGTGCTAGAAGGAGGGCTCAATGAATGCATGGATTTTCAAGACATTTATTTAAGTAGAAACCTATTTCACACAAACTATAGATTCAAAACAAGCCACATGCATGGCTAGTCCTTCTTAGGACAACCCTAATATTGAAGGTACTCCCACTACAAGTGAGTCACCACACGTTGAAAATGAATCATACCTTCACCAATAAATTCCCTACGTGATTCCCCATGAAGAAATAAACACATTCAGGAGGATTACCATAGCTTATGCTTGAGAAATCAGAGCATTGCCGTTATCTCAGTTTCTTCCCCGCAAGAAAAAAATTGCTAGACTAGTTTTCAATACCCCAGATCACACCTTTGTCCATACAGTTGAGGATCTTGTAGAATTTACCTTAACTCAAATCGACCAACCTGTTAGTTTTATTCCTGAAACTCCTCTTGTCACCCCATCAACAAGTACACATTATGATCCTGATAATTTTGAATCATAAGATGTCGGTTCTGACTCAGAAAACTTAGATAACGAGTCAGACGATATGGAAAACAACAATGAAGAAATCCCAAAAGGTAATCATCAACCTACAAACAACCAGCCATGGATGGCTAGTGATGTTTTGGTGCGTGACTGTAAAACCCTAGGCTCAATTTATTCTACCAACACACCCTATAGACACCGACCCTTTTGGCATCACCTAGATGCAATTGAAGTCTCACCTGATGCATCTATTGGGGATACAAGAACCAAGTTTCTACAGGGATGAGGGGATGAGAGATGATCATCATATTCATTCCTATTTATCTACCATGTGTGCAAGATCCTATGTCTCTTTTCCCTTAGTTAATTGGTAAATTCAGTTATGCAGCACCATTATAGTGCAAATTGCAACATAAGCTATTCACTGTAACATTCATAATTATTTCACATCAATTATCTATCAAATAGATCTAGATCTAGCTATGCATAAGTAGAACCGCCATAAACAATCACACAAAAAAGACATCCAGACACAAAATTTAATGTGGTTCACTGAAACTTTGGGCTACGTCCACAACAACTGGATTCTTTATTGTTCTTTGTGAAATTCATCTTAGGCCCACACAATATGATTACAATAGATATATCCTGCTATATTTCTCCATCCTACCTAGCCGCTCTGCAGTGAAATCCTCTCTCTGTAAACTCTCCCTAGACCTTTAGACATAGAATCTCTCTCATTCTTAGTTTATTCTCTCACTCTCTTGCAACAACATCAACAAATTTATCTCTCTCTTCGCTCAACATCAACAACCTATTCTACCCAAACCATTACATATTTATACATGGAATTTAGGGCTAAAAACCCTACTCAATCAACCCAAAATTGTATGACAACTCATGACAACTCATTGTTCGGGTGTGCTTTTCCTTCTTTGGCCTGCATGCTTCTTTGTCTCCTTATTTTGCACATCTCCCTGCTTTTTCATGTTTGACTACTCTCCTTCTTGATTTTTCACACACCCTCATTCTTTTCTCTTCAAACTGCCTGTCCAACAGACCCCTAACACTCACCTGTGGCTCATCCTGAGTCACTCAAGCCTGTTGTGTCACACCCCTCCATTCTTCCATGAAATTTTGGGAGGTTTCCTTTACTGTTGTGACTTATTTCTTGACTTATAATTCTTGTTCCAAAATCTCCTCTACAACCTTCGCAATCAGGGTTATGATTTTCTCTTGCTGTCATGTGTTGCATGCCTACACAACTTCCAATTCCCCTATTACCCTTAGTGGTCCATCATGTAGCGGTACTAATCATTGTTGGATAATCTTCTTCTGATCCCTTATCTTTTCTATTTCATTATATGACTGTCTTTGTGCTAGTATGTCCATCATGTGCTCCGATGGTGGAAGCATACTTACTTTCTCCGAGGCCTTCTGCGCCTTTTCCTGTGCATCCCTCAATCTCGCTTCCACAACCTTAATTTCTGGATCCTTCATCAGGTTTTTCCACAACAGTCTTTCTAAATCCTTTTTCAACTTGCTTGATGTTGACTCTGTGCAGAACCACATCTCCTACGCAATGACGATGTGAAAGCGCTGTAGTATTGTTGTGGGCATCTGTGAAATGATTAAGTCCAGTTGACTTAGTTGTTTTACCTGCTCCTACATCTCAAGTGTAGGAAACCCAATCACATCTGGTGAAATTTGCAATACTCTATGCCCTGTTTCCATCTTTGAAAAATAAGACGTGGCCCCTATGTCCCCAGTCAGGCTTGTTTATGGTCCTTCATTGGTTCTGCGCTATCATGTTAGCATTACTACTTCCAAGAGATGTTGCAATGTTGTTAACTATGTTTGCACCAGCTGGTGCAATTCTTCTTGTTTACATGATCTCTGCTTAACTTCTTCTTCCGTGGAAACCCTGACTTGATAGCTGATTCTATAAATGTCATCATCTATCAGAGTATAAATAATTGGATCTTTCTGAGATTTCATCTTCTTTCACATAGTGGGGGGGTCATCCGTTTTCCCTTGTATTTCCTCTTCTTGTCGACTATTTCTTGGGCATGTTCAGTGTCTCTTCTCTGTTCATTATCCTGTCCATCACCCTGTCCATCTGCATTATTATCTTGGTGCTATTCCTCTGTTTCATCCGCTAGTGTCTTTCACTTAGGATACCAATCCCGAATGATCAGGTGGATGTCTTCCTCCATGATCTTATACTTCATATGGGCTCATTCTTCTCTCAGGTCCATCTTGGCCTATACATAGATATGATTCCAGTCTTTCCTAAACCACACAACCAGGGTGCATGTCTCTACTAACTGTGGTGAAATGTGTGGGGTATCCTTGATGCAATTATGAATATTTTATCCATATAGGAAGAACTCCACATTCGTGTCGATATGTATTATTTTATTAGAGGTGTACCCAAATTTCTGGTACTTCGCTGCTAAGCATGGCTTGCCTTTGAGTCCTAGGAATTACGCATCCTCTGGATCTTCCCATGTCACACACATAATAATAATCAATAGCCATGGATAATGGAATTCCATGCCTCTATCTTGTGCTTTTGCGTAGTTGATGAGGAATTGGTTCAATAAGTAAGGTGCCTGGCTCATGGAGGCCCCTTCAACGCACTTTTCTACTGTGTCTATCACTCCCGCTAACACTTGGTCTTTTCTACATTTCCTAAGTAGCTTACACACCAATGCCTGCATTACAATCCTTACTGTTGGGTCTAATATGCTCCACACATCCAACCCATGCACACCTCTAACAGTGTAAATTTTTTCCCTCATTGCCTCTGATAGAGTCCTGTCATTCTTCTTATATGAAAACAATGATTTTGGATCTTGTCCCTGCATTGGTAAACTTGTGATCCCTGCCTCTATGGAGATTGGCCTATCTAGCCACAAATAAACTCCATGCACACAAGTTAGGAGCAACCTAATGCATGAATTCACCTCGTTGGTCTTCCCAAAATGTGGGATGTCAAATAATTTTAGTATGCATGATCACTTCAATCCTATGGCCCATGCTTTTGGCACTAGTACGCTCTAGTTCATTGCTAAATCTATCTTCAGTTCTGAGTAGTGGTGTGGTACAAGTTCAGGGAACTTTTCCATGTCTGTAATGTCATGGTACACATATCTGAGTTGCGACACCTTCCCTAATATATCTTCATCCACAATGACTATGTTTGGAATGTCGGGCATCACCAATTCATAATAGGGAGTCTTCTGTAATTTCACTGGTAGGGCATCATATTTCCTTGGTAGAATGTAGTATCAAGGACACCTTGGCTTCGTCGATGAGGCTCCTAGAGTCTCTTCCACCTTTGGTTCTCCTGTTTATGCTCTTGTTCAAGATTTATTTGGTACAGGTGTTGTTTATTTTGGTGGTGCCATATCTATGAACTGGTTACCAACGATAATTGCCTCAACTCTGCAATATAGTTCTTGGCTCTCTCTTACTCACATGCAACTCTAAGTGACAATAACAAATGCTTGTCAATCCTTCACGACTCTTGTGCCCATTTTCTAGTTGTCCATGTCCCTTCGTGCTTGAATTAACTGTCGCATTCACCAGTGATGTGATGAATTCTTGATTTAATGCTATTTTATTACCATATCTTCCATTGGATTTGTACCTCGTACTTCCAGTCTGTCACGATCTCCAACGAGTGTTTCCATTTATGTCTATGTGTTGTCTTTATGAATTGTCATTAACTCTCCTTAACCGTCGTTTCCTCCATTTTAATGTCTTTAACAATCATTACGATCCTGTTTCGTGGATTGCTTTTATGCACACTTAAATTTGTTCATGTTGTTTCTTTTATCTGTGCAACATTCACTTTTTCTGTGCCCTTACGCTCATTGCAACTTCAATTTTTTCTTGTTTTTCCTTCCTTTTTCTTTTCTCTTTTTCCACTTTTTCTTCTTTTTCCTTTTTCTACTTTTTCTTTTTCATTTACCTACTATAATACATTACTATGGTACATTCAATCTTGTGTAGCTCATATTAATGCGCAGACAGTCGATTGTCTCTATAGAGTTTCAACTAAATTCCATTCACCATTCCTCCGAGGACTTATCCATTCAACATTTATAGCTATACAACACCTCCCTCTGTCACATGCTTATTCACATATGGTCCCAACCAATTGATTTGAAACTTTTCTAGATGTTGCATGAACTTACATCCGTATAGTAATACTAAGTCCCCCACTTGAAACTTTTTCTTTTTAATGTGTCTATCATGCCATGCCTTTTCTCTTGCCTTCTGAAATTGCTGATGGAACCATGCGACAAATCGATATTCTTCAAGATGTAGCAACTATGACAATATATCCTCTACTGCGCTAGAGTTTTAAAGATTGGTAATCACTGCAACAAACAAACTAGACACAATAAACTCTATCGATATAATTGCTTCTTTTCCATAGACCAAACTAAAAGGTGTTTGTCCTGTCAACTTTTTTCTTGTAGTACTGTATGCCCATAATACTGTAGGAACCCTTAAGTCCCAATCATCTCTTCTTACATTGTGGATCTTTGTCAGCACATTCTCCATAATTTTATTAAAATATTCTATTGTCCCATTGGCCTGAGGGTGATACGGCGTGCTCCTCTAATGATGAATTTTAAATTCCTCAGTCAATGCTGCAATTGTCTTATTTAGGAAGTGTGTTCCTTGATCACCAAGTAAAATGCATAGGCATCCAAATCACTTAACTACATTCTAAAATTGAAACCTCGTAGCAGTCTCCGTGATGCAATCTATGACTGGTGTTGCTTTTGCCCATCTAGTCAAATACTTCGTCGCAATGATTATGTACCTAGCTCCTCATCTTCTTATTGATGGGTTGATTGGTTCAACAAAGTCTATCGCCCATTTATTAAATGCCGGTAAGGTAACTTGTGTGTGTAGAGGCATCTTATCCATTCTAGATGAATTTGCCACCCTTTGACAAACATCGCATGCCTGACAATATTTCTTAGCATCCTTATGAAGTGTGGGCCACTAGAATCCTGCAGACAATTTTTTTTGTGTTGTTTCTCTACCGACATAGTGTCCTCTTGTAATACCTTCGTGTACTTATGAGAGTATCATTGGCCTTTCATGATCTAACACACATCACCTCAATATTCCATCTGCACCTAACTTGTATAAGTTCCCTGCAATTAAGTGATTATCTTCTATTTTAACCACTAATTGTTTCTTTTGCGCAACTGTCATATCTGATGGAGCCATTCCTTTACTTAAAAACTACACAATGTCTGTGAAGTAGTCGTCCACAATGGTAACTGCAAACAACTGTGCATTCGAAAAGCTATCATCTAGATTTCTTACATCTTCTCCTGAGAGTATGCACGATAAGTGATTTGGTCCTGCATTCAACTTCCATGGTTTCACAACAACCTCAAAATCATATTCCTGGAACAATAACAACCATTTGCATATTCTCACCCCCAACACCATCTTTTTCACTAAGTATCTCAGTACATAATGGTCAGTATAAATCTTAAAGTCAGAACCCAATAAATAATGCCTAAAATTCTGTAGTGCATATACCATTTCTAATCCTTCTCATTCAGTAGTGGTGTAATTATTCTCCGCTATGGACAAATTCCTACATGCAAAAGCAATGGGGTGGTCTATGTCTCCTTCTCCTACATGAGATAACACTGCACCCAAAGCTATGGATGATGCATCCACATGAACATGGACTCCTTCTTCCAATATGGGAAGATCAAAATCAGCGCGGTCACTAACTTCTTCTTCAATGTATCCAAACCCTTCTGAAATTACTCATTCCACTGAAACTTAGCCTCTTTCTTCAACAACTTCTCCATCGATGTTGTAATTTGTGCACAACCCTTAATGAAATTCCTATAATATCCTATATGACCCAGAGTTTCTCTCAATTTCCTTACTGATGTTGGTGGTTGTAAATCCAAAATCACTACAATCTTGACAGGATCCACTAATAAGCCCTGCTTACATACCACATGGCCCAACAAAATTCCAAAGGGCGCATAGAAAACACATTTCTTTAAATTCAGTGAAATATGACATTGTCTACACCTATCCAACATCAAACTTAGTACGTCTATGTGATATTTCAATAGGCTAAACACAATCCAATTGTCTAATTACACTTCAAAGAACTTATGAATAAATTCCTTAAAAGATGCAACAACAACTATGGAAAAAATACTAGTGTATTCTTCAGTCCAAAGCACATCATTGTGTACCAGTAGCTTCCCCACTTTGTTGAAAAATTAATCTTAAATATGTCTTCCTACACAATCTTTATCTGATGGTATCCTGAAAATATATTTGTGTTAGAATAAGCCTCCCACCCTCCTACATTCTCTAGTACTTCATCTGTGAAAGGTGTTGGAAATGGATCATGCATACATGCATCATTTAGCTTCCTCAAGTCTACACAAATCATGATTACTCCTATTTTATTATCTTGTACTACCATTAGACTTATCCATTATGATTCCACCATTGGTTCAATAATCCCTTCTTCTAACATCCTATCTATTTCTACATTCACCTTCTCTTTATACTTCGGATTTAACCTGTAGGGTCTCTGTCTCACTGTCTTAGCATTTGGTTTCAAAGGGATCTTCATCTCTCCTAACTCACCAACTATCCTCTTTATATATGAGAATGTAGTTGGGAATAGATCTGGATACTCGCATAGTAAATCTATAATCTTCTCCACAATTTCATCATTCTGGTAATCATCGATCTGTGCAAACTTTGTATTTTCTATTGTCCCAATGTTTACCTTCTGTGTCTTTATTGGCTGTGCATACACAAAAGATTCAAGCTCAAGTCCTTCTACTGTGTGTTCCCCCTTGGTTTTAGGTACTTGTACATTCCTTCGATCTTCCTCGTCTTGCTCTTCGTTAGCAACATTATAACATTCTAGTAACTCATGAAAAATCAGAGAAGCTCTATGCACACTACACATAGGTACTACCCCCATCGACCCTTCTTCTGAAAAAATCTTGTTTCTAATGACTTGTAAGGATGCATATACTAATGAATATTCATATTCAAATGTAAATGTTACCTTGAACCTTTGAGTCAACTCATCCTAGTTTGTTGTTTCTCTACGCATTTCCAGCTCCAAGTACCAATTCTTTGGAATTGTATCCAATGTATGTATAAACTTGTGCATCCATTCCTCCTTCAGTATCGATCCCGATATGTTTTTTTCACTGCAAAATATGATATGATGGGTCACTTACCCCATATATGATTCTGTGCAATGTGCTCCACCTCGATACCAAATCTTATTTGCATTAGTATTTTACACTAGGACCAATCTTCCATTCTTTTTTTGTGTGCAACCCGCCATCTGGTTGGAGTAGATTTCATAACAATATCTAATGCCAAAAATATTTAATGTTAGGGTATATGCAACTCAAACTCATGTAGGAAATATTCTATGTCAGTCAAACCATCATACTTGGGTGGATCACATAGTTTTGTTCCAATCCAATGCAATGATCGAGTTATGTGTGCACATCGTCTAGTTGATACTTCATGCATCCTCTGCTACCAATGTTCCATACCTTCCTCTGAATCCGATGCACACTAGATAATGCTTCTCCAACTGAGTGCACCATCTGTAGTGGGGTTAACATAGTCATCCATCCATGCATTCATATTATCCAATTTGTCAATTTCATTCCCTCTAGCTGGTTTGATATATCTCTTTCCTTCTATCAGATCCAATGGTGCAGTAACCTTCAAGTCTCCTACCTCAAATATCATTTCTCTCCTTTTCATATTAATGATCACCTAATTTTCAAAGGCCCATTAAAGTCCCATCAGTGCTATATATGGCTGAATATTATCCATGATCTCGATGAATTCAAAATCTTCTACACTGTACACTCCATCTATATTCACATGTACTCTTGTCAAGCGACCAATTGGTACTATCTTGTGCTAGTTTTCCAACCTTAACTGAACAAGAGACCAAATCAACTTGGGTTTACCCATCATTTCCAATGTTTGCTTTAGTAACACATTTACATCCAATCCCAAGTCTAAAATAACATTACCCACATCATATTCCCCAATCTGTGCACTTAATCTAAATTCTTCGCTGGTCCTCTTTTTATGCAATACTTGATTCACTGCCCTCTATGCGATATGAATTTCCTTTTCTTGTGCAGAATGATCAATCATGTCACATAATGCATTCAACACTGTTTAGTCTTTCATCAATTTTATGCAACTTCTCATAAACTCTCTTAGAGTACTTACCTTCTCAAGTGGCTTCTCTAGCATAGTACGATCACAAACAAGAGGTGAAAATGATGTTGATGCTACCCACTCTGGTCCTAGTATCTCTTTTATTTCCCTCTAATATGTCTCGTTTTCTTTTTGAGGGTCGAATGTCAACATAGGTCCTATTGATTTTCTCACCCATTTCTCAACCTGCTTCCCTCCATTCGCAGCATCATCCTCTATTATAGCTCCTCTGTGCATAGAAGTTGCTACCCATGGCCCTATTATCGTACAATCTATACTTGCCTAAATCCCAAAGAAAGTAGATACAATATTGGCATAACAGGGGGTGACCTATCATTTTCACCCTAATAGGAAACCCCTTTCTATTTAGGAGTATATCAAAGTACCCCAGGGGAGACGTTCCCGATGACCTAAGGGTCTAAGAAGGATAAGGCAAGAAAATCCCCCCCTATCACAAGTCACTCAATTTCAAAGGTTCTTTGTGTCTTATATAAGTGAAGCAAGAGAGTAATATTGTGTACCTACCCAGAACAAGACAAAAAAATAGAAAAAGGGCACTTTTCCAAGTACCAAAATGTTGTTAATGCTTCATAAGACTATGAACTCTTAAAAAATATACTAGCTGATATAAAATTGTAGCAGTACAATAGTTTACAAAAACAATGATAAATTTACCCTGGATGGGGTGTTAGTGGAGGCCACCTAGCGCATGCAGGAGGACAGTGTTTTCCAACGGGGCACGGAGCCATGTGACGAGCTCTTGCCACCGTCTACCACCCTTCTGCGGTTTTAATACGCTCTTATGGCGATGGGAAAGGCTGTTATTTCACACACTCGGCCTCAACATTTTGTTATGGCTCTGGTTTTGGTCTCCGTTCATTTTCTTTGCTAGTGGTTTGATGGGCTTTCCCCCTCACTTCCATGGCCGTTCTATGATTGTGTCCACTATTCCCCAGTGTCTCCTTACTACACCCAACCCTACGACATTTGTTGCGTGCAGTCGATGCCTAAACACAAGCGACGTTTGAGAGGGAGACCATGGCGGGGTTCTCCCTAGAGACCTCGACGACCCTCATTCTCTTCGCCTGCTATACCTCCCTCTGGTCCATCCCTTCACCTCCACGTTGCGCATCGCAGCAACACCCCTCCCGCTCCGTCGACAGTGGGCATCAATTTCCTAGAAATTATTCCTCGACCGCCATGCTCATCTTTGCATCTCCTCCTAGCTCCCCTGTGAATGAACCGACCCATCCTCATCGCTTGGCTTTTCCAAGAGTCTTAGGAGAAGAGCCACCACCTTCAACGTGGAAGCCTGGGATTTCTGGGCTCACCTCCTTTGACACCACGACTGGCGAGCAGGTAAAAGACAATTTGGCCATCCTCTATGGCCTCGTATTCGAACTCCGCCAAGGGGTGGAGGACCTGCAATTTTAGCTGCAACTTACAAATGACAAGGTGTCACTCTTCCTTCAGCTCCTCTCCTCGTTGCATGAGACCTTCCTCTCAACCTTGGAAGGATCGAACTCTAGGCAAGAACCCGAAGTAGATACCGCCGAAGGAGAGGTCAAGGCACACACGACTTCAAAGCAGGAACCCGAGGCAGCTACCATGGTTGGAGATGTGGTACTGCAGTGTGCAGCAGAGCCGAATTTGAAATGGGTTGGGAGCGCAACCATGGCTGAGAAGGAAACCGCAAGGCACGACCTTGGAACTGAGACCAAGGAGGAGGTCGAGGTGCAGTGGGGGGACGGGTCAACAGCTGTCGAAGAGGAACCATGGACAGGAGATCTCAACGCCACCTGGCCAGGTTACATGTCAGGTGTCTAGGCTCTTGCTGTTTAGAAGTCATGTCAGCTGGTTGTTGTTTTTTATGGATGTCCACTTTGTATTAGACATTACTTTTTATGGTTTATTACTATGCTTAGGATGACTAAGTTGCTGACTGGGCTGGTTTCCCGTCTATTGGGGTAGCCCAGTAATTTCAGCAGATCCATCACTGTATTTTGGAACTTTCTTTTGCCTCTAGCAGGACCTTAATATATTAAAATTCTTACTTACAAAAAAAAAACAACAATGATAAATTTATAAGAACCACAATAACTATGCTTCAAATTTCTTGAGAGAAGACTAGAAAAAGTAGCTTTAACCAAGAAAATTGATATTAGATAGTCACAAGCAGATTTAGCAATGTCTAGCTAGAAATATGTCACTTTTGAGGTCAATTTGCTGCTGTTAGATGGATGTAGAAATATTTTTCAACAACAACAATTTAGTTAGTGAATTATTCTAATCTAAGGTTAGTAGGAGTTAGTGAATGTTCTAAGGAAGATAGTTTGAAAGTTGTTTGATCAATCAATCACTAGTAGTGAATAGACTAGTGCCTTCTAGGGTAATGGAGTCAATGATAGCAACAAAAACTCTTAGAGGAAATAACAATGATAATACTTAGTCAAAAAGGAGATGGAGAAGATGAGACAGGTGTTGGTAACCCAAGGCCTCAAACATCCAAGTCCTAGAGAGATAATTGCTAGAAAGTAAGGAAACTTACGCTGTAGCGATTTCTCTTTCCTTAGACAATTTGAAAAAAAATATGCAGTAGGAAATGTAAGTAGGGTTACTAGAGTGCTACAATGGTAGGGCTCTAGTATCTACTCCTAGATAAGGTGATCTTTGAGAAATTTAAACAAGTGGAAAATTATAGAGAAAAAGATAATAACTTATGTCTTTCTCCTAGGGTTTCAAGCAAGCAATTTCATATTTTTTGACATGAAACAAGTAAAACTCACCATAAGCATTCATTCACAATAAATAAATGCATATTTTCTACTTACTTCACTAAGAATAATCAATATTAAACCCTAGTTGAAGATTTTCCACCATGAAAATAGCCAAAATACACCAAAATTGCCTCTCTAAGAAGTTGTGCACCACTTAGTTTTAGCCAATAACCCTTAAAGAGGGCCGAATTTCAGACCACACACTTGTGTGCTAAGAGATGATGAATAAAAATGAGAGTTTTTTATCTTATTTATACAATATCAATGACCTTTAATTACAATTAGGTCATAAAAAGGTTGACAAGGCCAAATTACATTAAAATCCAGTTTTTACATAAATGACAACAATTAAACCCTAATTTCATCTTCAAGGGTGACGTCATGCCCTTCTAGGGTAACATGAGGCCCCTAAGGTGGAACACTAGGCCTAAAGTGCAAGACGTTTGGCCTTCAAAGACCTTGAATGCTGCCACACATGCCAACTAGCACACAACTACCCATCATAAATGCAAACCCTGACTTTGGATGATGTTAAGGGAAAAGTGATGACGTCATGTGCTCTCAAGGGTCAACATCCAGGTAGAAAGGAAACCCCCCCCTAGGTCTAGGTCTGCTGGAGTTTCCATGGTGCAACGTCCTTCTTTCTTCCTAGTGCAACCCTCTGGTTTCTCTTTCCCCCTAGTGGGGTTACAACATCCATCTGTTGGGCTTTCAACCCCATGGAGGTCTGACCTAATCAATCCCCCATATGTACCTGTCCACTGGGAAAAGTCTTGCAACAACAACAAGTATGCCTTCCAGGGTCTCATAAGTCACAAGGATCATAGCAATGTAAATCACATCTAACAATCAAATTACCCAAACATGTGCATCAAACCCCCCTTCACCCAAACAAATTCTCAAAGACCTTATAAAGTTTAACAAGTTAGGTTTGGAGAAGGTCTCAAGATGTCCTATTGGGATAATCCTCCTTAAGTTTGGGGTGTTTCACAAGTGAGAACCGATCTAGGTCATGAAGTGTGTGTGAAGCGACATAGGGGAAATGTTTTGGAAAATGGTGCGGTGATAACAGGGAAATGTAGGTCTTTCCTATGGGTGCCTCTGTAGAGGGCGATATGTACCTTATCATGGATGCCATTATTTCCTAGCCCATTCAATGCCTTTTATTCTTAGTCTTATTGCTTTTGTTTTTTTTTCTTTTCAAGGGAAAAGATGGGGGACACTGTCTTGGCGTGGTGACCAGAGGTGATAATGTTACCCACAAGAATTTCAAAGAAATGAGAAGGCTGGCTTGTGATGAGACCCCCTTTCTCTTTTCTATACCACCAAGAGCCACTACCATGGTTTCTTGACCAAATATATGGTAGTTTCATACCACTACATGCCCATGGACCTAATAGGTCGACTCATGATGAGACCTCCCATCCAACAACTAGTACCTTGAGTTTTGATTTATCTTATGGGTCCCTTTTTCTTACTAAGAAGCCTTTTATTTTTTTCTCAGGAATCCCTGGGAAAATCATCTCAAAGGTTTCATTTTGGATTTTAATTCTTTCTAGCTACTTTTACCCTCTGGGCCTTTAGCTCTTTCTTCCCACAAGGCAAGGTACAACCCTTCCTAGCATGGTAAACCCAATGCCCAAAACAAGGTGGGGGGAGATGATAGGAATAATGATGGAAAGTGGTAAGTATGGAGGGAATGGATGATGACCTTTCATAGACCCACCCAGTGGAAACTCATCCTAAAGGGGAATCAACTTACTAGGGAATTATGTCACCCTCCCCATATGAACAAGTCAAATAACATAATTTCCAATCAAATGTTCTAAAATAAAGGAGATTTCAGTGCAACATATTCAAGTGCTTAAAAACTCAGAGTGACACATACCATGATACCCAAACTCATTACCTCATGGAGCAAGACTTATTGCTACTTTAGGACTAGGATGGTGGGATGGACGCTGCTATTGCTGATAGGTGGGATGCATTGAATAAAATATGGGCTCTCTAGGGCCATCCTCAAGTCATCTGACTCTCGACACTCCATGTCTAGGACCTGTGGGCCTCAAGACATGATTTACTTAGTTATCCCTAGGATAGGGGATAAAATCTGGATCCAACTCGGGGACATGTGCTCACCGTAGAGCGCATGAGAACCTCAACATCTCTGGTATAACTTGTATCTTATAGATGTCAACAAAATGCATTAGTAATCTTTAGGGTGGTGATATCACCCCTCGCTCATATGTGACATACAATAAAGATAAGAAAGCATATATACATAATGGAGAAATACAATATGAAAAATGAAACTACAACTATACTAGCATGATATCCAGATGGTATATAAAATGGATGCACATGCCTACCTAACTCTACTTACTTGTTGGTTGAATTCTAGGTGTAGTCAAATAACTAGTGAAACCATCCTAGCAATATCTCATAATACCTGCCTTTGTGCTTCATCATAAACCAAAACAATGACAAGTCAAGCACAAAAATATCATGAGTTAGAACATGTATCACATCATCGGAAATCATAAAGTCTAGCTCATGGAGGTGGGAGGGAGGGAAAAAACTATGCCAAGTCACACTTCTAGGAAAGTAATCAATCCATCTTAGAAAGGGATCATGAAAAATCAAAATCTCAAAATACTGACTCAAAGAATCTTAAGTTTGGCTACCTTGGACATCATCACATCCTGAGGTCTAGAAAAGGACTAGTAAGAACCTAGAGGATGAATGACAATTTCTTAAGGGAAGGTTGAAAGACTGAGATAATAAACTTCTTCTTAAGGTATTCAACCTACCCTTGGATTCTAAAAGAAGGATTTTCCCTGGAGAAAACTCAAGACAAGGGACATGTTTTCCAACTAGACCCTTAGTGACATAATGAGGTTAAGTAGTCGAAGGGAGATGGACAACCTTGTCACAAGTATCCTGCTTCAGAAAAACAACGTCCTCACCTTTATCAAAATTTGAGCTCAACGATGGTTGATAATCTTCTTCATAGAATAAATCCAAATACTCAAAGGAATACTCATCAAATTCCTCAAGGTATGACTTAAAATCATCAGGAGAAAATTACACTGGGTCATCCTTGGGTTCTTGGAAAACTTCTGTAATTATATCATCATCTTGTTGCCACACATCAAAATTATTAGTAACATCAAATGATTGGTGTAAAGGAAACATTCACACATATCCTTCCATATCATAAATGGGATCCTCATTAGAACCAATCACATCCCACTTACGTCTTCCAACATGTATGAACTCATCAATATTAACAACCATGTCACTGTATTTATCATAACATGGATGATTTAATGCATCCAAGGGATCCTCTAGTACTTCTTTACTTTCCAAATCATAAAATAAAGCATCATCAAAATCTTGGAAAGGGAAATAACTTACCATATTCACTTCTTGCTATGCAAGAACGTCAATGGCTTGGATGACTTCATCAAATGGAAGAGGGTCCAATACATCATCCCCAAAAATCATCTCTTTAATAATATCTTCATTAGAAAATGAAGGACCTAGCTCTTCCAAGGGTTCCTTTACTTCTTCACCTTCTAGATCATAGAATAAAGTGTCATCAAAAAACTGGAAAGGAAAATGACTCACCTCATTCTCTTCATCTTGTGCAGGAGAGATAGGATCTTGGAGAGCTTCATTGAATGGAGGAGTGGATACTAATGCTTCATCCTCATAATTCAGTTCTTTAGTTAAATATTTACTGCATTTTATCGAATCATGGGAAAAATCTTGTTCCTCTTCAAGGGGTTGACAACTTTCTTCATAAATTTACTCCTTCTATGTCAGAGGGTTCTTGGTATTGAGTATGGTACACATCCCTGAGATATTCCACAATCTTAGTAGTGAATCCTTCATCCTCTAGGGATACTGCGAGATTTTGAAGGGCATCTTCATATGTCTAGCATTGTGGTTTCACAAACTCAATAAACCTACTGATGAGGTCTACGGAATATGATATACCCATATCTTCACAAAAAATCTTAAACCAATCTTGCAAAACAGATGACAGAGAAAGTATGAACAATTTTACCAGAACATCCTCCTCTTCCAATTCTATCTTACTTATATATTTCAAGAATTGTACAATGTGATTAATTGGGAGGCCTCCAAATATTGGTGAGTTGTTTAACCATTTTATATCAAAATAATGTGGGTGTCCTTGAAAGTTTTTGAAATCAATAGTAGGATACACTTGTTCCCAGGGCACCTTGGAAAAGGTTAGTGGAGTCACCAGATATCCTCTTAAGGATTATCAAAAGGATGAGGGAATCACCTTCAGTGGAATTTTTGGCACAAGGGCAGACCTAGGGTTCAACGCTACAACAACACACCAACAAAAACCCAACTACCGACTCTTTCGGCAACACTTGCAAAGCAGATGAAGTCTCACCCGAGGTAGAGGCAAGGGTGGTTGTAGGACTCAGATGTCTGCAACCTTAGTTGGGACACAGATATGTGATTCTAACACTTAACAGAGCACTTAGCAGTAAACATTCATCAACATTCAGTTCTTAGTAACAACGTAGACAAACCCTAATTACAGAGCATCGCAGTATTCAACCAGATCTGATGTATCTAAGCACTTATTGTAGAGAGGTAGATTAGATCTAGCAGATTCAAGCACTAGCACATTCACATAGGTCAGATCTAACATCCATATACATCATTAGTACAAAACATAAACAGATCTATCTATATATATCAAAGCACTTAGCAAGTAAAGACATAAACACATCGCACAAAGCATAGAAACACAACATGTACGTGGTTCACCCCCCCCTTGGGGCTACGCCCGCCAACTCTTCTTCTTTATTACCTTCGGTCAAGCTTCTTACAGGCACATAGCATCAAAATCCTACTCCGTAGAAGACAGGAGATCTGTGCACACTCCTCAAGATCCTCCTTCTTCGAGTTAAGGTACAACACCAAGCCTTCTTACAATTACTTGCACGTAGCTCTGCAAGTCTCACACAATATGAACAAAGCATCTACAATCCATACTTAGCAC
>JZKD02S1771516.1:222902-241344 GCA_000966675.3 Picea glauca
ATTTGGTTCTTTCATTTCTTATTGGATGTTACGATGCACTTTTCCTTTTTGGTTTGGTAACTTTTTGGGAGATGGGTCACTTTTAAAGGTCCCTTGATAAAATTCATTTTTTCCAAATTTTTTCATATAAGTTAGGATTCCACCTCCAATTTCTACATCTCATTGTGTTTTCCACTTTTCCATAGGATTGAACCCACTGAAGTGCAACAAAGAACCATATTTGTTTTTTTAGAAGTGTCATGATTAGGTGGTAGAGCCTACCTTTACATGGATTCCCTAGATAGATCCTTGTTGCATTTTGGAGTCCATGCTATCTCTAATGACTTTAGGCTCGAGAGTTCTTGTTAGTCCTCTCATGATTATGAGATTGAGCCTCAGTGGTTCACCCCCACCCCAGGGCTACATCCACCAACTCTTCTTCTCTTCTATTATCTTATGTTAATCAGTTACATGCACAGATCCTCAAAACCCTACTCCACATAGGATAGGAGATCTGCGCGCACCTCGCCAGATCCTCCTTCCCCGAGCTAGCTTACAGCACTAAGCCTTCTATAGTCACTTACACTTAACTCTGCAAGCTTCACACAGTGTGCACAGAGCACTTACAATCCTGTTATCACATAGATCAATCACTATCACTTGGCACCTTGGCCTAATATATATATATATATATATATATATATATATATATATATATATATATATATATATATATATATATATATATATATATATATATATATATATATATATATATGCCTCTCCTTACATTTCCTAGACATCTATTTATACTTTATGAAATAGGCCTAAACATGGGTAAACCCATGGGAAGACATCCACATACCCGTTACATAATCCCAAATCCCAAAAGGACCCAAAAAGGGGCCGATATCCTGCGATCTCTGCTTCATCTTGCGCTCTTCCTTCGACAGGCTGTCGAAGTCCCAAAATAGGTCAAACTTGACCAAGGATCTCCCAAAACTTGGTCAAGGGCCAACAAGAATCTCCAGGTAAGCTTTGTAAGATAAAGGATTTTGAGTGAAAGGATTACCGAAAAAGTGTTGTGGAAGAATATTGAATTAGTGTTCCCCGAAAACGACGCCAAAATGTTATCACACAATCTATACTTGCCTAAATCCCAAATCAAGTAGATACGATATTGGCATAACATGGTGTGATCTATCACTATCACCTGAATAGGAAGCCCCTTTCTAATTAGGAGTATATCAATGTACCTCAGGGGAGATGTCCCCGATGACCTGAGGGTTTGAGAAGGCCAAGGCAAGAAAATTCTCCCCCTCTCACAAGTCACTCAATTTCAAAGGTTATTTGTGTTTTATAGAAGTGAAGCAAGAGAGTAATATTGTTTACCTGCCCAGAACAAGACAACAAAATAGAAAATGACACTTTTCTAAATACCAAAATGGTGTTAATGCTTCATAAGACAATGAAATCTTAAAACATATACTAGCTGATATAAAATTGCAACAGTACAACAATTTACAACAAAAATGATAAATTTATAACAACCACAATAACTATGCTTCAAAATGCTTGAGAGAAGACTAGAAAAAGTAGCTTTAACTAGGAAAATTGATATTAGATAGTCACAACCAAATTTAGCAATGTCTAGCTAGCAATATTTGTCACTTTTGAGGTCAGTTTTCTGCTGTTAGATGGCTGTAGTGATATTTTGCAACAACAACAAGTTAGTTAGTGAATTATGCTAATCTAAGGTTAGTAGGAGTTCGTGAATGTTCCAAGGAAGATAGTTTGAAAGTTGTTTGATCAATCAATCACTAGTAGTGAATAGACTAGTGCCTTCTAGGGTAATGGAGTCAATGATAGTAGCAACAAATCTTAGAGGAAATAACAATGATAATACTTAGTCAAAAAGGATATGGAGAATATGAGAGAGGTGTTGGTAACCCAATCCCTCAAACATCCAAGTCCTAGAGAGATAATTTCTAGATAGTAAGGAAACTTAGGCCCTAGCGATTTCTCTTTCCTTAGACAATTTAAAAAAAATATGTAGTAGGCAATGTAAGTAGGGTTACTAGAGTGATACAATGGTAGGGCTCTAGTATCTACTCCTATATAAGGTGCTATTTGAGAAATTTAAACAAGTGGAAAATTATAGAGAAAAAGATAATAACTTATGTATTTCTCCTAGGGTTTCAAATAAGAAATTTCATAATATTTAACATGAAACAAGTAAAAATCACCATAATCATTCATTCACAATAAATAAATGTAGATTTTGTACTTACTTCACCAAGAATAATCAAGCTCAAACCCTAGTTGAAGATTTTCCACCATGAAAATAGCCAAAATACACCAAAATTGCCTCTCCAAGAAGTTGCGCACCACTTAGTTTAAGCCAATAACCCTTAAAAGGGGCCATATTTCAGACCACACACTTGTGTGATGAGAGATGATGAATAAAATGAGAGTTTTTTCTCTTATTTATACAATATAAATGAACTTTAATTACAATTAGGTCATAAAAAGGTCGACATGACCAAATTACATTAAAATCTAGTTTTTATATAAATGACAATAATGAAACCATAATTTCATCTTCAAGGGTGACGTCATGCCTTTCTAGGGTGACGTTAGGCCCCTAAGGTGGAACGCTATGCCTAAAGTGCAGGATGTTTGGCCTTCAAAGGCCCTGAATGCTGCCACACGTGCCAACTAGCACACAGTTTCCCATCATAAGTGCAAACCCTGACTTTGGATGATGTCAAGGGCATAATTATGACATCATGTGCTCTCAAGGGTCAACGTGCAGGTGGAAAGGAAAAAACCCCCTGGGTCTAGGTCAGTCGGAGTGTCCATGGAGCAATGTCTTATTTATTCCTAGTGCAAGCCTCTGGTTTCTCTTCCCCCCTGGTGGGGTTACAACATCCATCTGTTGGGATTTCAGCCCCATAGAGGTTCGACCTAACCATTCCCCCATATGTACTTGTCCACTAGGAAAATTCCCGCGGCAACAAAAAGTATGCCTTCTAGGGGATCATAAGTCATAGGGATCATAGCAATGCCAATCAGATCTAATAATCAAATTACCCAAGCATGTGCATCAAACCCCCCTTCACCCAGACAAATGATCAAAGACATTATGCAATTTAACAAGTTAGGTTTGCAGAAGGTCTCAGGATGTCCTATTGTTCTAATCCTCCTTAAGTTTGGGGTGTTTCCCAAGTGATAATTGATCTAGGTCATGTAAGTGTGTGTGAAGTGAAATAGTGGAAATGTTTGGGCAGAGGGTGCAATGATAACAAGGAAATGTAGGTCTTTCCTGTGGGTGCCTCTTTAGAGGGCAAGCTGCACCTTATCATGGATGCCATTGTTTCCTAGCCCACTCATTTCTTTTTATTCTTAGTCTTATTGATTTTGGTCTTTTTTCTTTTCAACAGAAAAGATGGGGGACATTGTCCTAGTGTGGTGACCAGAGGTGAAAACATTATCAACAAGCATTTCACGTAAATGAGAAGGTTGGCTCATGATGAGACCCCCTTTATGTTGGCTATGCCACTAAGAGACACTACCTTGGTTTGGTGACCAGATAGATGGTAGTGTCATACCACTACATGCACATGGGCTCATGATGAGACCTCCCACCCACCAACTAGTTCCTTGAGTTTTGATTTATCTTATGGGTCCCCTTTTCTTACTGAGAAGCCTTTTATTTATTTCTTGGGAATCCCTGGGTGAAGCATCTCAAAGGTTTCATTTTGGATTTTAACTCTTGCCAATACTTTTACCCTCTGGGCCTTTAGGCCCTTCTTCCCACAAGGCAAGGTACAACCCTTCCTATGTGGAAAACCCAATGCCTGAAACAAGGTGGGGGGATATGAGAGGAATATTGATGAAAAGTGGTATGTATGGAGGGAATGGGCGATGAACTTTCACATAACCACCCAGTGGAAACTCATCCTAAAGGGGAATCAACTTACTGGGGAATTATGTCACCCTCCCAGGTATGAACAAGTTAAAGAGCATAATTTCCTAGAAAACATTATGAAATGGAGAATTCATTGCAACATATTTAAATGCTTCAAAAATCATAGTGACACATTCCATGATACCCTGACTGATTACCTCATGGAGCAAGAATTACTGCTACTTCAGGACCAAGTGGGTGGGATGGACGCTGCTGCTGTTGATATGTGGGCTGCTCTGAAGAAACGATGAGCCCTCTAGGGCCATGCTCAAGTCATATTTCTATCGACACTCCATGTCTAGGAATTGTGGGCCTCGAGACATGATATCATTAGTTATCACTAGGATACAGAATAATAAGCCCTTCATTGCGTTTCTTGGCTAATATCTTATGTACGTTCTGATTTGGGTTCTAGTTCTAATTCCCTCTTGCCTGCCACTTCATAAGTAGTTGAGGAAAATATTCTGTCGCATGATCCAGAGCTCTACAATATGTGGAGTTTATACAAATATTCAGACAGTCACAAGCTAAGTGTCCTGGTTGATTACATTTTTAACATATTATTGGTTCTCTACCTCCTTTGCCAAAAATTTCTCTGCCTCGACCTCTACCAAATCCTCCTCGATTTCTTGGATTAAATCCTCTCTGATTGTTATACTTTGGACCACCTCCTTCTGTCACAACATTTTCCTCATAAATCCTATACATATCTAAAGTTCTCTCTCTCATCAAATTGAATGCACAAAAATCCTTTTCTTCGTGCCCGACTGACTTGCAAAAGTTACAAAATAAGTTCCTTGGCGCACTTTGGTACTTCTTCAATAATGGAAATTTAGTCGGAAAATGTCCCCATTTCTTACATATCTCACAGTATTCCCCTCCTAGTAATGGATTCAGTGCTCTAATTGCCAAATACTATGAAAATGCAAGGAATTCATTCGTATGATGGCCTTCAATCCTACACTTGGTACACTAGACTTATTCCCTCTTTTCCTTCCATTTTGTAAGCTCTACCAATTGAATTTTTAAGGAATCTAACTGCGTCTGGACTTGCACCATCCCCCCATGGTCTCCTAAAAGAGATGCTTATAGCTTCATCACAATCTCTAAAGCTACAGGATGTGACACAACCTTCTGTTGTATCAATGATCGATGAATGTGTTGTAATAGTCTTGCAATAAACCATTCTTGGTGCTGTTGATCAAGAATTTGAAATGTCAACCTACCTATCAAATCCCTAAATCTTTGATCATAGTCCCAAACAAATTCAATATACACCTGTTTGATTTATTTCAAATCTGTAATAGACTGCGATTCATAATTTGGCTTCTTGAGCTCTTTCAACAATGTTTGTTTAATTTATGTTAAAGTCCTTACTTAACCTGTAGGCATAGTACTATGTAGTTTCATATACCAGACTAATGCGCAACCTCTAAATAATGTTTCCAACTGCATAATATTTACAACATCATCTTAGACATTATTCATAGCCCAAATTGTTTCACATACAAATAGATGTTGTTTGAGGTCCTCTGACCTAACTCCCTGGAACTCAGGCAGTCTCAATGTGATGTCTAACCCTGCCACATTGGTTTGTGTAGTACCTCCCCTTAGCGATGATAGTTGACTTTGAGTTGGCACACTGCTTCCACTGCTTTGGCTCGACGCACTGCTTCCACTGCTCTAATTACTATTATTCGAACTTCCTTTGCTGACTATGCATGCTTTTGAAAAATATTCAATTGTTACTTCCGATCTAGGTGACACACGCGAGGTTGTAGAGTCGACACAAGATCTAGCATGAGTAGGACTTAACGAATCTTCTATTATCGGTCTGAAATAAGAATCCTCTTTCTCTACTTCTACGTGTGAGATTTCTATGATATGGACTATTACGCAGGGTTCTCTCCTCTCAAACTCACTTCACGAATCTCTCTTATCAGCCCTAATATTCAACTGCTTGTATCTTCTTCCACTACGCAATACTCCAAACTTGTCTTCCTATTCTGATACAAATTCTTCGTTTCTCTACATCCTCAGTCCCTCCCTTCCTTCTTCATTCTTTCCTACTTTCAGACTATCATCTAGTCATCCCCCAATTCCCCTATGTGCGCAAATCCCCTAAGAAGTCAGATTCCATTGTCATCACACACTTGTCACACTACAACATCTTTATCCAGGTACCCAATGATTTCATAAACCTTTCACATGAACCCTTAAAGAAATACCTCTCTGTAACACTATTTGACTGGGTACAATCCATTAGAAATTTTGTAATATAACCCCCTAGTAAGTTGTCCAAACAAAAATCAACTGGACGAGAAGTCTTATTACTTATAGAATTCAATTTTATTACCAGCACATGAGTCAAATTCCTCGACGCTGCAGTTCAGTACCTTCTAGTATTCTCCACTAATATTTCTAACCACTTAGTTAAGATAATTGGAAATTCACCAAAGAAAATCTCATGTAGCTTGGTCTACACATAACTTTGCATCCATTGCTTGTCGCTCATTTGAGGGTTTCTATTCTCTTTCTGAGAAAATTCTTGTTCCTTCTTTTCCAACCATTCAATGACCTCTTTCTTAGTTTTCCTCCAAAACATTCCCTCAATTACAGATTCTAGGTCCTAGCAACAAAATACTATTTGTTGGCACGCGACTGTAAGACCCTAGGTTCACTTTATTCTACCAACAAACCTTGTAGACACCGACCCTTTTGGAATCACTTGCATGCAAGTGAATTCTCACCATAGGCATCTATTGGGGTTGTAGGAACCAAATTTCTATAGGGATGAGGGGATGGGAGGAAATCATCATGTTCATTCCTATTTATCTACCCTGTGTGCAAGATCCTATGTCTCTTTTCCCTTAGTTAATTGGTAAAGTCAGTTATGCGACACCGTTATACTACATATTGCAACATAAACTATTCACTTAAACATTCATAATTACTGCACATCAATTATCTAGCAAACAGATCTAGATCTAGATATGAATAAGTAGAACATCCATAAACAGTTACACAAAAAGACATCTAGACACATAATTTAATGTGGTTCACCCAAAATTTGGGCTATGTCCACAATGACTGTCACATTTATTTTTCTTTGGGAAATTCATGTCAGGCCTGCACACTATAGTTACAATAGATATATCCTACTATCTTTCTCCATCTCGCCAAGACGCTTTGTAGTGCAAGCCTGTATCTGTAAACTCTCCCTAGACTTGTAGACATAGACTCTCTCTAATTCTCAATCTATTCTCTCACTCTCTTGCAACAACATCAACAAATTTAGCTTTTCTTTAGCCCTCTCTTCGCTCAATGCCAATAACCTATTATACCTGTCCGATTACATATTTATACATGGAATTTAGTCTTCAAAACCCAACTCGCTCAACCAAAAACCCCATGACAACTCATGATTGCAACTCATGGAAACTCATTTTTCGGGTGTGCTTTTCCTTATTTGGCTTGCATGCTTCTTTATCTCCTCCTTTTGTGCATCTCCCTACTTTTGCATGTATGACTACTCTCCTTCCTACTTTTGCACGCGCTCTCATTCTTCTCTCTTCAAACTGCATGCCCAACAGGATGCACTGGCCATACCAGGGCGGTTACATCACTTTCCTAGGCACCCAGAGAAACTTCTCCCAAAACTTGAACCTGAAACCTCCGGGTTGAATATCACATTGAGAAGTTCATATTGGCAATAATATTGATGAATGTCCAACATGAAGACATAATATTTAGATTGTTCCATTACACCTTTGAGAACTTAGCTTCAACGTGGTATTTTAATTTCCCGGTTGGATCCATCAATAGTTGGATGAAATTTCAGAAAGACTTTCTGGATAATTTTTCTCAAGAGACAAACACCAGAGCCTTGATGGCTCAAATTTTTTATACAACCATGGGGGAAAAAGAGATGGTCAAATATTTTCATCAGTGATTCACAACTATCCTCAATAAGTTTCAACCTAACTCTAGACCTACCCAAAAACTGCAGATTGAGGTATATGCTAATGCATTACCAATATCTATATTTATGTGTGTAAAAAGGTCTACTAAACCCACTTTGGCTGAGAATCTTGAGGAACCCAAAATTATCAAATTCCAAATGAAAGGATGTAAAGACAACCCAATCTCCTTGTCAAGGAAGGCAATGCAACAACCATCTAGGAGAGGACTTTTGCTGACACAACCACTAGGTAAACCAACAGAATAAAGCACCAAAAAGGATAATGCAGACTTGGATAGTCTACAAAGAATGGTTAAAAAACTATCCAATGAAATTGTAGAGATGAAGAGGAAAGCAGGGGAAGGAACTTCAAACCCTAGACCCTACACATCTTTTTTTAGAAAACCCTTACTGTTTAAGGCCATATAAGCTCCACCTGGTAACCTAAACATTGATTTAGGAGAAGTGGTTTTCGATTCTTATTGTAATTACCATCAAGAACATCATTCATGAAAATATTTCCCTCAATGGGATAATTACATGAACTTGTTGGTCGATCGTTTCTTGGATGGTTATGCTCTAACTGAACAACCCAATGACCAAACATCAAGTACTACAAAAAATGAGGTTAGTGAGCCACTCGAGAAAACATCTATGGTTCTATGGGATGTCATCCATATGTCATCTTATGACAGTCCTATAGAAGAAGAGGAATTACAAGAAGCTATGGCAATACAAAGTAGGAGCAAGGGACCCATCATGAAAAATCAACTTGTCATAGCACAAGATCCTAAGAGATTTGGAAAAAAATCCTCGGCTCAACCAACCCAACCACTTAATTATGCCCCAAAGTTCTAGGATTGTGAAACAACAAAGCTAGAATATAACGTGGTAGAAGGCCTGAAGAAGTTGAAAGCCAACATTTCTATGATGGAATTATGTAGAATTTCTCAACAAAAGGATCTATTATTACAGGATTTGAAGGAGGATGAGAAGCTTATGGTAAATCCAAATCCAAATCCAAGCTCAGGAAAAGGAAACTTTGTATAATTTAGGAAGCCTAATGTAAACATAGTATTTGCTGATAAGAAACCCTGATCCTCTGTCCCACCATTTTTGTTAACCTTCGAAATTTATAATAGAAATCTACACAACTCCTTAGTTGATTTTGGTGCTTCCTCAAACGTTATTCCTCTGTCAGTATGCAAGAAGCTAAATGCTATTCTTACCAAAAGTGAGATGCATATTATTCAACTAGATAGAACTGAAGTTAAGGTGATTGGGGAACTAAAAGACGTTATGATCCGAATCACCTCTAACCCAAAATTCGATCAGGTTATAGGAATCATAATTATAGACATTTCAGAAGCCTATGAGATGTTTTTAAGCAATGATTGGTCCAAAACATTACATGGATATTTCAATATGGATTGGTCCCACTTGTTGTTATCACTGAAGGGAAACCCTAATATGATTAGGATCAATTGGGAAAAATATTTGAAGCATATCGTTACTGACCTAGAAGCTCCTAACAAACCTTCTTCTACGGAATTCCCGGTCTTAGGGAATTATTCTTGTGATTCTAACTTCAGTAATTTCTCACCATGCCTATTTGAGGTATTATTCTCATAGAATTTAGAGTTGTTACTTTAGGACAAATCCGAAGTAATTGAGAAATATAGTAAGCTAGAACAAAATATTCATGCTTAGATCATGAAAGATGAGACCGAAAGTCCAAAAGTAGACTTGGTCAAAATGGTACCAAACTTCATTTCTGAGATATGGACTCTGTTCTTCGATGGATCTAAATCCTAAGAAGGGGTTGGTGCAGACTACATTTTCATTGATCTAGTAGGAATACTTAGTAGGAATAGACTAGTGCCTTCTAGGGTAATGGAGTCAGTGATAGTAGCAACAAATCTTTGAGGAAATAACAATGATAATACTTAGTCAAAAAATATATGGAGAATATGAGAGAGGTGTTGGTAACCCAAGGCCTCAAACATCCAAGTCCTAGAGAGATAATTTCTAGACAGTAAGGAAACTTACGCCCTAGCGATTTCTTTTTCCTTAGACAATTTAAAAAAATATGTAGTAGACAATGTAAGTAGCGTTACTAGAGTTCTACAATGATAGGGCTCTAGTATCTACTCCTAGATAAGGTGCTCTTTGAGAAATTTAAACAAGTGGAAAATTATAGAGAAAAAAAAAACTTATGTCTTTCTCCTAGGGTTTCAAGCAAGAAATTTCATAATATTTAACATGAAACAAGTAAAACTCACCATAAGCATTCATTCAAAATAAAGAAATGCATATTTTTTACTTACTTCACCAAGAATAATCAAGCTCAAACCCTAGTCGAATATTTTCCACCATGAAAATAGCCAAAATACACCAAAATTGCATCTCCAAGAAGTTGTGCACCACTTAGTTTCATCCAATAACCCTTAAAGAGGGTTGAATTTCAGACCACACACTTCTGTGATGAGAGATGATGAATAAAAATGAGAGTTGTTTCTCTTATTTATATAGTATCAATGACCTTTAATTACAATTAGGTCATAAAAAGGCCGACATGGCCAGATTACATTAAAATTTGGTTTTTACATAAATGACAATAATTAAACCCTAATTTCATCTTCAAGGGTGATGTCATGCCTTTCTAGGGTGACGTTAGGCCCCTAAGGTAGAATGCTAGGCCTAAAGTGCAGGACGTTTGATCTTCAAAGGCTCTGAATGCTAGCACACATGCCAACTAGCACACAACTTCCTATCATAAGTGCAAACCCTGACTCTGGATGATGTCAAGGTCATAATTATGATGTCATGTGCTCTCAAGGGTCAACGTGCCGGTGGAAAGGAAACCCCCCCTGGGTCTAGGTTTGTCGAAGTGTCCATGGTGCAACATCCTTATTTATTCCTGGTGCAAGCCTCTGGTTTCTCTTCCCCCCTAGTGGGGTTACAAAATTCATCTGTTGGGATTTCAACCCCATGGAGGTATGACCTAACCATTCCCCCATATGTACCTAGCCACTAGGCAAAGTCTTGTAGCAACAACAAGTATTCCTTCTAGGGGCTCATAAGTTATAGGGATCATAGCAATGTCAATCACATCTAATAATCAAATTACCCAAACATATGCATGAATCCCCCCTTCACCCAGAAAAATGCTCAAAGACGTTATGTAGTTTAACAAGTCAGGTTTGTAGAAGGTTTCATGATGTCCTATTGGGATAATCCTCCTTAATTTTTGGGTGTTTCCTGAGTGATAACCAATCTAGGTCATGTAAGTATGTGTGAAGTGGCGTAGTGGAAATTTTTGGGCAGAGGGTGCAGTGATAACAAGGAAATGTAATTCTTGCCTATGGGTGCCTCTATAGAGCGCGAGATGCACCTTATCATGGATTCCATTATTTCCTAGCCCATTCAATTATTTTTATTCTTAGTCTTATTGATTTTGGTCTTTTTTCTTTTCAAGGGAAAAGCTGGGGGACATTTTCCTAGCATGGCGACCAGAGGTGACAACATTACCGACAATCATTTCACGTAAATGAGAAGATTGGATCGTGATGAGACCCCCTTTCTCTTGGCTATGACACCAAGAACCACTACCCTGTTTTGGTTACTAGATAGATGGTAGTGTCATACTGCTACATGCACATGGGCTCATGATGAGACCTCTCATCCACCAACTAGTTCCTCGAGTTTTGATTTATCTTATGGGTCCCCTTTTCTTACTGAGAAGCCTTTTATTTCTTTCTCAGGAATCCATGGGTGAAGCATCTCAAAGGTTTCATTTTTTATTTCAACTCTTGCCAGCTATTTTTACCCTCTGGGCCTTTAGCCCCTTCTTCCCACAAGGCAAGGTACAACCCTTCCTAGCGTGGAAAAACCAATGCTCGAAACAAGGCGGGGGGAGATGAGAGGAATACTAATGAAAAGTGGTATGTATGGAGGGAATGGGAAATGACCCATCACATACCCACCCAATGGAAACTCATCCTAAAGGGGAATCAACTTACTAGGGAATTATGTCACCCTCCCAGGTATGAACATGTTAAAGAGAATAATTTCCAAGCAAACGTTATGAAATGAAGGTGAATTCAGTGCAACATATTCAAGTTCTTCAAATATTAGAGCAACACATTCCATGATACCCTGACTCATTACCTAATGGAGCAAGAATTACTGCTACTTCAGGACCAAGCTGGTGGGATGGATGCTGCTGCTGCTGATAGGTGGGATGCATTGAAGAAACGATGGGCCCTCCAAGGCCATGCTCAAATCATCTATCTATCGACACTCCATGTCTAGTACTTGAGGGCCTCAAGACATGATCTCCTTATTTATCCCTAGGATACCGGATAACATTCCCTTCATTGCGTTTCTTGGCTAATATCTTTTGTACATTTTGATTTGGGTTGTAGTTCTAATTCCCTCTTGCCTTCCACTTCGCAAGTAGTTGAGGACAATATTCTGTCGCATGATCCATATCTCCACAATATGTGTAGGTTGTACAAATATTCAGGCAGTCACGAGCTAAGTGTCCTAGTTGATTACAATTTTAACATATTATTAGTTCTCTACCTCCTCTGCCAAAATTTTCTTTGCCTCGACCCCTGCCAAATCCTCCTTGATTTCTTGGATTAAATCCTCTCTGATTGTTATACTTTGGAACACCTCCTTCTGTCACAACATTTTCCTCATGAATCCTATACATATATAAAGTGTGCTCTCTCATCAAATTGAATGCACGAAAATCCTCTTCTTCGTGCCCGACTGACTTGCAAAAGTTACAAAATAAGTTCCTTGACAGACTCTAGTACTTTTGCAATAATGGAAATTTAGTCTAAAAATGTCCCCATTTCTTACATATTTCATAGTATTGCCGTCCTAGTAATGGATTCAGTGCTCCAATTGCCAAATACTGTGCAAATTCGGGGAATTCATCCTTGTGATGGCCTTCAATCCTACACTTGGTACACTAGACTTGTTCCCTCTTCTCCTTCCCTTTTGTAAGCTCTACCAATTGAAGTTTTAAGGAAGCTAACTACATCTGGACTTGCACCATCCCCCCATGGTCTCCTACAAGAGATGCTTCTAGATTCATCGCAATCTCTAAAGCTTCAAGTTGTGACACAACCTTATGTTATATAAATAACCGATGAATGTGTGGTAATAGTCCTGCAATAAGCCATTCTTGGTGCTGTTGATTGGGAATTTGAAATGCCAACCTACCCATCAAATCCTTAAATCTTTGATCATAGTCCCAAACAAATTCAATCTACACCTATTTAATTTCTTTCAAATCTGTAATATACTGCGATTCATAATTTGGCTTCTTGAACTCTTTCAAAAATGTTTATCTAATTTATGTTAAAGTCCTTGCTTAACCTGTAGGCATAGTACTCTACAATTTCATATACCAGACTAATGCGTAGCCTCTAAATAATGTTTCCAACTACACAATATTTACAGCCTCATATTAGACATTCTTCATAGCCCAAATTGTTTCACATACAAATAGATGTTGTTTGAGGTCCTCTGACCTAACTCCCTAGAACTCAAGCAGTCTCAATGTGCTGTCTAACCCTGCCACATTGGTTTGTGTAGTACCTCCCCTTAGAGATGCTAGTTGAATTTGACTTGGCACATTGCTTCCACTGCTTTGGATAGATTCACTTCTTCCATTGTTCTAATTACTATTATTTGAACTTCCTTTGCTGACTATGTGTGATTTTGACAAATATTCAATTGTTACTTCCGATCTAGGTGACACACACGGAGTCGTAGAGTCAACACAAGATCTAGCATGAGTAGGACTTAACGACTCTTCTATTATCGGTCTGAAATAAGAATCCTCTTTCTCTACTTCTACGTGTGACATTTCTATGATATGGACTATTACGCAGGGTTCTCTCCTCTCAAACTCGCTTCACGACTCTATCTTCTCAGCCCCAATATTCAACTGCTTGTATCTTCTTCCACTGTGAAGTACTCCAAAATCATCTTCCTCTTCTGATACAACTTCTTCATTTCTCTACATCTTTAGTACCTCCCTTCTTTCTTCATTCCTTTCTTCATTCTTTCCTACTTTCAGACTATCCTATGGTCATCCCCCAGTTCCCCTATGTGTGTGAATCCCATTAGTAGTCATATTCCATTGTCATTACACACTTTTCACACAACAACATCTTTATCCAGGTACCCAATGATTTCATAAACCTTTCGCACAAACCCTTAAAGAAATCCGTCTCTGCAACACTATATGATTGGGTATAATCAACTAGAAATTTCGTAATATAACCCCCTAGTATGCTGTCCAAACATAAATCAACTGCACGAGAAGTCTTATTACTTATAGAATTCAATTGTCTTACCAACACATGAGTCAAATTCCTCGACACTGTAGCTTAGTACCTTCTAGTATTCTCCACTAATATTTCTAACCACTTAGTTAGATAATTGTAAATTCACCAAATAAAATCTCATTTAGCTTTGTGTACACATAACTTTGCATCCATTTCTCGTTGCTCATTTGAGGGTTTCTATTCTCTTTCTGAGAAAATTATTGTTCCTTCTTTTCCAGCCATTCAATGATCTCTTTCTTAGTTTGCCTCCAAAACATTCCCTCAATTACATATTCTGGGTCCTAGAAACAAAATACGATTTGTTAACACGTGACTATAAGACCCTAGGTTCAATTTATTCTACCAACAAACCTTGTAGACACTGACCCTTTTGGAATCACCTGCATGCAAGTAAAGTCTCACCGTAGGCATCTATTGGGGCTGTAGGAACCCAATTTCTACAGGGATGAGGGGATGGGAGGAAATCATCATGTTCATTCCTATTTATCTACCATGTGTGCAAGATCCTATATCTTTTTTCCCTTAGTTAATTGGTAAAGTCATTTATGCGACACTGTTATACTACATATTGCAACATAAACTATTCACTAAAACATTCATAATTACCGCACATCAATTATCTAACAAACAGATCTAGATCTAGCTATGCATAAGTAGAACATCCATAAAAAATCACACACAAAGACATCTAGACACATAATTTAATGTGGTTCCCCTAAAATTGGGCTACGTCCACAACGATTGGCACATTTATTTTTCTTTGGGAAATTCATCTCAGGCCTGCACACTACAGTTACAATAGATATATCCTACTATCTTTCTCCATCTTGCCAAGACGCTTTGTAGTGCAAGCCTGTATTTGTAAACTCTCCCTAGACCTGCAAAGATAGACTCTCTCTAATTCTCAATCTATTCTCTCACTCTCTTGCAACAACATCAACAACTTTATCTCTTCTAAATCCCTCTCTTTGCTCAATGCCAACAACCTATTATACCTAAACCATTACATATTTATACATGGAATTTCGGGGTCAAAATCCTACTCGCTCAACCAAAAAACCTATGACAACTCATGATTACAACTCATGGAAAAACATTGTTTGGGTGTGCTTTTCCTTCATTGGATTGCATGCTTCTTTATCTCCTACTTTTGTGTGCCTCCATGCTTTTTCATGTATGAATGTTCTCCTTCCTATTTTTGCACATGCCCTCATTCTTCGCTCTTCAAACTACCTGTCCAACAGGATGTATTGGCCATACTAGGGCGGTTACATCACTTTCCTAGGCACCCAGAGAAACTTCTCCCAAAACTTGAACCTGAAACCTCCGGGTTTCCCAAAGACCACATCAATAAGTTCATATTGGCAATAAGATTGATGAATGTCCAACATGAAGACGTAGTATGTATATTGTTCCCTTACACCTTTGAGAACTTAGCTTCAACGTGGTATTTTAATCTCCTGATTGGATCCATTAATAGTTGGATGAAATTTCAGAAAGACTTTCTGTATAAATTTGCTCAAGAGACAACCACTAGAGCCTTGATGGATCAAGTTTTCTCTACCACCATGGGGCCCAAAGAGAAGGTCAAATATTTTCATCAGAAATTCACAACTATCCTCAATAAGTTTCAACCTAATGCTATACCTACCCAAAAAATACGGATTGAGGTATATGCTAACACATTACTAGTATCTATATTTATGTGTCTAAAAAGGTCTGCCAAACCCACTTTGGCTAAGAATCTTGAGGAACCCAAAATTATCAAATTTTAAATGAAAGGATGTAAAGACAACCCGATCTCCTTGTCAAAGAAGTCAATGCAACAACCATTTAGGAGAGGACTTTTGTTGACACAACCACCAAGTAAACCAACATAACATAGCACCGAAAAGGATAATGCAGACTAGGATAGTCTACAAAGAATGGTTAAAAAAATATCCAATGAAATTGTAGGCATGAAGAGGAACGTAGGGGAAGGAGCATCAAACCCTAGAACCTACACATCTTTTTTTAGAAAACCCTTACCGTTTAAGGCCATATAACCTCCACCTGCTAACTTAAACATTGATTTAGGAGAAGTGGCCTCTGATTATTATTGTAATTACCATCAAGAACATCATTTAGGAAAATATTTCCCTCAATGGGATAATTCCATGAACTTGTTGGCCAATCGTTTCTTGGATGGTTATGCTCTAACTGAACAACCCAATGAACAAACATCAAGTACTACAAAAAATGAGGTTAGTGAGCCACTCGAGAAAACATCTATGGTTATATGGGATGTCAGCCATATGTCATCTTATGCCATTCCTATATAAGAAGAGGAATTACCAAAATCTCTTGAAATCCAAAGTAGGAGCAAGGGACCCATCATGAAAAATCAACCTGTCATAGCACAAGCTCCTAAGAGATTTGGAAAAAAATCCTTGGCTCAACCAACCCAACCACTTAATTATGCCCCAAATTTCTAGGATTGTGAAACAAAAAAGCTAGAATATAACGTGGTAGAAGGCCTAAAGAAGTTGAAAGCCAACATTTTTGTGATGGAATTATGTAGAATTTCTCAACAAAAGGATATATTATTACAGGATTTGAAGGATGATAAGAAACTTATGGTAAATCCAAATCCAAATGCAAGCTCAAGAAAAGAAAACTTTGGAGAATTTAGGAAGCCTAACGTAAACATATCGTCTGCCGATAAGAAACCTTGATCCTCTGTCCCACCATTTTTGTTAACCTTCAAAATTTATAATAGAAATCTGCACAACTTCTTAGTTGATTTTGGTGCTTCCTCAAACGTTATTACTCTGTCAGTATGCAAGAAGCTAAATTCTATTCCTACCAAAATTGAGATGCATATTATTCAACTAGATAGAAATGAAGTTAAGGTGATTGGGGAACTAAAAGACGTTATGATCCGAATCGTCTCTAACCCAAAATTCCACTAGGTTATAGGCATCATAATTATAGACATTTCAAAAGCATATGATATGTTTTTAAGCAGTGATTGGTCTGAAAAATTACATGGTTATTTCAATATGGATTGGTCCCACTTGTTGTTAGTATTGAAGGGAAACCCTAATATGATTAGGATCAATTGGGAAAAATATTTGAAGCATACCGTTTCTGACCTAGAAGCTCCTAACGAACCTTCTTCTACGGAATTCCCGGTCTTAGGGAATTATTCTTGTGATTCTAACTTTAGTAATTTCTCACCATGCCTATTTGAGGTATTATTCTCATAGAATTCATAGTTGTTATTTTATGACAACTCCAAAGTAATTGAACAATATAGTAAGCTAGAACAAAATATTCATGCTCAGACCGTGAAAGATGAGACTGAAAGTCCAAAAGTAGACTTGGATAGAAAGGTACCAAACATCGTTTCTAAGATATGGACTCTGTTCTTTGACGGATCTAAATCCCAAGAAGGGGCTGGTGCAAGCTACATTTTAATTGATCCAGTAGTAAAACTTAGTTTCTTATCCTATAGATTAGAGTTTGAATGCACAAACAACACCACCAAATATGAGGCATTAGTTCAAGGACTTAAGAAAGGCATTGACCTAAATATAAAGGAACTAGTTGTCTTCGATGATTCATAAATCATAGCCAGGAAGATAAAGAATACCATCCATTGCAATTCTCCGCAGTTAAGGAATTATCAAGAGGAGGCACATAGGTTGATATATCACTTTCTAGCATTCAACATTACAATAATCCCTCAAGCAAATAATATACTCGCTAAATCTCTTGCAACTTCAGCTTCAATATTATCCCCCCTAGAAGATTATGAAGCTTATAGGTTCTCATTAGAATTTTTATACAAACCTTCCATCCCTAACAACATCACTAATTGGAGGGAATTTGAAGAGGACAAATAAATTATATCTTTTTTTACCAATGACGAAAATTTTATGGATTTGGCTATTGATGATAAAGTTTTTGAGAAGATACTCGATGAGTATAAAGATGGAGAGAATAATGAAGAAAGGGGCAACAAATCAACTGAACCCAAAATTCACTGTTAAGCCCTAATATTAGCTCATTACCCCTTAATTGGGGCATATTAGATTAGTAATTTTATTTTATTTATGTCGGCTTTAGGCCATTAGTTGTAATTATACCTCCTAGTCTCCTATATATACCAAGGAGACA
>JZKD02S1771516.1:258462-271440 GCA_000966675.3 Picea glauca
TAATTATTTTCTTTAATTATCTTCAGGGCCTACATGTACTTCCTTCTTCAATTCACTTTGTCATCTTCAAAAATTCATTTCTCCTCAACCATGAGGATCCACATGATGTGACACACACCAAAATAAACAACATTATGTATACTATCCATCCATGGGTGTTGTATCTGCATGTGCATTTTCCTTCATGTCCAAATACCTTCATCAATCTTGCAGTCCAAAACCCATGACTAGGGTTGACATCAATGACAACAACCAATCTTACAACATTTCCCTCTTCTCCTCCAACAGTCAAAATCAAGGGTAAAATACCTTTCACAAGGTCATCAATTCCTAAGGAGGTTTTCAAAGAGCAGTCCTTACTAGAAACCCCTATTCAAAAGAAGAGGGGAAAAATCATAGAAAAGTCTGTGGAAGAAAAACAAGAAGCCTTTGTACAGAAAGGGAAAGGGTAAAGGTACTAAAAGACCTTTGGAGAGAAAAGATGAAACCTCTGTAAAATAATTTGAGAAGCCCGTGATAAGAAATGAAGAAACTCTTGTGCATAGGAATAAAGGTAAAAGAAAAGCCACCAAGAAACCTGATGAGGTGGACAAGATACTTCCCATGCAAGTGGAAGAGGAGACTGAGAAAAAACCTCTTGAGACTGTGCATAACACTACTCCTCCTGTAATTTAGACCTTCAAGAGACTTATCAGGCAACTTAAATATGGAAGAAAAAAAGTGGCTCAATTGAAAAAGGAAGCCATATCTGACAGAGCCAAGATGACAGATCTTATGGATGGTTACAGTCACACCCTTGACTTGGCAAGGTTTGCAGCAAGAAAGGCCCAACCCCTTCATAGACAGCTAAATAATATTTACAGAAAGAACATAGGCTTTCAATATCAGAACATGAAGCTAAACGTAGAGCTAAATCACTTTCAAGATGAGGTAGCCCAAAGAAATTTACAAGTGTTAGTTGAAGCTGCCATTGAGGATGACAAACCAGAAACTAAGGAGAGCACAACTACACTGAAGAAGCCTGCCAATTCTAAGAAGAAGAATTCTGCAATGTCAATTGTAGATCCTCTTTCTACCAGAAAGAGTGTGAGGTTAAGTGTCAAAATGAAAAAATAGCTGGTAAAAGGTAAGCCCCATTTTTGAGGATGGTTCCTTTTTGGGAGGGTTAACTAATATGCAAATATTATCTCTGCCATCTATATAGGTGTTTAAGAGTTTAGCTATATGGATTTTGAGTTTTTGCTAAGTGCTAGCTTCACCCAGTGGTAAAAGGCACTACCTATTGTACGGTCAAGGCACCTAAGTAAAATGGTCTTGTCATCATGAAAGGACACAAATTGCTCTGCACATGCTCAAGATTGAAGGCGTTTCATTTTTGGCAATGCTACCCAAACCTGTACATAGACGCAATGTAAGTGGCACTACCTAATGGATCTACCTAATATTGGGTAGAGAATAGAGTTGGCATACATGCACAACATAAGTGGCGCTACCTAATGACGCTACCAAATATTTCACAGAGGGAAAAGTTTTACACACAAGTGCAACACATGGGAGATACCTACAGGCGCTACCTTTTCTCCTTGTAGTGCGCTACCCAGATTCGCTACCCAAGGAAGCTGCCAACAAACACTAGGGATCTAGGAGGACCAAGCTAACAACTTTTGTATTAATTGATTATGGAGAAGGATGTAGAAAGAATAGCTGGCATCATGAAGAAAACCACATGCTTTGAAAGACACATGGCAAACAAGGAGCTGCGCAGCAAAAGGGAATCAAATCATTTTGAAGTTCAATTGGATTAGTCACCAACATTTTCCTGTTTTATAGCATAGGTGGTTAGATAAGTTGTTAAATCAAAATAAATGTTTAGAGTTTTTCAAGGGAAGGAGGCCAACTTGTACCTCTAGCTGTTGCCTTCCTTTTGTTATAAATAGATAGATCAATTGCTTTAGTAGGTTTGGATGGTTGAGTAAGGCTCCCCTAGACTGAAATATTTTGATGAATTAACTGTGATCTAGTGATGTACTGGACTTAAGACATTTTGACTAATAGAAATCAACTTCTCTTTCAGCTTATTTCCTTTTGATGCTAAATGTTCATGTTTTGAATGATTCACATGAATGGTTGTGGTGATGTTATGATGGATGTTTGATCATTATGTTATCATGATGTTTATTTAGCTTCCTTATTTTCTCAGTTCAAGAAGATCTTGTGTTAAGAAACTTTCCTCCTTAGGATTTTGTAGACCTGATGTTTACAGTAGTCCCTACACTTCTCCTATTCAAGTCTTCCCTCTATCCATACTTACTCCCAAACTACTGATTGAAGTTAGCCAAGACCTTGATTGCTGGTGCATGCTAGACCTGTTATCTAAGTTATAACATTATCATTTGAGTTCTTTTCCATTTGACCCTTTAAACATCTTTACATTCACTTATAAACCTGATGGGTATTGGTCTTTCCTTCCATGCAATCTGAAGGCGACTCCTAGTTCTAACAGGTTTTATGTGGGATGCCATTTTGTTAAGGACACCACACAAGCCAGACAAAAATCCCAAAATCAGGTAGAGTATAGGTTCTACACTAGCAGGTACATAAAACATGACCCAAAAGGTCTAGTTTCTCAACATGCTGGTTAGGTAATATCTCACTGACCATATTCACATGATACATTTGAGGACGAGATATTCACTGAAAACACTCTAGATTGGGAAGAAGTCTTGTAGAGAAAATAAAATCTAGATATTACTTTCTTCAAATCTATGTCAAGAAATTAACAATTAGAATGGTTGGAACATACACCATGAGTTATTGTATAAGCACAAAATGAGGATGCAGGGTGAGTGAAAAGAAGGATCCAAGCACAAATACTTCTGGATGAGGTTGAGAGAATTTTTTGACAACATGGGTAGAATCCTACTCTTTAGATATTAGGACCACCCGAAGTGAATCATGTGGACACACATGTAATAGAATAAGAACACACAATTGCAAGGGAAAATTCCCCCACATGGAACAATGGATGACCAAAGGAAAGACGGGGACAAGTGGAATAGTAAGGCTCCAGATCAACAATTGAATCTGTGACAGTAACACCAGGCCCAAAAACATTGGCACGAGTAATCGCTGACCTTATCACAATATATGATGATGATAATGAGGATTTGGATAATACAACAGTCCCCATCATCAATGAGGCCAATTTAGAAATGTTAGACACCGATCTATTCCAGAGACTGCAACCCTTGGATATGGGGATAGATCCAAATACCACAAATAGTATCATTACACCCTTGATACATCAACCACAACCTCAAGCCGAAGAAAAGGGTGACCAAAATGACGAAACATAAGGGTTGCAACAAGAAAATGCCACCTTAGTGGGGCAGGGTGATAAATGTAACCAGGGCTCCATCCTAGAGGAAAATACCCTAGATGGAGGATAAAGGGAAGAAGTGTCATATTTGGGAGAAAAAACAATGGGTAGAACACCCAGAAGCCAAGGACATAAGGAGCAGGATATTGATGAATAATTTGAAGAAACTATGGAAAAGACAACAAACCCCTCCCCACTCATTAAGAAGACAACACGTGTGATAGAAATAGAGAAGGATGCAATGGAAGTCATCAGTGACAAAGGAAAGGACTCTTGATATGCAAATACTGAACTCAAAGATAGCCCTGAACAACTTGTTAAAGCTCCAGGTCAAGAGAACACATCAAGAAAAGATCAGAAAATGTTAACAACCAGGTGTAAGAGGCCGACAAAGGTAAATAACTAGTTTGGGAACACTTTCATAATCTGGGGAGTCTGAGCAACACAATATCATGGGGGGATCAACCAAGTCTGGAGCTTGTAGATGAAGTAGTCGATGGCCAGGAAATTTCTTATGATAGAGAGAGACAAGTGGTAGTTAGAAGGACATGGAAGAAGAGAAGACTCACTCTAAACAATGTTGTGATCATTACCATGGAGGAAACCCTACTGTATGCTAGGTAGTCGAGGGTGAGTGAGTTATTAGGATCACGTATGGCTATATCTAGTGCTACCATTGACAGGGCAAGAGAGGATGACCGAGAACCTAATTCTATGAGAGATGAACTGGTACAACTCAAACATCAGGTGGAATATTACCAGAACACCACTCAAGAAATTAGGTTCATAAGAGATGAACTTAGAGAGATCTATAGCCAATTCAAATCAGAAAGAGAAAATTTTATAACACAAATCATTGGTTATCAAAACCCTTCTTGGCCAGAAAACACACAAATAAATGATGCAGTGGTCCCAAAGGTCTCACAAGAATCTGACACAAATTGAATACATCCGAGAGATCTAGAAGGGCCAAGGGAAAGAAGAGCATGGTATCAGATTGATAACAGAGGAAAGCATGGATAGATTCCAAATGGAAGTATAATATTGGATGTAGATAGTAGAAGAGCCACAACAAAAAATGCTTGATAGATGGGAAGAGTGTCTCAATAATTGGGACAAGATAAATAAAAAAAGAGGGATATTAGTCTCCCAGAGTTCGGCATGCCCGATGACTTCATCAACCTGAACGATGTGGTCAAACAATGCATGGAGTCTGATGAAAATTTTGAAAGTGACATATTTGAAGTCAAAAGGATGGAAGGAGGGTAGTTCAAGAGACCGACTGACATGCTGATAGGAGCATCTTGGGTTTCATGACACCTCAGTCCTAAGATAGATCGGTTAGAAGATCAAGTGATGGAAATGAAATATATACTTAGCGCATCAAAGGACCAACACCATTTCCTATATTTGCATACTTACGAGGATATCTTCTCCCAGTTGTATAAATATGACAAGGAAAATCCTTTGATATGATTGAAGTTCACTGATTTCTTTCACGTGGGCACAATTCACTTTATATTTTGTTTCACTATGTTAAGTACACATTATTATTATTTTTTGCATGGTATTTTTGTGAAAATAAGGATGTCGACCTCATTTTGAAAGGATGATGTTTTTTTGTAAGGACTGATAATTAGACTAAGAACTACATTGAAGTTTAATATCGAAGCTCATGTAGAGTTGGAGACAAATTTCTACCAAAGCTTGTGGATGAACATAATTTGTGGATTGTTGTGCATACAGTTAATGGCGGAAAGCGATTTAGTAATATTGTAATTGTGTTTAAGTTATCTTGAATGATTATGATTTCTAGATGGATGTTGGCGTAAGTTCAATGGTGGTTTAAAAGTCGCTTGTGTTTTACTGTAATCATAATTATTTCTATTTATCTGTTTTATCGTATGTAATATCCTTTCAATTCTTAGATGATGTTTTCTACTTAATCGATAGTAATATTATTGTTAAATATTGATTGAAGTGAGGCATAGTTTACATACCGTTGGAAAATTTTAACCTACTCCTAATCTTCTTTAAAGCTTAGTTACTAAATAAATCTAGAAATAAACTAATTAAAAAAATGAAAAGAAAGACATAAGATAAAAATCCAAGTGGAATTAGATTTCCTCTTAACCCAAATTAAATCCGATTGAAACTTGCTAGACCATTAATCCAAAGAATCATGCTACCTTAAATAGGGAAGAGTCTAATTGGGCCTTGCCTTTGGGTGTGATTCATATTGTCGAGTTAAAGGGAATTTAGACCCCTCAACAATGTCAAAGGTCTAGGAACTTACATCATTCAAGTCTCTAGTGGCCTCTAGAAGATCTAGAAGCCTCTCCTAAGCCTCCTCCAAGAGATATATAACAAAGGAAAGCCTTGGGAAAGGGAGGAAGAATTCATAGTATTTTTATGCTATCAAACTAAAGAGGTACCCATCATCACAACCACAAGTCGGTGAGCCTAGCCTCGCCAAGGAGCTGTAAGGAGAGGTAAGGAGAAAAGAGGCTAAAGGAGGATGCATCTTCGTCAAGTTGAGGTATAAATTTATATGTATTCTCTATGATTCATTAACAGATCATTTGGTTTTCCCTCATGAAATTTTTTTTTTTATGCATAAATATTCATATCTGGTTTATATTGCTATAGATAAGGTTAGATCCAAGATAGATATAGTATTCTAACACTAGGAGGACAAGTAGACTTGTATTGTTTTGTATTTGGTGTGCAAGACGTAGGTTGTAGAAGCTGGAGATGGAAATTCATGACTACAACAAACATTAATACACTAAGGAAAACCTTAAGGAAAATGTATCTCGTTCTCCCATATCCTTGTGTAATGATCTTATTTCTTGTTTCTAAGAGAACAATAATAAATCTATCCCATTCCTATATAGGATTGCTAGGCCATTCCTAGGGAGATCTTACTGATTATTCAGTGAGATCCTTGTGAGCAAAATTCCCATAAAAAACTTCGTCATCACCTCTTCCTTTTAGATATGCTACAATTATAGAAAAGCTAGTGAAAATTTTCCAATCAAGCAATGGTGCACTCATTGGCCCTATAGATCCGACTGCTTATTGGAAACACTGGTTATGTATAACATATTTATAGAACAATGATTGTGAATTAGGGACAAACCTTTGTATTTTTGTCTCTTCCAACCTTGCAAATATAAAACTCTCAATAACATAGCTCCCACAAAAACTATTAATTATGTTAAGAGTTATAAACTACAATGAGAAAATTCCTTTCATGCCTAGAAGATCCATCGAACCCTACCCATAGATTCCAATCCTATTTTATATGATGCAAAGAGGAATATACGCTAATTCCTGAGAACAAGTTACCACTTATTCCTGTTCCCATTTCTCAAGTTTAACAATATAGAAATCCACTATGGGACCAAGGTATATGAATATTTGCAAAACTTTCATACACAAACTTCCATCATTGGGTTGGAGATATATTTTTATGAGTTGTGGATATTTTTTATCAACTCTGTCATACACCTTAACCTTATTTGGAATGATATCTAAATGGATGAGTGTAGGTACATGAGGAAGAGAAATACCAATATCATCACTGCCAATAGATACACATGTACTAGGACAAGGGGTTTTCTCTACCTTAGTCTCTTGCTGTTAGAAAATGAGGACTCCCCCAACTAAATGAACACTATCCATACCTAGAACAATGACCTCTTTTAAATCCCGATTATCATACCTTTGAATAGTAAGAGATTCATATATAAATTACCATGATTCTATGTGGCTAGAGACTTTATCAATTATGTATTTCCAATAGTCCTCTTGTTTTCTTGCGAAGCATGAATATCCACCAGCTACATCAAGATGAAAAGAAACTCTATCTTCAAGATGAGTACCTGAAATAAAAGGGAAAAACCTCTTTGTTTGTATTTCACAAGGATCATGGAATAAATCTGGCATAAGATCAACCATGTGCTTCTCTTTATCACTATCACCATCATAAATAAGATGCTCATTGAACTATAGAATATAAGTTTATGGATTTTTTGTTTAAATTAAAGTGGTAAATATGAGCCGATATCAATGACCATGGTTCTATCATACTCATTTATTTCTCAGATAGAATCATAGTTAGAAAATAATACTTCTTTGAACTCAGGAGACTATTCAAATTTCAACTCATCAATGATCTCACTCTAAAGGGAACCATAAAGATTATTATTATTGTGTTCATTTTCATTTAGGGTTCACTGCTCTTCTAGGGAAGTAATAATATCATCACATGACAAGTATTATAGGTAGATTTCATTATTAGTGGAAGGATGCTTAGTATGGTTTGTGAATGCCTCATTTTCATGTTGAGGGTGGCATGATTCATGTGCAGGACAATAAAAATTTCATCACCAAAGGTTTACATACTTGTATCATTCTCTTTACACCCAAAATTAGAAATATGTACCTATTTTTGACAGTGATATGGTATGCTGTAGAGATGGGAATGATCATGGGTTGGTCATATGCTATCATACTGATTTTTGAAACTAGGTACTCAACTACTATAATACCCCTAGGCGGAATCCCAATTGTAAATTTACATCTACTTTATCTGCTAGTGAGCCAAGATATTTGGGCCAGAGTGCCATTGTATATATTTTTTGAGGCTAGAATGCCCATGTCATTATTAGGCCAGAGAGCCTAGATGATAAAAGGCCAACGATATTATCATTGTAATATGTAATCAAGCTCGATTATATTAATAAGATACATCACTACTATAGACCAATCAATCAAAAGAGTATGGGGGTATATAACTCCACGAGAGGGAAAGGGGGCTAAGAGTCTAGGAAGAGAGGCTAATTCAAGGGGTTTTAAGCCAAGGGAATATTACAATATTATTCCTAAAGTGAAAATTCATGTGATATTATTTTATACTAAGTTACTAAAGGATGGGAACGTATCACCAAGTGGAGACAAAGGCAGTTCCTTATTTTTGTGTCAAGCTGGGAACACAAAAATACATTGTTGGGAATTAGTGTAATTCCATAATTCTTTTGTCATTCACTCCATCACTTCATCATTCCATCATCCATACCTTTGCTGAGAGGTCTATGAAGATAACTATTACCTAGTAAATCTTTATGGGTTTGGGTTGAATAAGTAGGTTGTTAGGCCTGTGAGGCATTCTCCTTGGGTGAGATAATCATTGGGATAGTTTCCCTATGTCCTAGGCTAGTGAGTGCTAAAATATTTGAGAAACCATGTGTTATAGGTTCCATAGAGATATGAAACTTCATGGCCAGCTTGTTGTTGAAGATCTGGAAGGGAAGTGGGACAACCAAAGGACTGTTGAGCAAAAAAGGGGTACATTTCCTGGGGTGGGACATGCTGTGGGGAATGAGAGGATGTGAGTTGGGAACTATTGCTGGAGTTGGAACCTTAGCCTGAGCTTTATTTATAATATCTATTAGATCTTATTCTTTCTTAGGATCCTTTTCCCTGGTGGATTCATAGCCCCAACTCGAGGGTGACCTTTTGTTGAGAGTATTTGAACAACAAAGTCTATGGTTGGGAGGAACGTATGAGGTTTGTAGCCAATCAATGTTTTTTTAACTAAAATATAAGTGTTCTTAAATGTGTATTTACATGATAAATAATGTGTATACTTATGTTAATTATTTTATGCTTAAATTGTACATATTTATACATTAATTGTATGCTAGTAGAACTACATGTTTGTTTCATATGCTTGGAATATTAAGTAATTAATGGTATTAAAGGAAAAAATTTGTGTGGCATGGCTCAACATGGATAATTGGGGATGTTACACCTACCTTTAAATATGGGTTGTCTTCTTCTGGATCCCCTCGTTCATCCTCTGTAATGTTGAGTTCTAGTATCTTTCTGGACATAATAATGGGTTGATCACTTCCTAGGGGGTCTTGGTGAGGCTTAATCTATAGACTCAAATGAGGTGGCTTATAATACTTCTTCTCTACCAAAAAAAAAATGAATTTATTGCCTTATAATTTTCAGCTAGCTTTAAAAGCAATATATCCATAGGATTATTTTGGTATGCCTACAAAACATCATCTAATATTTTTCTCCTTTTAAGACCAAGTTCAAGAAAAAATCCCCACCACAAAATTCCTCAAGATGCTACTCATAATGATGGACCCAAAAACTACAAAAAAGTGTCATGAAACTTGAAATTGAAGATATACCCCTTGGACAATACTTCTCAAACCACTCTACTACACTTTCTTCCAATATACATGCTAACAAATTCATCATGATGTCTTCATGGATAGTATTTAGTTTTGCTATAAAATCCATGAAATCCCTAATGTGTTGAGAATATCTATGAGGTTGTCCATTAAATATTGGGATTTTCTTAAGCAACTTTAATGGAGTAGGTTTGTTTGGATTCCCTAGAATTTCTAAAAAATCCAAAGGTCCAAGTGTAGCATCTATATTTTACTTGAAATATTCAATATGAGAAATTAAAATTCGAAAAATGCATGCATACCTTGTACTGGTATCAAAGGTGGAGTTACCGACATGATATTTCTTCAAACAAACTTCAAAATTGATGGATGTGCTCACCTATAAACCCAAAAATGTCTTCAAAATATGTAAGGAACAAGGTTTTTTTCCCTTCATGGAGTCACCATGGAGAAGGATATATTCAATACAACACTCTTAAAAATGTGTCATGAAGCATAGTCTTCAAATTTTTGGGAAATGGGATTTATCCCTATAAATGGTGCCAACATGTTACCTCCCAACTATACTTAATGATATAATCCCTAATATACAAGGCACAAATCAAAGGGAAACTATTAGGATGGTCACCACTGTCACCTAAGAAACCTATCCTCTTCACCTTCATTTGTATCTCCTCTAGCTCAAGGGAGGTATCCTTACTGAGATTACTAAATATAAGCAATGATGCACAAGTTAAGGTGAGAGTATATTTAGTAAAACAATGTTTTAGGGTTTTTACAATTTTAAAATAGGTGATGGAAGGAATTAGATATCAATTCTGAATCCAACAATGGAAATGGAGTCAAGGTCAATCAAAATATATTATGGATTTAAGAATGAAACCCCTATAAAGAATTGGTCTATTTCATCTAAATATTAGGGACAAGAGACTAGAACTAATAGGAATATTAATCTCTCATCCAATCAATATCAACATTGAAGACCAAGGATCTATCAGAAGGGGTCCTCAAGGGAGAAACCTTCACCAACAAGATAAACTACATCTTTTTAAACATATTGGAACTCATGATAAGGTTCCAAAATGGATAGAAAAATTAAGGCACCAAATAATTATCAAACTAATAAATGAATGAGAGGTGTTACCCTAAAATGTCTTCCCTCCAATGCTAGAAAATCCCTTCAATGGATTGATCTAGTTATATTGTATAAGACTAGATAATTTCACCACCAATATTTCTGCACTAATTAAGACCCAATATATAGAAGCTTCAAGAATTTACACCAACATCCACAAATAAATAAACCTTTACACAACCATATGATTCAGGAAAGATATGTCAATTAATCTCCAAGGAGTGGAAGCTCCATAAATACAACCATGAGTGAAAATGAGGAAGGAATATTCTTTAAATATAGTGTATCTCAACTTCCTTTACAATAGAATAATACTAATATATCACGTGAGATCCTTAGATCTAGCCTAAGGAAGAACAAAAAAGTATTTACTCCAACTAACTAGTCAACAATTCATGAATCAATGAAGTTGTCAAGCCACATGTGCAATACACTGAATAGAATGGACCCAAGAGAGTGAGACATCTCCATCAAAGAAGGAAGAATATGAGTCAAAAGTGTAACATCTATCCTTTAGAGGCCACCAAGTGGGTAGATCCTCAACAAAATCCTTGAAGTATATAACGAAATCCTCCTATGTCTCCTCCAAGGTGGATGTGTATCTCTCTAAGGTGAGAAGTCTCAACAAACCATGAGTAGAAACCCCCAAGAGTGGATGGATCCTCAAAATTAGCTCCAAAAGGTCATGTGTGAGGTCCTCAATGTGCAACCATCCTCCTCAAATCGTGTCAACCACCTCCTCACATCAAGAGAGACCCAAGTAGGTCCACATGTGCCAAATAGAAGCCCCAATGGCTAAGTAATGCATCCTATGAGGTGGATGTCCCATCAAATCATGTGACACATGCCTCCAAATGTGAAAACATGTTGATTTATCTAATATTTGAGACGTGGCATGGCATGAGAGGTGTTTATGCATGAATAATATCTCAAAAATACCTACGATATGACAATTAGTGCCTCGGAGTTGTGAACATTCTTGGGAACTGTGAAAATGCCAAAATCATGATGAAGCCAATGTAATGCCTAACATTCTAGGGATTTCCTCAAGTACCACCATCTAGTAAGGAGTGGAACCTAGAACATCATATGATCAACCCATACATCATCAAAACCTATAGTTAATCATAATCCATGGAACCAAGTGAGTCCCACCCACTATATAAATCCCTTTGTGATGAAAATCATAAGGGTTGCGAAGAAAATCAGTAGCACAACACTCATGCCAAATGAAGGGTAACACTAACCATTAAAGATATTCAAATTCATAATACTAATAGTAATGTCAAGAATAAGGAGCTAACCATTTCTTGTTAGTTTCTTAATTTCTTTTGAACATGAAATCATTCACAATAAACATGCAAATTTGTTTTCAACATGTCCATAGTAAGTTGTGGTTAAATTTTGAATTTGATTTGGGATGGTATAATTTTGGACAATTTAACCACATTTTTTGTGTATATTTATTTATTAATACAAAACCTAGTAGTTGTTAGAAAGAAATTTATAGTTTCAATCACATTATAATGGTGTGCCTTTTAGTTCCCCATGATTCAAATCATAAAATGAAAATCTTCCATTTGGCATAAGTATAACAATTTTTTGTTAAGCTCTATGATTAATCTGATTATTCTAGAGATGCTCAAATGTGTTGTGATATGTGTTATTAGTTGGACACATTCATTCTTGAAGTGAGTTGAATATGAATTTGGATTGTTACCAATTGTTAATACAATGTTCATTGTTTCCAAATCTTTGTTTTAATACAATTATTTGTTAGATGTTACATGTCAAAATGTTTATTTCTTCACTTAAAATATTCTAGATGTTCCTAAAAGTGAAGTACTATATATGCTCTAGAATTAATTTAAAAATTTCAAATCTAAACCATTTTTCTAAAGTAAGAAAATGTCCCTCTCTATCCCATGCTGTGTTTTCATTTGTTTCACTAGTCATTATTCACAAATTAATGTGTATTCCATATGATGTTTTCCTTGTTAGAAAAGTCACATTAACATCTAGAACATCTTTATGTTGAAGTTAAAAAAAGTAAAAATAGTTTTTATTAATACATAATAAACATACATTTTGAAAATTACCAAATTGATAATTAGGTATTAGAAATGTGTTTATAGGAAGATATTAAATGTTAGACATGATTGAATTGAGTTTATTCAGTTGATCAACATGTAATATGATCTAGAATATAATTGAAAAGCAATGTTGGATTACTGAGAGGGGGTGAATCA
>JZKD02S1771516.1:283004-296725 GCA_000966675.3 Picea glauca
TAGCATTTTCATCAAACTTTACTTTAGTCTCACATGACTAATTTTGGATTAGTCAACAACCCTAGCTTGAAATAATCATAACTATGTACCTGTAATGAATAAAGATATGAAAATAGTACTCAATGTTCTTCAATGTGTTTTATGCAATTACGCCAGATTTCACTACTTGGAACCTCTCAGAAAAGAAGTTATATAAAAAATGACATACCTTGTTGAATTCTGGCTTATAACTTGTAGAGCGTGCCCCGCATAGAATATTTGTTGTATGGATATGAAAATGGTACAAAGAATACTACAGACTGTAATATAACCAATACATTTGGTCTTACTAAATTTGTATTTGTTATGAATAAGTTATGATGTTTTTACCCGAAACACTTGTTTTAGACTAGTTTCAGGACTAGCCACAAACCCTATTTTCCACAGAGTGTAACTCCAAAAATACAATGAACCACAAGATGAAATTTTTATCCCATATCCCTGGATATGTTTCCTCAACGACCTCCCAATTTCACGGTCTGAAATTCTAGAAAAACAATTATTGCGAAAATGGTGAGATGACTTGTAAATAACATATGTTAGAAAACATCATCAAAAGAATTTATCCTCCCTTGAATTTCGGTCTTCTTTACTTCACCTTCCCTCTGAAATTAGACTTAGATATCCTTTGGTTATCTCAGTCACTTGTATATATTCAATATTCTCAAGTGTGATTAAAAATGAGAGACCCTTTCCTCTTATTTATACTTTCATCTAGCTTCCTCAAGGGGTTACCTTCTAACTATCTTAACCCACTTTCCTTATTTTAGGGTTAACCCACTTCTAGCCACTTCTCCACTTAGTAATTTCTCCATTAAATTTCTTATTTAAATAATTTCTTTTGTATCCACTTTGACTTATAGTACACTCATCACTTCACTTTATTATTTAAATTACCTTCTAACCATCTTAACCCACTTTCCTTATTTTAGGGCTAACCCACTTCTAACCACTTGTCCACTTAGTAATTTATCCATTAACTTTATTATTTAAATACTTTCTTTTGTATCCACTTTGACTAATAGTACACTCATCACTTCACTTCATTATTTAAATATTTTATTCTTTGCAACCAATTTGATTACTTTGTCCTTTTGGGGCTTCTAGATGACTCATGAGCGTTCTCCAACTTCACATGGCCATAACTCTCTAACAGTGAGGAGTTATGCGACGTTCCACATACCACTAGAAATGTCATGACATGTACTATCCATATAGAATATTATTGCCTACAAATATATCAAAATTTATACCATTATCCATCAAACAAACTTGGGTGCATTACCCAAACCTTTGTGCTACCAGAATTTTCTACCAAACTTTCTTCAAGGGTTGAAATTAATGACAACCAACCCAATTAATCAATAAGCAATGCAATTAATCTGAGAGACAAAAAGACAAGAAGAATCATAGGAGCAAATTAATTCTCATAAAATTCAGAAATAATAATAATCATATAGGATGAATAAATAATCATTGCAATACAATGCAATTTACGGGCATATATTAGAATTAGTCATGAAACTATGCTACTCTTAACTACATGCCCTAATTATCCAATGCATTTTCATGAGGGAGTTAACTTGGTGGGGTAAACTAGCTCATGCATACAAGGTGGAGTAAACTAGCTCATGCATGCAAAGTAGAATAAACTAGATCATGCATGCAATGTGGAGTAAACTAGCTCATGCATGCAAAGTATGGTTTAATCATGCAAGTGTGCACACATTCATAGAAAATAGAAATTATCCCTACAATGGAGAAAATAAGCGCTCTAGATCCTATAAAATAGGAGGAAATAAGCGCTCTAGCTCCTAGAAAATAGGAGGAAAGAAGCGCTCTAGATCCTAGAAAATAGGGTTTGACCCTAGAAAATAGGATTTGATCTGGAATCTAAAAGTGGATTTTACCAATGGTCCGCATGTGCCCTAATTATCCAATGCCTTTTCACGAGGGAGTTAACTTGGTGGAGTAAATTATATCATGCATGAAATGTGGAGTAAACTAGCTCATGCATGTAGAGTAGGGTTTACTCATGCAAGTGTGCACTTATTCCTAGAAAATAGGAATTATCCCTACAATGGAGGAAAGAATCACTCTAGCTCCTATAAAATAGGATTTGATCCTAGAATCTAAAAGTGGATTTTACCGATGGTAGTTTACATGCCCATGGTTTTGTAAACCCATGGTGTTTTCTCATGGTATTACATATGATGAAGCTCAAGTTCACTTTAAAAGAGAGTATGCATGTGAGAGAAAATGATGCATTTACACCAATATGAACATATTTAATAAATATACGTTCCAATCCCTTGTTGTTTCAACATTCTAAACTCCTATACTATGTTGAGAAGAATATAGATATAGGCACTTGTAACCTCAATTCACCAATATGGCATTTGAATAAGACAAAATATGGCATATGAATAAGACCAGTGAAAAATATTGACTTCTTATTTCATTTAATCTTTCCTTATTAGCTTGTACCAACATATCCACACTACAATAATAATTGTGTCCAAAACTAGTACAAATCTGCACTGCAATAATAATTGTATCCAAAACTGCTGGGGTTTTGAAAACTTCTATTTCTAGTGGCTCTCTGATACCTTGAAAAATATTGCATTTCATACAACACTTGTATTATCCATTGTTATGGATAATTGGTGAAATAAAAAACTATATAATCTTGCTCTTGCCTTGATGTGATATGCATAGAAAATTATATTTGATCCTCTAAAAGGTTTGTATAGAAAAAAAATAATTTGAAGTTTGGTTTGCATTTTGAGCAAATTTAGGATGTAGAGAGACTGCTTGACTATATATCTTCACTATTGATATATCTTAAAGAGAGTGTGGAATATGAGGGAACAAATCCTCAAAACTTTATGATGGGGATATTGAGAGGCTTTGACATCAACATTGTTAGGCTTGGAGCTAAAGTAGAAGATTATGTAGCCCAAAACAAAGTGTTTGATATTTGTTGGGATAGTCTTAGATATAAGGCTACTAAGATATTTAAGGGTGTGAATTATGAGTGTTGTACATTATATGATACTTTATCTCTTTTATTTAGAGTGAATAATTGATAAATGAGTATGTACTTTCAATTTCCCATAGAATGTAATGAAATCTCTTTGTTTGAATGTGCTAGCATTAGCATTGGCTCTTTCAAAATTCCAAAATTAAAGTGAACTATGAACAAATGAAAATCAAATTATACATGCAAGTATATACCATTTGAGAAATATTCACCTCTCATAGGCATATTTACTGTCTACATTTAGATTTTTTTTAATTTATTTAGCATAATCAATTCCTTCAAGACACATGATTCATAATTATCTTGAATGGATAACACTAATATAACTAGGATCATACAAGGAAAAAACAATCCTTTAATGGATAACACTCATAACCAACGATATAACTAGGATCATAGAAATGAAACAACAGTCCAAAGTTTCTACTAGAGATTACTACAAAACAAGCTTCTTTTTGAGGGCTCATAATTTTCTCTTGATGTTGATAACTTACAACATTGTAATTTTTGGTGAACAATGGTTGTGATGAAATAACAAACAATAAAAATGGTGAACATCGGATTGGTATGTACATACTATAGATCTCACCTCAAACCTCAAGTTTTTTGGTTTTATTACTTATAACCAATAAACTAAAACATGAAAACATTAAATGCTTACAATGTTGTTGGATTATAAGTGTAGTGTTTAATTTTAAACTTCATTGAATGCTTACAATGTTGTTGGATTATAAGTGTAGTGTTTAATTTTAAACTTTTGATCTTTTATTAGTAGATTATTTTTATATTACGTCATGATTATTGAAATTATACTATATTATTGAATTTATGTTTATTGAACCATATTATATTATTGTCTTTCAAGCTCCCAAGGTTGCTCCAACCACTCCATATGGGTAAAGAGGAATAAATGATACATAAATTTTCTTCTCCATTGATTATTTTGAGTGGAAGGTAAATCCAACTCTACAAAATTCAAAGAATTTTTATATTCAATGGTGGAATAGAAAAATTAATTTAGAATAATTTAATTTTATTTTTTATACATTAATTAATAATAAAAAATAACTTTCCTTTTCAATTATATTTCAATTCCTAGCCTCTAACTAATTTAAATTAATTAATTATTATTAACTATATTATTATTTAATAATAATTGTTAACTAAATTATTATTTAATAATAATTATTAACTAAATTATTATTTAATACTTATTATTGATTTGTTCTMTTAACTTTAAAATTTAACATTTTATTATTTACTTTTACYTTATTAATAATAACAAAATAACTCCCTTTTTTCACAACTTCTAATTTATAAYGGCTATGCCTATCCTTTTCCCTAACGATCATATTATCTTCMCCTTTATATACCCCCTACCCAACACWTTTTTCATACTTATTRCTTCAACAATCCTTGATGATGGGTGGAGTGTCCACTTGAAATCCTTTTCYCTAACGATCATATTATCTTCACCTTTATATACCCACCTAGCCTAGCATTTTTTTCATACTTATTGCTTCAAGAGTCCCTGATGATGGGTGGAGYGTCCACTCGAAACGTTGGACGTTTCAAAAACTCCTTACATAGTTTATTTCTAGAATTACACACAACATTACGAGGAACTGTGAAAATATGCATACTTTAATAGTTTTCTAGTTAGATACATTTTTTTATCTTTAAATAGTGTAACAAATTACATGAAAACCTACAAGGTGCAAAATAAAAAAACATGAGAGAAATTATCCTCCAAAAATAATATTTTTGTTGGAATTGAATTTGGTTTCCAAAAATGACTTTCAAGATATGATAAGCAATATTTGAGTAATTAAGATCTGGGAAAGAAACATAGTTGTAGTTTTAATTCTTGAATATCACATTTCTTTCATTTCATTTCCAAATATTGTTGTACAACCAAGTAGCTCATAATTTCAATTTTGTTTTATTTGCAAATATGGTTAGAGAATCAAGCAAATGGTAGTTTTAGTTTCCTTTTATTTATAGATATGAATAGAATTTGAAGGATTCATAGTACAAGGGAGTATTTCATCTATTCTATTTTTGTATATATAAGTATGCTTAATGTGTGGAATATAAGTAGTGTTGAGGTTCTTTGTACACTTTTTTATTCACATTGTATCTGCGTATTTTTTTTGTGTTCCCTAATATTATATGATTCATATAACCAAACATATTTAAAATATTTCATTTCGTACATATTTTTATTTGATTTCATACAATTGGTTCAATGTTTTTAAATTAGTTACTATTATTTCAAGTAAAATTTTTGAAGATCAATTTCTTTCTTTTCTTCTTGCTTGGGATGTGGGTTTTGTGAATAATTTTTTCACAATAAACAAGTTATAGCGTTTGTAATTAAGGTGAGGAATTTTTTTAAAAAACATTGGAATATAGACTTCATCTTTTGTTTATATGGAACCCTTTTGTACATTTCCTTAAATTTCTTTGAAAAAGTACGACACTATAATAATGATTGTCATCATCACTTGTTTTAAATTGTTTTGTTGCATATCTTCAATATTGATATATTTAACAATGTTTTTCATATTCATATTATGCATTGATATACAAAAATGAAATGTTTAGTATATTTACACTCTTAGAATTAAAATTCACAGTTTCTTAGTCAAGGAACAAAAGCTTCGGGGTTAAAAAAAACCTAAATTAGGATACAAAACAAAAAATGGAAGAGGAATAAGCATGTGATAACAAATGGTGGTGGGGAAAAATCTAGAAGCTAGGATATCCTCTCAAAAGTTAGGATTTCTAATAAAATCCTCACTTGAGATAATGGTAGAAAAAGAAACTAGCATGGGCCAATATGGTGTATAATGTGTAAAAAAATGGAGAATTAGTAAATCATTTATTTGTACATGGTCCATATGCAAAAGAGGAATAGGATGAAACAACAAAATTGACACTTTTGGACTCAAAATTCACAACTTCATAATTGAAATTGACATTTTGCAAATCTAAACTTGTACTATTGGAATTGAAGTTCACACTTTTGGAATCAAAATTCAGAATTTTAGAATCAAAATTGACAATTTTGGAATCAAAATTCCCACATTTGGAATTGAAATCCAAAATTTGAACTTTTTGGATTCAAATTTATTCTAAATTCACACTTTTGAAAACTATTATTCATACTTTTAGAATCTAATTTTTCACTTTAGAAAGATTGATATTGACACTTTCCAAATATAAATTCATGGTTTCTCAATCTAGATTCTTCCTTATTAATCCAAATTTAATGAAATTGTGGTTTCAAATCCCTATCTGGATTGATTCTCTAAACATGATGTTGCATTGTATGGTAGAGTGATGCAAGATCATCCCTAGGTAGTGAGAAATCTTAAATAACCCAAAATGATTCAAATTTGTTTGTACAAATTTGTTGAATTCCAATAATAATTTCTAGTTAGTAACAAAGGGAAAAGGGACTACAATGCAAAGACTAAGGCATACAACTTGGATTTTATTAATTATATTCCTCATGGTAGTGGATGACTAGTGATGAAGTAGAACCAGTTGACATGGTCAACTATGATCTGCTAAATATGATGCCAACAAACTTGACATGGTGAACTATGATGAAAAAACTCCAAGAGGTTCAAAACCATAAAAGGATCATTCAATTTCATTTGAAGGAAACTCATTGAGTATCTAAAAAAGTGGGAGCATGGAGTATATTAACAACCAACAACTTAGGAGAGCTCGAGGGGGATATCAAAGTTTTAGCTTGTGAGATTTGATAGATTGATAACATGGGAGTATTGGAGTATTTGTAAATTAGATCACATATATGAGATAAAAACTCCAATAGTAGGTTGATAATAGAAATATATGCTCATGTTTTAATATATGGGTGGCTGGTTTGCATTATCCATGGTTGGTTGTAGTTAATATGCAATACTTTGAATTGTTTTAGTTTGAGTTGGCTAAGTAGTGTTGTTGGCATATTTCCCTAGTTATTTAACCAAAGAGAATTATGTTCGAAGTAAAATTATTCAATATTGTGACTATAATTAATTATGGACTCCATTAACCGAAATGTATTTTTGTTTTTGGTACTATTTTCATATGAATTGAGTTTATGAGTTATGTTAAGGGAATGATATTTTGTGATGTTAATGAAAGTTGAATAAAAGATATTTTAATATCTAATTATGCAATGGATGTCATATTTTTCTTTTTATAATTGCTTCAATTATTTTAGTTGTGCACTCTGAGAGGAACCTTGTTGCCACATCATATGGTATCAAATAAGGAGTGACATGCAGTAAGGACAATCCTAGTAAAGGAGATCACTAGGTACAATATTCAAGGGAGAGAGGTAACTCCAACATCATCATTTTGTAGATGTTGTCCAAATTTAAGAAGATTATAGGAAATTAAGAAGAATATGACACAAAAATGAAGCATACGAGTTAGAAGAGGTAGAGGAAGACCTCCAGAAGACAAGAATGATGTCGTAGAGATTATGTGAAAGGAGCTGATGCAATTGGAAACCTTAGACAAAACCCCCTGTTGTAGGGTAAATGAAACCTACATTAGTTACCTCCATTAGGATCTTCCTAGACCTAAGACATACTAGAGATGGAAGTAACATATTTTCCTAGATATAAATTATACATGAAAAAAATATACTAGTGGATGGAATGAAAGGTTTACCCAGTGATCTAACAATTGTCCCTACACGCTCCTTAGCTATTATCTCTCTCGAAGATTCCCTTCGCTCTTGCCAGCGTGGATCTGCACACATAAAGACACAAAGAAACCTTTCACAAGATCAAATGAACCATGTATAAATGGATGATAGATCTAGTGACATAACATAATAATATCAATTCCATACAAAGATTATAACAATTACATACATTCAAGCAAGGAGGAAAATCTTGCACATATTCTATTAATGGACAAATCGTTTACAACTTAAAATCAAGGAAGTTGATGCAGTCCTTTCCCAAGTTCCTTGCCCAAGATCTATAATCAAACTGCCAATATAAGTTTTCTTTCTCCTTTCTCTCTCCCCTTTTCCCCATGAGAGACCCTCAATATATAGGATAATAGAGATAATATCAAAGGATAATCTAGATAGGATCTAGATGCCCAAGATAACAAGCTTCTCGAGGTCGAAACATGAAAAATATGAGGTTTAATCTCATCTCTTGGAAACTAATCCTAAATAGGGAGTAACAGACCCTGTCGTGCCTGATTGCTTATGGGGAGCGACCAGTCACCCTTTGAAAGAGGAAAAGGAGTGACCAACAATTTTGGTCATGGGCTATAAAGGGACAACCAACGACCAGGAAAAAAGGTACTGTAGACTCATGGGAAAAGTGGTATAATTCAGTGTTTTAGATTGTTAACCTCTATATGATGCCCATTAGGTGATCAGGTGGAAAACAACTGTATAATAGATGCCACCTAAAGTGTGAGGTTAGAAGAGGTGTATGATGTTTGAAATAATTTACAAACAAAATCATATAGCTTTAAGAGAAGGAACCTGGAAAGAAACCATCATCAGTTCTGTATAATAATAACATCCCCAAGGCGGGAATACCCATGCTTGGTAATAAAAACTAAGCATAGTCTCCAAAAATAGTACACTACAGATCCATGCATGACATAGACAATTAGATCATGGCCACAAAATAATACACTGTGGATCCATGTCACAAGTGAAAAAATAGCCATGACCAAATACAAATGTGGATCTATGTCATAGTATACAAATCAGTGAGAGGACTATATGCTCAATTAATCTCTGAAGTAATCATGAATAAATCCATTGCAACTTGGGAGGGAATGCCATCAAGGAATTTTGTGGTCCCAACCCAAGGTATTTGTCCCAAATCCCAATGGTATGAATCTACAACATGCGAATGAATGAGGTGAGGTCGAGCATGGTAGAAATCATCTGATTACTAGTCATTGATGTATAATATTAATAGACGCGAGGTAGTCCACTGATGATGATGATGATGATGATGGGCCCCAATATACCTAGTACAATCTAGTGGGTGTAAATAAGTGAGTTTAAGTCGAACACTTGTATATTCATTCAACATGAGCCAATGATGTAAACCCACTACTGAAATGCAAGGGAATTTTCCATTGATGTCTACAAATCCTAGGGTACTAACTGGTTTCTAGATTTCAATCTTGGATAATTATTTGGAGTCGACAGGATGAACTCCGTCGAAGAAGGGCCTTGATGTATTCCCCATCAATTGACATGAAAAATATAAAGGTAGATGGTGTGAAGAGTGTAATGGTAGAGCACAACTGACCTAGGGATGGTCGGGATGAATGGGCTAAAGGACTGAAAAACGACTGACACAGGCTAACTTCCCTTGAACAAATCAACACGACAAATGACTTGACTTGGCAACATTGACTCAATAATGAAAAAAACACTTGCCATGGAATACTGGAAGAGTAACCAGTCGACAGAGTCTGATAACTCATGGATATGGTAATGAATAAGAGACAATGGATAACCCAACTGTTGTACATGGATGAAAAAAAAGTGCATTGTTCAAGGGCGATTCAATGGACAACTACCATTTGTGAAGACTACTAGATGTAAAACCCCCCACACTCTTTTTCCTTCTTTCATGTTTAAACGAGTGCGAAATAAAATATAAGTTTTCTCGATGTTCTCACCCATGTATTAATTCTTGAGCTTGAGGCAAAGAATGGTGCTCGATGGTCTTTTCAATATTTAAGGAGTCTAGAAGATCTGAAAGAAAAATCCATATACAATCTCGTGGATTTAATGAGCCCAAGAAAGTAAATTCTCGTTTGTCATTTCATAGTTAGAGAGTCTAAAAGGACAAAGAATACTCCAAGGGTATTCTTTTTCATAAATTTAGTCTACCAAGCCCGAAAAAGAATAAAACAATACAAGGGAGAACTCTTCTAGTTGAGGTTGACTAGAGTATTACTTTTTCGTAATTAGTCTATCCGGTCCGAAAAGGGTTAAAATTACATTGAATAGATGTCCTTTGAAATACAATTAACGAGTGTGAAAGGAAATAATCTCACTCGAAAATCTTTTCATGTTTAGGGAGTCTAAAAAAGGCTTAAAGGGGACTCCAAGGTGTGCCTTTGTCATGGTTGGTTACCGAGCACGACAAAGGGGTAATAGTAAGATCATATAGAGAGAACAAATGGTATGCGATGAAGTTCCAAGTGCATGGAATGTGACTAAAGAAATGGACTACAAAAAGACATGGCAAAGGATGACCAGTCGTAATAGAAGTTCTCATCCAGGGGTGTTGAAAATGGAAGCAAGTAGGTGGCTAGCGGTCAAGCATGGCAGTGATGCAATACAAAATGGAAGCGAATGGTGTAGCAACAATGAGAAACAAGATGAAAACGACAATAAAATGTGACCATTTAAACAGTAGAAATGGTGGGAAACTAAGGTATAGTGCTGGAAATATGGATGGTTAATAAGGCAAAGAGGGAAATGCATGGAAAAACCTCTCCCTATATGCTAGTTTAGAGACACGTACCTCAAGTTCAATGGAAGTCCCCATATTAAAAACGTACCTAGAATCCAATCAACACACGTAAGCTATATTCCAAGGTCAACACACATAGTGAAGTCCTAAAAATATTTTTTTTTTGTATTTTTTGGATATGATGTACACAAAAAAAAAGACACTCACACCACACACCTATGTACAAGGCTCTATGAATTTGATTCTTTAGACAAAGGACATCCCATTTCTAGGCTCAAGCCAATGATATTTTTCATAATTGGAGAACTCATGAGCCATTGGGGGGATCATATGGCACACCATGCCAGGGTCATGCCATATAGGAAAAAATATATGCAACCGAAGATACTCATCATGAGTGATTTTGTGAGCTTTGGAAGATTCTTGATGGGATCCATTAAGACATCACAGAAGTACAAAACACAAATATTCGATGGGAGGGATAACATAGAATTCACTGGAAATTTCTAAAAAAGATAAATGAGGTGGAAAAGGTTTGAGGCTAGAAGGTTAACTAGATGTCCCAACCAATGCCCCTAGTTTTGAAGCAAGACTCATCAATTCCAAATCAGGGAGGAAGGTGTGATGATTCTCATCCTCTTTGGATTAACAATGGAAGCCATGATTTTTGGGGTGGCCTCTTCTGAAGGAAACTTAGTATCTAGGAAACCATATGAACCAAGAGAGTCAACAACCTGTATGGGTAGAGAAGGTTGATCACAGTCCACATGAATATGGAGTTGTTTATCAATATCAACAAATGACAAAGGAATGGCCGAACAGACAATATCGACTACGATGAGCAGGGTAGATGCTCCATAGTTAACATCCTCTATATGAGGTACCAACCAAGGATCAAATGACTCGATTGATCCATTGGTAGATGAGAAAATCATATTGATAGGAACAACATGGGTAGTGTCAGGTGCAGGAAGGAGGAATATCCTGATAAGAAATGGATCTTTAAACATACTTACACTGACGCTTTCATACCCCCTACAAGATTCACTTATGAAGGGAACATTGGTTCTAGGATTATCTCGTAAGTTAGGTGTGCAATAATCCAATTGGCCGATCGTGTCTATCTTTCCTTGATGAGTAAAACATATGCGAAAGAAAATGGATGCAACAACCTTCATTGCGTAGTACCAATTGTGACCCAAGAGCGGATTATAGTCAAGTGTGGCGTGTACCACTTCAAATTCTACGAATACAGTCTTGCCCCCAAGATCGATGGGTAAGGAGGTGATAATTCTGTGAGGTTTGAAAGAATGCCCATAAAAATATTTTAGGATGGTTGGAGACGGCGTGAGCTATGGAGAACTAAGGGATTTCCAACATGACAAAGAAATAATGCAAGTGGCTAATCCTTTGTCAATCACCGTACAAAATATATTCTTGTTTAGACAATCAACTGTGATTTGCAATGCCATTTGGTGAGAGAGACACAACTCACTCCGCTCTGTGTCAAAGGAAATAATATTGGACTCCGAAGGGTTGACTCCCCCTATGGCTAAAAAAAGGCTTTCCGTTGTGAAGGATAGCTCTACAATACTTCGAGTGCTAACATGGCACATGGTGCCTAGGTGAGATCTTCCACTATGCTATAGTGCTGAGCTAGCTGAGCATTCAGATTATGGTAGTCCATTGAAGTACCCCTTTTGGAGGGTAGATTGAAGGTTTAAAAGCTAGTTTCTCTAAAGCGAGAGGGCAATTGGGTGGTATAGTTGATGGAGGATCCTTCGATGAAGGTTCCCCTTCTTGGGAGTCATAGTTCTACACTTTTTCCGCATGTACATATGTGTTTTTCATATTTTAAAGGATCTTTTTAAAGAATTTCATGATAAAATGGTATGATTGACGCTAGGTACATGTAATTCATGTTTAATGATCATATTGAGTACAATTCATCATGTTTTATGATTACGAAGATCTAATTCACGTTTTTCTGGTCTTACAGGGCAAAAACGCACCACGTTTTTGCTTTCGACACTTGATCTGACACTCCTTCCAACACTCGTTCCGGTACTCGATCCAACACTACGTCCAACACCTCTTCCTGCACAAAAACGGAGGGCGACTTGGCGATTATGGTATTGGTGGCCAGTGATGGGCGAATCGAGAACATGGGTTTTGTTCATGCTTTCCCCCTCTAGCGACTTAGCTCCCGAAAACTCAGTTTTGGTTGTTCAGCTGAGCGATTATTGGCTCTCTCTGTTTTAGCAGTTAGAGCATCATTTATTGTAATTTTACGAATTTAGAAGTGGTTCAACCCTCCTGTGGTTGACCAATTGGTCTGTAAGATTATAAATACCACTGAGGTGGTCAGATAGTTGTTAAGTAGCAGAAGCATCAGTGTGATAGATAGAAATATGTTTTTACTTTCTTTTTCCATTTTACATTGCCGGATTATACAAGAATTGTGTTTTTGAGTTTTTATGGTGAATTCATCTTGCTGAGCACGTGGTGTGCTTTTAGAAAGTGACCACGACTTGTTGGGGGGCCCACCAACAGTTTGGTAACTGTCTTTGTGTTTGTTTATGCATTTCATAGTTTAGTTGTTCTCTTTATTTTCCTGTACATGCATTTTTATTATGTTAATTAGTTTGCTGTTATAATTTAATTGCTTTGACTCTCTTTTACAGGTTAGTATGATGAATTGTGTTAGTATGCATTAATCTTGTAGTTAGGAATAGATTTGCAAATCCCTATACTAACCCCATGTGTAATTAGATATTAGATTACATTTTTATTTATGATTTTAGAATCAAGTTTAAAACATAGTTTTAAGTAGAATAGAACTGAGTTTTAATTTGGGTTTTCTTTGACAAGGATTTGATGGATGGATAGAGTTAATTTCAATTTTTAATGATAGATTTCTTATTTCAGTTTTAGATAGATCTTGCTTACTTAGTTGTTAGTCAATACATGCATTAGTTTACTTTTTTATGTGTCATGTTTTAATTATGTTTTCAAGCATTTTTTTTTATCGTATTTTGAATTGTTAGAATAGGTATAGCATAGTTTCATTTTATGTAATTTTATTTCTAGAATTAAATTGCAATTATATTTCTTAGTTAATGGTTGAATCTAGTTTTTCT
>JZKD02S1771516.1:313113-324565 GCA_000966675.3 Picea glauca
ATAACATTAATAATCTAAATTACAACTAATGGCCTAAAGCCGACATAAATAAAATAGCATTACTAATCTAATATGCCCCAATTAAGGGGTAATGGGCCAACATTAGGGCTTAACATGAACCCCCTTGGGACCCCCCTAGGATATAACACACCCACACACACACATGAAAGGAATATAACATATAACCTATTATCACTCCAGGAAACTCTCCTAGGCTGTATCTCAGAGATGCCTGGTAACTTAACCTTTTTGTAACTATTTTCTCAATAATGGGTGTGGGTTTGGATCAAGATGAATATCTTAATCACTGGATTGTATCTTCAAGAAAATCTAGATATATTCATGCAATATAAGGCCTTCAGGAGCTATTATCAGAGAGGTTTGTAAATCAAATGGATAAGAAAACCAATCAGTTAACCAAAACATACATAGGCATTATATATGATGGGTCAACAAACTAGCCAAGGATGCTTATGATTCTTGCTTAATAGTAAAAAGTAAGATGACAGTTACCATGGGACCATTAAACATAGAAAAAGGAATACTTTCAACTCATAGGTATAGAAAAACATAGAAGAAAGTCTGACAATAACAATGAAAGAAGCTTGCTGGCTTAATATATTAAAGAAAGTGTCTTTTTCACAATAACACTGGATTATAGAACTCAAAATCGAACCTTCAGCCATAAGGAATGAATCCCCCCCCCCTCTCAATGCTTATCTAATGAGATTTAAATAATCTTTACAAATCAGTTTCAAGATCCTCAAAAGATGGATCTGATAACCTTTTCTCTTATCTCAAATTCGAATTTGTGAGGTGGCTGGAAAATGCAGAAATTTATGGAAATATGCTGCTCCGAAATTGACCTATATCTCTCAAATAAAAATAGATTCTGGAAAAATGAGAGAGGTTTTTGAAGAGGATCTCGTGATGGTAAAAATATTCTCTCACTTTCCAAAAATACATTTCCATATGATCATAATCTATCTCCAAAGAAACTGACTAAAATAGGAAAAACCAGATTTCCAAATCTAGTCATATTCCTAAATTTTAGGATTTGATTCCTAGAAGGTTTCCAATGATGAAATGAAGTGCCACCTGCACCCATGAATGTGATTTGATAATATATTTGAGTAATATCCATCATCTTCTCTTGAAAAACTTTTACCAAGTTGAATTTTGACTTTTTGACTAAAATCTGTGCATTTTTACCCAAAATAGAAAGGCAACTTAATATTCTTGCCTTGTCATCTACCTCAAAATATGAAAAGGGATGATGATATGTATCCATTTAATTATTATCTATCATTATAAACCACCCTCAAGGTTTCTGGATCAAAAAATAATTGACTTGGGCAAAAAGAAGAACAATCTGCAATTTTCTGCTCTTTCGGTGGCTAAGGAGCCAAAAATTCTGGCTTGTTAGCCATCGAAAGCTCTGCTTTTGGTGGCTAGGGGTAGCTGAAAAAGAATTCCTAAGACACCGAAAGCTCTGCTTTTAAATAGTATTAAAAATTTCATTTCTTTGAAACTTTGAAACTTCAGATCTGTTCTCAAAGGTTCTCTGCAACTGCTGCAAGGTAGTTTCAGCTTTAGACATTATGGTCTAACTTCTGCATGCCTAAGTCAATTATATTATAGGAATAACTTCACCCAACTATTAGTGTTCTCTTAGACCACCTGCGTATTTATCTACTAGATTTGACCACTTGCATAAGTTTCTGGTTTTATAACATCATTGAAAACCTGTAACAACTGATTCTATACAAAGAATAATAAGCAAGAAACCCTTCTCTGAATGAAAGAAAACTTTGGTGCTCCTTTGGCTATGAGGTAATGGATATAAAAGGTATTTCCCAAGCTTAATAACACTTATAAGATCTCTTGAAACCATTTTAAAATCCTTCATACCTGAAAATGATGATAAAATAACATCAAAACCGCCACATTTCTGAAAACGATGCCTTAACTTGCAGGGGACTTTTGACTGCATTCCCAAGCTCTAAATTCATATATGAAAGTACCATTAGAAATATTGGGATGTCTAGTTGTCAATCAACTATTTGAGCATGTGAAACGACCTCTCCACGACTGATAAAATTGAGTTTTCCCAAGGCAGTTTATCATTTGAAAAACCTGCACTTTTGGTGGATAAACTAGCCCTGAATTTCGCGTTTAAGTCACCAAAAGCTAGGATTTCAGTGGCTAATGAACAATTGAAATGTCTTCCTAAGCCACTGAAACCCGAGATTTGGATTTTTTGAAATAAAAACAAAACCAAATGTTTTTCAAACTTTATTACATGCATAAAGCTCTCAAAAGTAAGCCTTAGAAAATTTAGAAATGATTTTTTTGATGACTTCCTATCACCTAAAATAAACAAATTTGACTGTGTTATTTGAGGAGATAACATTTGGCTCCTTCTAGGGATGAAGTCCTCCTTGTGAGGTTTAAAGAACCTCAGATCCAATGCCTTTTCTGGAAAAAAACTCAAACAGAACCTAAACTCTAGTGTTCCATTGGGCATGGAGTCATTTGCAAAGACTAACAGGAAGGAAAATAATATTTGCAAATGCAAATGTTTGAACTTGCAGTTCCATTGGGCATAGAGTCATGTGGCCTTTACAACTAATTACTTGCAAACCTGCAACTTGCCTGTAGCTTGCCTGCTTATCCAGAAAAACTGAAAGTAATCTATATGCTCATATGAAGAGCTTATTCAGCTGCCTACTCCTACACTAACAAACTATACTACCTCTTAATCAAGTAAACTCATGCTTCCAATGAAGCCATGTAAAAAATTTATTTGCTGAAAAAATTCTTGATCTTGATCCCAAAAATAAAAGAATGCATAGCCAACAAAGATGTGTTCTGAAAAAATGATAGAAGCATTCTTCATTTGACAAGAATATCTTGATCTTTATACTACTTAATGATTCCAGAAAATCGGCAATAGGATCAATAAAATAGTAAAGGAATACCTCTTCAATCTTATGTTCCGACTGTAAACTGAAGTGCTGCTATTGGTTGCCTTCCTTGATATCAATGATGAATGTGGACTGCTCAATCTTTGTCGAAGAAAAATGTATGGTCAACCGCTGATCTAAACTTTTATGCTCATCATCTTCCTCTTCATATCTGCTGCAATTTCCCTTTGTCTACAAATCTGAAAGTTGAAGACTGTCCTTAGTATTTGCAGTGGATTCGAAACTATCATCTGCTGATATATCAATCTGTTGATCATGCTTTGGATTTTTGAATGGAAAGATCTGATCTTCATGACAACCCAAGATAGTGAATGCATTTGGTATAATGTCAAAAGCATCTATATAATGGTTAACATCCTGAAGATCATCAATATCTCGATCATAATGAGAGATATCTTCTACTGCAGTAAAATCTTCATGAATGTTTTGTTCTTCATTCAATAAATTGAATTCATGACAACATTTGGGATATAGAAGATCAGCTGGAAATTTTTCTTTACAAAACACATGAAAAGAAGCATGAAAATCTGTCAAAGAGTTGATACTAGCAATAGGGAGTGACCGATACCAATCACGAGGAATCCCCTCTAATGAAAACCCAAAGATCTTGATCTGAAATATCCTCATGTACAATTTCAAGTCGATGAATAAAATCATGAAAATCGAGCAAGTGTTCAACTGGAACTTCCCACTCTTCTCCTCGAAATCTGGGAATGCTTGTTTCCCATTCATCTCTACTAGGTACTGGATTAGGGAAACCAACAATCTTTGAAAAATCACGTAAGGCATACCTCTTAGCTAATATCTTGTTCATTTCATACCAGTGGGGTCACCAACAGATTTTAGAACAATGGAGTCACCACTGAATTCGTCCTTCATGGAGTCGCCAGATAGATGATTACAACCAAATGATGTCCAGGATTTGTCTATCATCAAAGCTGGATCTATGTCATCTCCCAAGGAAGCTGAGCTTCAATCTCCTTTCCTCGGCAATGGCGCCAATTTGTTATCACTCCAGGAAACTCTCTTAGGCTGTATCTCAGAGATGCCTGGTAACTTAACCTTTTTGTAACTATTTTCTCAATAATGGGTGTGGGTGTGGATCAAGATGAACATCTTAATCACTGGATTGTATCTTCAAGATAGTCTAGCTATATTCATGCAATATAAGGCCTTCAGGAGCTATTATCAAAGAGGTTTGTAAATCAAATGGATAAGAAAACCAATCAGTTAACCAGAACACACATAGGCAATATATATGATGGATCAACAAACTAGCCAAGGATGCTTATGATTCTTGCTTAATAGTCAAAAGTAAGATGACAATTACCATGGGACCATTAAACATAGACAAAGGAATACTTTCAACTCATAGGCATAGAAAAAGATAGAAGAAAGTATGACAATAACAATGAAAGAAGCTTGCAGGCTTAATATATTAAAGAAAGTGTCTTTTTCACAATAACACTGGATTATAGAACTCAAAATCGAACCTTTAGCCTCAAGGAACGAATTTCATCCCCTCAATGCTTCTCCAATGAACTTTAAATAATATTTACAAATCAGTTTCAAGATCCTCAAAGGATGGATATGATAACCTTTTCTCCTATCTCAAATTCGAATTTGTGAGGTGGCTGGAAAATGCAGAAATTTCTGGAAATATGCTGCTACAAAATTGACATATATCTCTCAAATCAAAATAGATTTTGGAAAAATGAGAGAGGTTTTTGAATAGGAGCTCGTGATGGTAAAAACAATCTCTCACTTTCCAAAAATACATTTCCATGTGATCAGAATTTGTCTCCAAAGAAACTGACTAAAACAGGAAAAACCAGATTTCCAAGTCTAGTCATATTCCTAAATTTTAGGATTTGATTCCTAGAAGGTTTCCAATGATGAAATGAAGTGCCACTTGCACCCATGTATGATATTTGATAATATATTTGAGTAATATTCATCATATTCTCTTGAATAAACTTTTGCCAAGTCGAATTTTGACTTTTTGACCAAAATCTGTGCATTTTTACCCAAAAATAGAAAGTCAACTTAATCTTCTTGGCTTATCATCTACCTCAAAAGATGAAAATGGATGATGATATGTATCCATTTAATTATTATCTATCATTATAAACCACCCTCAAGGCATCTGGATCAAAAAATAATCGATCTGGGCAAAAAGAAGAACAATTTGCAATTTTCTGCACTTTCGGTGGCTAAGGAGCCAAAAATTCTGGCCTGTTAGCCATCGAAAGCTTTGCTTTCAGTGGCTAAGGGCAGCTGAAAAATCCTGCCTAATCCACCGAAAGATCTATTTTTAAATATTCTTAAAAATTGCATTTCTTTGAAACTTTGAAACTTCAGATCTGTTCTCCAAGGTTCTCTGCAGCTGCTGCAAGGTAGTTTCAGCTTTAGACACTATGGTCTAACATCTGCATGCCCAAGTCAATTATCTTATAGGAATAAATTCACCCAAATATGAGTGTTCTCTTAGACCACCTGCATATTTATCTACTATATTTGACCACTTGCAGAATTTTCTGGTTTTATAACATCATTGAAAACCTGTTACAGTCGATTCTATACAAAGAATAATAAGCAAGAAACCCTTTCTATGAATGAAAGAAAACTTTGGTTCTCCTTTGGCTATGAAGAAATGACTGTACAAGGGATTTCCAAAGCTTAATAACACTTAGAAGATCTCTTGAAACCATTTTAAAATACTTCATACTTGAAAATGATGATAAAATAACATCAAAACCGCCACATTTATGAAAACAATGCCTTACCTTGCGGGGGACTTTTGACTGCTTTTCGAAGCTCTAAATTCATATTTGAAAGTACCATTGGAAATATTAGGATGTCTAGTTGTCAATAGACTATTTGAGCGTGTGAAACGACCTCTCCATAACTGATAAAATTGAGTTTTCCTAAGGTAGTTTATCATTTGAAAAACCTGTACTTTCAGTGGCTAAATTAGCCCTGAATTTCGCATTTAAGTCACCGAAAGCTAGGATTTCAGTGGCTAATGAACAATTGAAATGTCTGCTTAAGCTACTGAAACCTGAGATTCGATTTTTTTGAAATAAAATCAAAACCAAATGTTTTTCAAACTTTATTACATGCATAAAGATCTAAAAAATGAGCCTTAGAAAATTTAGAAATGAATTTTTTGATGACTTCCTATCACCTAAAATAAACAAATTTGACAGTGTTATTTGGGGAGATAACATACCGAACAGTGTGGATGTGGCATTAGAGTACCAGTAAGACCATACGCAGGCTGGGATGGCATGTTAAATCTTGATGGTCCACCCATATATGGTTGAGTGTCACGTGGAGTGGGGAACATGGGGTTAATCGGTTGAGTGGGAAAATATCCTTGTGGAGGTATTCCTGCCATATTGGGTTGACCCCATGGAGAATTGGACACTTCAGGATACAATAAACCACTATAAATACATGTAGGGTTTTCCAAAAAATTCTACCCCCATGGTTGAGGTGGGTTTCCAGTGTGGGATTATCCCCAAACTGGCTACTAGCATCCAATTAGTTACTTCCCAACTAGTTGTTGACCCCAAACAGGTTGTTTCCCCTTAGCTGTTTGTTAGCTCTAATTAGGTTATTGTTTCCAAGGTGGTTCTCTTCCTACATATGAAGGTTTCCCCCCAAGTTTCCCTAGGTTTACGTCGTCCCTAGATCAAATATTGTCCCATAAAGGAAGGTTGTCTTCCAACTGGAAATTGACCTGAAACTAAAGGTTTCCCCCCAGTTGGAAACTAACCCATAATTTAAGGGTGTCCTCTAGTGGGGTATTGGACTACATACAAAGGTGTCCCTTAGCTATAACATGCCCCACAGGTATATGTGGAACATTTTGTGGAACTATCATTGGGTTAACACCTTGATGGGGGGGAGGAAAAATGAAGCTACTTATCACATGACCTGAGGTAGAAACACTGTTGGCCACTAGAATATATGGAATCCGTAAAGGATGAGAAAGTAATGTGCTTGGTGTATGTAAGTGTGCAGCCAGATATGCAGGAAGAGAATTTGTACTCATCGACTTTTGAGTCAAGGTAACAGGGGTCAACGATGTTTTCCACAAAGAAGTGCCAACAATAGTGATATGTGTCAGGGAAACTATCTTAAGATCAAGTGGGGGGGGGAATATTTCATATGTATAGTTATATGTTGATGCATGCATGCCAAAAGATTTCCTTCTGCACATATCATGTGGAAAAAGGTAAGCATAAAAAGCATCATAATAAATAGTTGATCGTAACTCAACAAGTGGTTGACCAAAAGGGCCAGTCAAAGGTGGATTTGTGGAAGAGGGAAACATTTATTCCATTGTTTCAACCACTCCTTCAGGATGGTCAATTGGGGGAGATATGCTCCTAGTTTCAGAAGAAAATCCTTCATTAATAATTCCTTCATTAGAAGGGTTTCGTGGAATATTGTTTTCTTCGGGATCCAACCCTTGCATTCTATGATATCTTGGAAGACCTTGGTCGACCACGGTGAAAGTATAATAGAAATAATGATCCCCAAGGCCAACTACATATGTTGAAAGAAATCACCCCTAAAAAACAATACGATAATCAACCAAGCAATGGTAGATAGAAAGATATTCCGAAGATGGGATGTGAGAATGTCAACAAAGATATGAGAAGAAATTACCATGACCCCCACTTAACAACCCTTCTTGGTGAAAGAAACCCTCGCTTTGCAGGATCACCATCCAAGTGCACTAAAAGTGTGATATGACATATTCCCTAGGTACTGTGGGAATCCCCCCACATTCACCTTTGTAGATACCTAGGAAAGGTCACTAGGGTTACCAACTCGTAGTGTGCCTCCTAGGGGGTATAGTCGACAATTGGGACCAAACGTATGTGCAGGATAACAAACTCTGAAGTTATTCCAAAGGACTGAAGACAGGTGGACCCGTAATACTCTTGAGGACCTCGAATGGATGTTAGATTCATGAAACATTGAGACCAACTAAACCAGTAAGACTCAAGAAAAACCCCCAATATACGCTCTTTCCACTACAATTGGTCAATATTTGGATTTGTAATCTCCGCTGCTCTTCCGCATGTGACCTCATGTTTATCCCCTGTGTTAGAGGGGGGTCCCGACTATGTCCATACAACAATTGGATTTTGTCCCTCTTTAGTATTCTATAGTCTTGTGTAGTAGTCTTGGACAATTTACTCACTTTTTCTAACCCAAAGACTCTAGCTCTAAGCTATTGTTGGTATACTATAAAAAAAATATCTAGTTAATTTTATTAGTACGTTGGTTGATTTTAATAACTGTTTTTAGTCAAAAGGGTGTACGAAGGTGAAACTAATGATGTAATGACTTGACTCCAAAATGATGCATAAATAATAAAATGCATAGATTTTTCTTTCAATGAATTCTATCTGCGGGAAGGAGAAAATATATTTTTATTCTTAATGGAAATAAACACCTAGAAACATGCAACTTGCATTTTTATTTTTTCAAATGGAAAAAATTTGAAATGCCAAACTGTCAAATTAATGTTCATGAAATCCCCCCAAAAAACATGCTCTTTCTACTATGTACCAAGACACTCCAACTATGAAAGTAGGATGCATACTTTTTTTCTTCTTCTTTCCAAATCGCATGAAAACTCAAAACAAACACTTCTTTTACTTTTGATTTTAATCAAAATGAAAGTATTCAATGAAACTTTGTAAATAACTCAAAAGAGATGAAGGTGGAGAAAACAAGCATCCAAGGTATAAAATTTTCAACCACAAAGATGTCTTCAACGTAGAAAATTAAAGCTTTCAATGGTAGAAAAAAGTTTTCAAATAGCTTGAAAAAATATTGCACTCTAAGATAAGGTGCAAATAAGGAGAGTTGTATTTGTTTAAACAATGGAATCAAATCTAAAGGAAAGCCCAAAATATTTTTAAAAACAAATGAACTCTCTTCACAAAAGTACCGTCAACACTAAAAGTCCCGGGGAATTATATTAGATGATCTAAGCTGTACACACAAAAAACAAAAATTTATTTTAATCAAATAAACAAAATGACACACAAAAGGAAAGATTTCAAAATGACTTTGAAAAATGTTGTAGCAATGACTGCTGGGACAGTTCTAAGAAAGATCTGGAGGGATATAAGAAAGGACATACATAAATCTGAGATTTGTTTGAAGGATTCCCCTTCAAAAAATGTCTTTTAGAGCCTGGTCACACCTTGTTAATGACCATAGGGAAACCACAAAGCACAAGTCTCTCCTTATAGAGGACTAGAGAGGGACCACAAAAAATAGGTCGCATAGAGAAGTGTAATTCTTGGTATGGTCGCTCCCTGCAATGGAGAAATTGGTGACCAAAATGGTTTGGTCACTCTATGGGCACAAAAAACCCACGACCGTGATCATGCAAGTGAAAAAAATGAAATATATGGAGAAAATCTATCAGATCTGAGACTGAAAACTTACAAATAGCCTCAGAAAAGACTTACAAACATAATGAAAAAAAAATTAAAGCTTAAAATAAGAAAAGATATTGAGAATATGAATTCAAAAGTTGAGGAAGAAACTAACTAAACAACAATGAATTCCTAGTGGAGTCTCCAATATGTTGTAGGGTAAATGAATCATGCAGGAGTTAAATCCCTTAGGCTCTTCCTATACCTAAGACATAATAGAGATGCAAGCAATGAATTTTCCTAGATCTAAATTATACAAGAAAAGAATCTATGAGTCGATGGAATGAAATGTTTACCCGACGATTTGACGGTTGTCCCTGCCCTCTCCTTAGCTATTATCTCTCTCGAAGATTCCCTTTTCTCTTACCAACACAGATCTGCACACATAGAGACACAAAGAAACCTTTCACAAGATCAAACGAATCATGTATAAATGAATGATAGATCTAGTGACATAACATAAGAATATCAATTCCCTACAAAGATTATAACAATTACATACAATCAAGTATGGAAGAAAATATTTTATATCTTCTATTAATGGAAAATAGTTTACAACTTACAATCAAGGAAGTTGATGCAGTCCTTTGCCAAGTTCCTTTCCAAAGCTTTGCAATCAAATCGCCAATATAAGTTTGCTTTCTCCTTTCTCTCCCCCCTTCTACCCATGAGAGACCCTCAATATATAGGATACTATAGATAAGATCAAAGGATAATATAGATAGGACATAGATGCCCAACATAACAAGCTTCTCAAGGCCGAACCATGAAAAATATGAGGTTTAATCTCAGCTCTAGGAAACTAATCCTAAATAGGGAGTAATAAACTAGGTCACACCCTACATGTTTGCAGGGAGAGACCCGTCACCCTTTGAAATAAGACAAGGAGAAACCACAATTTTTAATCATAGGCTATAAAGGGACAACCAACAACCAGGAAAAAAGGTACTGCAGATTCGGGGGAAAAGTGGTATAATTCAATGTTTTAGACTGCTAACCTCTAGATGATTCCCATCAGGTGGAAAAGAACTGTATAACACCCCCCCAAAAGGAACTACTTTACATGTGAAATCTAAGAAGATGAATGTGAGCAAGATTTTTATGAAGAAGAGCTATAAGTGGGGAGGATGAAGAAAGCTAAGATTATTTTGGAAGGAAAGAAATGGTGAGATACTTATATGCATTTTGGGAGTTCAAATCAAAATGGGTTAATGCACTAAATTAGGGATATCTAATAGTAATTTGAAAAAAAATAGGTTGAGGACTCCAAGTGAGTGAATTTTTCATGTAGAAAATTGAGAGGAAATGCATCAAGGTATTGGTAAGATCTGCAACTAGACAGATGGATAAGAGAAAAGGAAAAGGCCATGGTGTAGTATTAACGATAGAAATCAAGGCTAACCTTCCCAAATTATAATGTATACTAGGAAAAGGTAAGGTTGAGTATAGGGAAGCTAAGACAAATCCTCAATCCACCACCCATGATCAATCTCTCAGGTAGTTAAATAAGAACCTAAAATAGGAGTGGGGAAAGGGAGAGACCTTATAGCTCAGGGGATGACCTTACTAGAACAAATAGGTGGTGGTTATGGAAGGTAGAAGGGAGTCGGACTTGAGCCTCACTCGAGAAAAGAGAAGGTAAGGTAATATTGATTGTATGCCTACCATAATTAGTCAATACAAAATATGTTTTTAGTCCCTACCTTCCCACCTTCCATAGGATTATGTCATGGGGTTCTGTCCTTCAATCAAGCTCTCTCTTTCCATTAATCTAGATCTCAATCAATGGGATGTATTCATGTTGGTGAATTAGAGGATGTATTTCCTTCTACAATAGTGATCTACCTTAACAACCTCACAAATAAGCAAGGGAAGATGACATGAATACATCAACCTCACAAATAAAAATAAGTTAGTTGGAAAATACACATCACTTAAAAGGATTTGAACTCATATTTCCCATTTTGTTGAATCTCAGTGATAGTTCCTAAT
>JZKD02S1771517.1:30009-40985 GCA_000966675.3 Picea glauca
GATGAGAGGGAATGAAAGCTTATTGGTTGGAACTTCTTCTAGAAATATAAATTATGAATATCATTATACATGTTTTGGGTTAGAATGCCTATGTATACATGTTAATTTTAGGCCAAAGTGCCTATGTATATAAGATATGGTTGGAATGCCTATGGGGATTAAGGCCGAAGAGCTTAGGTTTGTAATGTTAAAAACATTGGAATGGTGTTGTGCACTGAAGATGGTGCCAAAATAAGGGGAGGGGGATGTAACATCTCGGTTTTAACCCTTATGAACTAAGAATGTATTATGTGATTGTGACTTAGGTTGGTGAGCGAGTAAAGTTGAAAAGGCGCCAAAGTGCCTAGAAAATGTAATAATTCATATAAATTAATAAAATACACCGTTGGTTGCAAGACGGATAAGGACAAAGAGATAGGGGGCTATGATTCCATGAGAGGGGGGGGAGGGCTTGTGATGCAAGAGCATCGCTCACTCATCAAGCGAGCCAGCGCGTGGAGGCAAAGGAACCACTGGACAACACCAGCATTCAAATTTTGGAACATTGTAATATGGCTGCGCCAAAAATTAATACTTGATGTGATGAAGCGCACTTTGTATATGTAACGGACCTTGAGCAGATAAGCTCTCGTCCTTAGGTAGATGAGGCATTTATTTAGTTTTAATGCAGGTAGATAAGGAATTAACTGTAGATTAGAYAGTTTTAGCTTTCGAGAGGGAAAACGGAGTATAGACACCCTCCCTTGATTCATTGTATTATCATCAAGCATTAGCATTGAGAGCAAGAGGAAGAGCAGAGAAGAGAGTTGTGAAGAACTTCCATGTACAGATATTGAGTTAATAGGAGAAGCCCTGATTCAATTCCATGGATGTGTTTGATCTCTGTGTGTTGTTGATATTATGCCTTTGCATGTTTTCTTCCTTTTATGCTTATCTTTTATATGTTGCTTATGTGATTGCATATCAGGTTCGAAACCCGAGGGAATGAAAGAATGAGTTTCAATTGTTTCTCTTCTTGAGCCAGGAGATTCCTGCATAGAGTGCAGTCGAATTCCTCCGCATAGAGTGCATTGAGGAGGCCAAGAAGTTGAACTTTTGTTCTCTTTCGTCCAGAGTTTGGTTTGAGGTATTGGAGCTGAGCAGGTGAGTGCAGGTTGAATTTGAGTCTCATTAGCAAGTCTCAGAAGGGAAAGGGCTGAAGTCGTTGCGAGCGTGGACGCGCGGGACCCAAAAGACTTCAACACTTTCGGAAGTGATTGAAGAATGAGCACAAGGAGCGTGTTCGAGGAATCCTTGAAGGAGTCCGAGTCGACAAGAAGCTCAGGAGGGATAGTCCCTTTGGTTCGCCGTGAAGTCGACCCCTGCGGAGGTCTCACAGAACAAAGGTGGTGAACGGGGAAACTCTTCATGAGGAAGAGAATCGACGACTTGAATCGTCGTGGAAAATCACTAAGATCGCGACCTGATTTGTGGTTCAGATGTATCGGGAGTTCGCGACGGAAGATTCTTGTTTCTCGTAGAGTGAGGTCACGAGGATGCAAAATGCGACGTCCCGGAACGTTTTGTATGGTGTACGTCGGGATAGATGATGTGACAGGTGGTCTCGGGATATTGGATCTCGGAGGTTGGAGACCTCAAGTCTGACACCGGAAGTGACAAGTGAGCGAAGTCGCGAGATTCCGAGTCATCGGCATCTCGGCGCTTCGGGTCTCGGGGTTCGAGCATTCGAAGGCGTAGAGACGCTAGTCGCGAAGTCGTGATAGCATGAGGTCCCGATATACCGAGACAGAGTCAATGTTGACCAGAAGTATCGGGTCTCGGAATCCGAGAGTCCAATTCCCGGTTGCGGGACTCGCGAAGTCGCGAGGTCCGATCTCCCAAATTCTCAAGGGAGAATCATGAGGTAGTGTTCTTGTGGGTAAAGAACTCCCGTGGGAGTTGGAAGAGCATTGACTCTTCGGGCCGTGGAGAAAGAGAAGGTCCTGGTGGGGCGACCGTGCCGTTGAGGGTGCGGGTTGCGTCAGAGTGGTATCAGAGCTAGTTTGTCTTGTCTGTATATTGTAGGCGAGAGAAGGGGAGCAGAAAGGAAAGTACTTTGATACTCATGACTTGCATCAGAGATCAAAGCTAAGCTGTGAAATTCTCTTTGTTCAGGTAGCAGAGGGAAGCAGATTTCATAATGCCGCCCAGAAGAGAGAGACCATCACCTGATCGTGAAGACAGGGATGCCCGAAGAAGGGGTAGGCCGGCAGGAAATGTGGAGATGGAACGTCAGATAAAAGATCTCAGGGCGAGACTCGAAGATATGGAGACCACCCAAAGGCGTGGAGCTGACGCATGAGAGTTCAGCGATCCTGACATTGAAGAGGAAGCTGGACACGACGCGAAGAAGTCTCGGCAGAAGATGCTTCAACCGAGAGGTTGATCAAAGACATTTCGAGGATGAGCTCGAAGACAAAGATGGACATCCCAACTTATGAGGGGAGTCTAAATGCAGAAGAGCTGCTGGATTGGATCCGAGCACTCGACACCTACTTCGATTATGAGAATATCGAAGAGGATAAGAAGGTGAGGCATGTAGTCACGAAGCTAAAAGGACATGCAGTCTTATGGTGGGACGAGCTGCAGGCGGACAGACGTTCCAAAGGCAAACAGAAGATCAAAAGCTGGGATCGGATGATCGCCAAGATGAAGGCGAAGTTCATTTCTAGGGATTACCAGATCACTCTGTTCAGGCGCATGCAGAACCTGAGACAGAAGTTGATGACGGTGAAAGAATACACCGAGGAATTCTACAGGCTCAATATCCGAGGTGGTCATCGGGAGAGTGATGACGAAAACGTAGTGAGGTATCTGAATGGTATCAGGTATGACATTCAGGATGAGCTGAGCATGCTGACCATCTGCACTGTTGAGGATGTGTATCAGATGGCTCTGAAGGCGGAAGAAAAGCTGAGCCGCAAGAAAGGTCAGCAAGGGCGAGGCAGAAGTCAGCCCAGAGGAAAAACTGTTGTTCAAGAGAGAACACAGAAGCCCAAGGAGGATTGGAGAAGACCTCAGGGAAGAGCTGAAAGAGGTGGAACCTCACAGCCGAGATAGAAAAATGCTGAGCTGAGGAGACAGCAAGATGATCAGCAAGGACGATATGTTGATGCAAATACATTTCCTCGTACCCGAGGTAGAGGACGAGGCAGAGGAGGAGTGATCACATGTTTCACGTGTGGAAAAGATGGTCATAAAGTCGTAGACTGTCCGGAAAGGAAAATGGACAGAGGAACCGCTCACATCGCTGAGGCGCAGAGGCGTGATGTCGAAGATGAACACACTGGAAGTGGGAATTCATTGACAGTGCATAAGGTTCTCTTGAAACCTGAGAAAGAAGTGGATACAGCTCAGAGATGTAGACTGTTCTGGACGACTTGCAAGACCGAGGGCTGGAAATGCAAGGTTATAGTGGATAGTGGGAGCACAGATAATATCATTTCAACCGAGATGGTGGAGAAAATGGAGATGAAAATGAACAAGCACCCGAGTCCATACAAAGTGACGTGGCTACAGAAAGGACACCAGGTATGTGTTACCAAACAATGCTTGGTGAATTTTAAAATGGGTGAATACAGAGATGAAATCTTGTGTGATGTCATTCCCATGGATGTCTTTCATGTTTTATTGGGGAGACCATGGCAGTACGATAGACATGTGGTTCATGACGGGATAATGAACACATACACCTTGGAGAAGGATGGTAAAACACATACGTTGCTTCCAGGGAAGGATAAGGAAGTGAAGTCGGAATTGAGCAGCACAATACTTCTCATGAGTGGGAAAGAGATTCTCACAGAGCTAGAGAAGGATGAAGATCCATAGTTCTTTGTTGTCAGGAAGCCGTGGGTTGTCTTGACAAGCACAAGAGTGGACGACCTGCCAGAGGAGATTCAAGAACTGCTTGGAGAGTTCGCTGACATCATTGTGGATGAACTACCTCGTTCGTTGCCACCAATGAGGAGTGTGAGTCATCATATTGACCTCATACCCGAAGCAAGTTTACCAAACAAGTCAGCGTACAGGTTGACACCTCAAGAGAACGAGGAAGTTAAAAGGCAGGTTCAGGATCTGTAGGATAAGAGACTAGTGAGGGAGAGTCTTAGTCCGTGTGCTATTCCGACAGTACTAAGTCCGAAGAAGGATGGAGGCTGGAGGATGTGTACACACTCCAGGGCGATTAATAATATCACCATTAGGTATAGGTTTCCATTGCCGAGAATGGATGACTTGATGGATTGCCTGAGTGGGGCAAATTATTTCTCCAAGATAGACCTCAAGAGCGGATACCATCAGATCTGGATGAGAGAGGGAGATGAATGGAAAACAACATTCAAAACAAACGAGGGTTTGTACGAATGGCTGGTCATGCCGTTTGGCTTGACAAATGCACCCAGCAATTTTATGAGGCTGATGAATGAAGTCCTACGGGAATTCATTGGCAAATTCGTGGTGGTGTACTTGGATGACATATTGATTTTCAACAAAACCAAGGCTGAGCACTTGAGGCATTTGGCCATTGTGATGAGAAGGTTACAACAGGAGAAGTTGTTGATAAATTTAAAAAAATGTTCGTTCATGCAGATGGAGCTCATATATATGGGTTTTGTAATCTCGGCGAATGAGTTAAAGATGGATCCTAAGAAAGTGAACGTAATCAAGAATTGGCCATCGACGAGAAATGTTTTTGAGGTACGAAGCTTCCATGGTTTGGCCAGCTTCTACAGGAAATTCATTCAAAATTTTAGCGGAATCAGTGCTGCAATGATGGACATTGTGAAGAAGCGGCATAAAAATTTTCAGTGGACAACCGAGGCTGAAAAGATCTTCAATCTATTGAAGCGGAAGATAACCGAGCAGGCAATTCTGGTGCTGCCGGATTTTCAGAAAACCTTCCAGGTGAAGTGTGACGCCAGTGGGTATGCTGTTGGAGGGGTCTTAAGTCAGGATGACAGGCCTGTGGCATATTACAGCGAGAAGTTGGATGATGCAAAATTGAAATACTCCATGTATGATAAGGAATTCTACGCCATCATACAGGCACTGAAGAAGTGGAGGCATTATCTCACACCCAAAGAATTTGTGTTGTACAGTGATAATCATGCACTGCAATTCGTAAGTCAGCAAGAGAAGCTGAACCAGAAGCATGCGAAGTGGGTAGAGTACATGCCGAATTTCACATTCGTGATCAAGCACATTTCGGGGACTGCGAACAAGGTGGTTGATGCCTTGAGCAGGAAATGTTTATTGCTGCAGGAATTCAGGGTCAAGACTTTGGGTTTTGAAAACCTGAAAGATATTTCTGCACGTGATGCAGACTTTGGTGAGGCGTACGAGGCAGCCGAGAACCCAGTTCTCAAGGATAGGAGTCCGTGGATTAACTACCTGATCCAGGATGGGTTTCTTTTCAAAGGCAATTAATTGTGCATTCCAGATTGCTCTATGAGAGAGAATTTGGTGAAGGAGAAGCACAACGGTGGACTAGCAGGTCATTTTGGGCATGACAAAACATTCGCCAAGCTAATCGAATCATATTTTTGGCCGGGCATGCGTACAGATGTTAAGCGATTTGTTGACAGGTGCAGGATATGTCAACATACTAATGGCCGAAGGCAGAACACAGGGTTCTATCAACCGTTGCCCATACCAGAAAGGCCCTGGGAAGACATTAGTATGGACTTTGTTTTGGGATTACCGAGAACTCAGGGAGGAGTGGATTCCATCTTGGTTGTGGTGGATAGGTTCTCGAATATGGAACATTTTAGCCCGTGTCACAAGTCAAGCGATGGCACACACATCGCCAATTTATTTTTCAAAGAGATCGTGCGACTGCATGGATTTCCGAGAAGCATAGTCTCGGATCGAGATACCAAGTTCATAGGTCATTTTTGGCGGACGTTATGGAAGAAGCTGGGGACTGATCTGGCATTCAGTTCAGCATACCATCCGTAGACAGATGGACAGACATAAGTGGTAAACAGGAGTCTGGGGGATTTATTGAGGAGCCTGGTGACAGAGCATCACAGTAGTTGGGATCAGATCCTACCACAGGCGGAATTCGCGTACAACGATTCGGTGAATCAGAGTACAGGTAAGAGCCCATTTCAGATTTTGTATGGGACACAGCCAAGAGGAGTGTCTGAGCTCAGGGAGCCAGAATAGGCTGAGACTAGTAGCGCGAGGGCTGAAGAATTCGCTGAGGCAATGCAGGAACTTCACGCGGAGGTGAAGCAGCGATTGCAGAAATTGAATCAGGAATACAAGCGCAGAGCCGACCAGAGGAAGAGGCAACTTCAGTTCGAAGTTGGAGACATGGTTCTGGCACACCTGAGGAAAGAAATTTTCCCAAGGGGAACATACAACAATCTCAAGATGAAGAAAATCGGATCGTGCCGAATCCTGAGGAAATTTGGTGAAAATTCATATGAGCTTGAGTTGCCCGAGGGCATCGGGATATCTCTGATTTTCAACATTTCGGATTTATACCCATATAAAATCAAAGGTGCAGGAGCTGGAAACGTTGAGGAGCCAGTGGTCCAGTGGCAGAAGCAGTTACCGGTTTCACAGAAGCCACAGATGGAGTGCATATTGGATAAAAGAGCCGGTAAGAAGACCAGGGGAAAGCAATATTTTGAATACCTGGTAAAATGGAAGAACCACCCAGTGGAGGATGCCAGCTGGGAAACTAAGGCGGTGATACAGAAACATGGGCAAACTGTACAAGATCTCATGAGCAAGAGCCCATGAAATTTTTTGAGCCGAGGAGTATGATGCAGGAGCATCGCCCACTCATCAAGCGAGCCAGCGCGTGGAGGCAAAGGAACAGCTGGACAGCGCCAGCATTCAAATTTTGGAACATTGTAATATGGCTGCGCCAAACATTAATACTTGATGTGATGAAGCGCACTTTGTAAATGTAACGGACCTTGAGCAGATAAGCTCTCGTCCTTAGGTAGATGAGGCATTTATTTAGTTTTAATGCAGGTAGATAAGGAATTAACTGTAGATTAGATAGTTTTAGCTTTCGAGAGGGAAAACGGAGTATAGACACCCTCCCTTGATTCATTGTATTATCATCAAGCATTAGCATTGAGAGCAAGAGGAAGAGCAGAGAAGAGAGTTGTGAAGAAATTCCATGTACAAATATTGAGTTAATAGGAGAACCCCTGATTCAATTCCATGGATGTGTTTGATCTCTGTGTGTTGTTGATATTATGCCTTTGCATGTTTGCTTCCTTTTATGATTATCTTTTATATGTTGCTTATGTCATTGCATATCAAGTTTGAAACCTGAGGGAATGAAAGAATGAGTTTCAATTGTTTCTCTGCTTGAGCCAGGAGATTCCTGCATAGAGTGCAGTCGAATTCCTCCGCATAGAGTGCGTTGAGGAGGCCAAGCAGTTGAACTTTTGTTCTCTTTCGACCAGAGTTTGGTTTGAGGTATTGGAGCCGAGAAGGTGAGTGAAGGTTGAATTTGAGTCTCAGTAGCAAGTCTGAGAAGGGAAAGGGCCGAAGCCGTTGCGAGCGTGGATGCGCGAGACCCAGAAGACTTCAACACTTTCGGAAGTGATTGAAGAACGAGCACAAGGAGCGTGTTCGAGGAATCCTTGAAGGAGTTCGAGTCGACAAGAATCTTAGGAGGGATAGTCCCTTTGGTTCGCCGTGAAGTCAACCCCTGCGAAGGTCTCACAGAAAAAAGGTGGTGAATGGGGAAACTCTTCAAGAGGAAGAGAATCGACGACTTGAATCATCGTGGAAAATCACTAAGATCGCGACCTGATTTGTGGTTCAAATGTATCAGGAGTTCGTGATGGAAGATTCTTGTTTCTCGTAGAGTGAGGTCACGAGGATGCGAAACATGATGTCCCGGAACGTTTTGCATGGTGTACATCGGGATAGATGATGTGACAGGTGGTCTCGGGATATCGGATCTCAGAGGTTGGAGACCTCAAGTCTGACCCCGGAAGTGACGAGTGAGCGAGGTCACGAGATTCTGAGTCATCGGCATCTCAGTGCTTCGGGTCTCAGGGTTCGAGCATTCAAAGGCGTAGAGACACTAGTCGCGAAGTCGCGATAGCGCGAGGTCCCGATATACCGAGACAGAGTCAACGTTGACCAGAAGTATCGGGTCTCAGAATCCGAGAGTCCAATTCCTGGTTGCGGGACTCGCGAAGTCGCGAGGTCCGATCTCCCGAATTCTCAAGGGAGAATCATGAGGTAGTGTTCTTGTGGGTAAAGAACTCCCGTGGGAGTTGGAAGAGAATTTAATCTTCGGGCCGTGGAGAAAGAGAAGGTCCTGGTGGGGCGACTGTGCCGTTGAGGGTGCGGGTTGCGTCAGCTTGAGGGGCTAAGTCTTTTTATTATTATTATTTTTACCTATTTTTTTTTTAACGAGAATAATAGGTACATGAGCTTCTTGGGGGGGTGGCTAAGTGGTTCCTTAATTCTAATAATTACTTAAACCCGTCCTTGGTTCGTTTAGGGGGTTGTCACTCTCGTTCTCATTCTTGTTCTTTTGTTTTCTTCCTCCTTTCCCTTCACCCACAGGCAGGGCTATGCCACCTACCCACATAGGAAAACAATGAATGTTGAGGATCTAGAAAAGTACCAGACTATAAGATAAAATAAGAAGGTGATGCTAGAGTAGCCAGATGACAAGGGAATATAATGAATAAAGTCCAATAGACTTGTTGCAACTGGAGTTCTGCAATCCACAACTTTGAGACTTCCAGTTCAAGTGCACTGGAGCCTTGGAGAGAAGTGGAACAACTTGAGGGACTGAAGGGTAGAGAAAGGGGTTAATTTATTTTGGTTGTTCAAGGATGAGAGGGAAGAAAATCTTATTGGTTGGAACTGCTGCTAGAAATATAAATTATGAAGATCATTATACATGTTTTGGGTTGGGATGCTTATGCATACATGTTTAATTTTAGGGCAGAGTGCCTATGTATATAAGATTGGGATGGATTGCCTGTGTGGATTAAGACTAGAGGGCCTATGTATTTGTAATGTTAATAACATTGGAATGATGTTGTGCACTGAGGATAGCGCCAAAATAAGGGGAGGGGGATGTAACATCCCAGTTTTAACCCTTATGAACTATAATGTATTATCTAATTGTGAGGTTGGTGAGCTGATAAAGTAAAAAAGGGGCAAGAGTGCCTGCGAAATGTAATACTTCATATATATTAATAAAAATACATCGTTGGATGCAAGACGAACAAGGATAAAAGAGATAGGGGGATATGATTCCACGAGAGAGGGGCCTTGAGGGGATAAGTCTTTTTATTATTATTTATTTACCCATAATTTATTTTATGGAGAAAAGTGGTCACATAAGCTTATTGGGGGAGGCCATGTGGTTCTTGGTTCTTGTGATTATATAAACATCCCTTGGGGGTTGCTTGGGTTCTCTTCTTCTTGTTCCTCGATGTGCTTCATCTCCCTTTTTCTTCTTCATCTTCACTCACTAGTGCTATTTTTTGTTCTCTTGGGATGAGCATGGAAACGAATGGCAGGAAGAGGACAACACTCATTTAATGGTTGTAATGATTTATTGATCATTCTAGGAGGTAATGGATGCCTGTGTGCATGATCTTGATGGCATTTCAGATGGAACTGCCCATGACTGAGAATCCTTGGATTTTCCAGTAGGGATATTTCCTGACCAGTAGACCTGGATCCCTAGAAAGAAATGGAACATCCTCGGATATTGCATGGAAGATAAATGTGTTCATTTCCTTGGGATTTGCAGGCTGAGGGGGAAAGAGAGGTGGAAATTAGGATTTTTTGTGAGGTTGGGAAACCTGAGAGCTAGTTAGGCAACTATTGTTTGTTTAGACTTGGCCTAGGATCCATCCTTGTGTATTCATAGCACTGGCTCGGGGGTGACCTGATGTTGAGAGTAAATGAACAATAGTGTCTATGGTTGGGAGGAACTTTCTTGGTCTGTATCCAGTTGGTGAATGTTTACATGGAAAGATAATTGCTCTATGTGTTTTATGTGTAATGTTTATTTCCGATGTGTATTTAATTATCTTCGAGATATGTATTTTGAATGTTCATGTTTGTTGGCTATTTGTTGTGCATGGAATGTTGTTTATCTTTTTTATGTTGTGGCATGGATCTTGATTAATGCATGTGGTTCTTTCATGCTTGTTTTCGGATTAAATGTTGTTAGAATTTGAGATTTGTTCAAAGAACTAATTCTTGGGACTGAAGCATGCCCTTCGTGCTAATGGTTGGGTGTGTTGTATCCTGTTTAAGTGTCGTAGCCCAACCTATGGGTGGCTAGGTATGTTATAGAAGGAACCTGGAGGGGTTGAGCATGGGACTTATTGGAACACAACATTTTGGGACAAGTTTTGGGAACTTCACAAGAGCGTGTGAAGAAGAAGGAAAGACAATCAATGCATTTTCATGACCAACATGCACAAAAAAAGGAAGTTAATTAGGAATCCATTTGACATTTTGGCCCTTTGAAATTGGTTAAGCCCTAATGTAAATGTATAAATATTTAAGGGATTTGGATAGTAGATAGCTCATGAGTAGAGTAGTGAGTCGTGATTTAAGTTGAGATTAAGAGTGGAGTATAAGTCGAGAGCTAAGTGTGCATTGTATGCCTGAACAACAAGAGAATTTTGGGGTATAGATGAGATATCATATATTAGCGCAGTGCACATATTTTGTAAGGAATGATTTTGAATAATAGTATAAGAATATGACTGTTGTAGACATATCCTATCTTGAGTGAACCACATTAAATATGGTGTCTTTGTATTATGCTATCATGTGTTTTTTCACAATTTTGTTTATTACACTCACATAATGTATGAATGGTTAATATGAATATGTTATATGATGATTCAACACACATAGTAGAAGGTATAATGAATGAATGATCTATATAATCATTAGAATGAATCCCTCACATT
>JZKD02S1771517.1:90317-101303 GCA_000966675.3 Picea glauca
GCGCATTTCAGAAGGCGTTTCGAAGGCTGGTCGCTGCCCTCTGGTTTCCGTGTTTGTATTTGCTGTAACCTGGCTGTAGGGGATGCCCGTCGGCACCTCCCCCTGGCCTTGCGGGGTCCTCTGCGGGGACATTGTCAAGCGGCCACAGTCCGCTGCGGCTGTCAGAGCGCAAACCCTAGTTGCAGAGAACATAAGAGTTTTTTTCTCCAACATGATCATTCAGTGCACTGTTTTTATTTTTATTTTACCTCAATGATAAAAACCAATATAGTTTTATATTTAAACATATATTAATATTATACAAAATTAAAACAATCAATTAATATTTTAATTATTAATTATTATAATTTCTATGTATATATTATAATAATAAATATATATAATAATTTAGCTTAAACCTAATTATTTTACCACTTTCTTTTTACAAATAAAGATGTATTTTTGCTCTAGAGTTAAACTTAAACCTTAAACTTCTTTTATCTGTATGAAGTGTTCTCCACAATCATATAAAAATCATGTGGGTTTAATGGTTAAGAACATGTATTTCCTCTTAAAAGGTCTTTATTTCCTTCTAAAAGGTCTCAAGTTCAAGTCTAGAGAGGGGTAGGGTTGAGTGAAGGGCGTTCCTTTGTCCCACAAACAAGGAGGTTTCATACACCAAATTGGTGTGTGGCTTGTCGATGACATAAAAATAAGATTATTAATACAAATATCTCCATGGTTTTTAAATGACCTTAAAATTAGATTATTAAGACAAAGATCTCCATAACCATCTAAAGTTTTGTCCACAATCACTGAAAGAATAATACAAGTTTCTCCATAATCATCTCAAGATCTACGTAATCATTTAAAGAGTATTATAATAGCCACAACAAGATATCTCTAATAATTTAAAGAGTATTATAATAACGACAACATTGTTTGTTGGTTTCCAATAAGTAACCTAATGCATTGCTACACACATTGAAGAGAGGTTTTAATGGACCTTCTCTTAGTCATGGATATTGCATTTCCATTAATTATGTTAACATTAGATTTACCATATAAATTTAAACTTATTTTGCATGTTTGTTTCTCCGTAGGTGATGTTGCACCACTTCCACCCAACCATAGGCACCTACTTGTGCCACCCCCAAGCATAACATATACATCCTAGGAAACCCTTCTACACAAGGGGAGAAAACCCAACAACCTTCTTATAGAAAATATATTTTCCGAGGAAAAACAATAAAGAACAAGCTCTATCCACTAGAGAAAACTACAAATAATTAACCCAACAACATAGATGCAACACACCCTAGTGAGAGAACTAAGGTTTCTAGCCTTCACTAGCACACCACCAAGAGATAACCAACAATACAACTGCAACTCATTCTATCTAGAGTTCTAGAGTAGTTGACCTTCACCATGTGCATCACAAAAGAATAACCCTAAAGAGAGGTATGAGGAAACCCTAGCCAAGATGTGCCCTAATTCCTTCCTTCTGCATTGCAACTAGAACTCTGCACCAATATTACATTGTATCTCCATGAGTGATCCAAGGGATCAAAATATGCTAAAAAATGAAACTGCTCGAAATTGCTTGAAAACAAACTCGTGTGTAGGCATCATACTTACGATCCCAATGAAACTTGAATGGGTTCAAATGGACATTATATGCAAGAGATATCACTTTTTGTCCACTTTTCCAAATAGGAAAAAAAATTGTTGACTATACAGTCTATACGACCCGTACTGACATGTGGCAGGGTGACCGTACTGACATGTGAAAAGTGGTGACGTGATAGAGGGTGATGTGGCAGGTGATTGGAACACGAGGTGGGCCTATCTAGATTCGACATGTGGAATTTTTTTGGACCAATGGTATGGTACCATGTGGCCTAGACATGGGCTACCACGTGGCACCCCTCAATGGTATAAAATTTTGGTTAGAGTCCGTGAGGGTCAAAACCATGGCCTCTTTGGTAAGTGGAAATGTGTTGGGGGAGGCTAGTCTACCAACCAATCTACCATATGTTTCTTAACCATATACCACTTCAAAAAGATTTGAATTTTAATTGGTGTATAGTTTGGGAGGAGTCTGGGATGGGGTTTATCCCCAACCCTTGGTATTACAACTTACCACATGTCACAGTGCGTGAAACTTACCATAAAACCTTACCATTTGTCCCATAGCGGGCACAGAGAACTCTTAATTGTTTAACCACGATCCCTCCACCATAAGACCACCAATGCAGAGTTCCAATGGTGAGTTGTGACACGTGAATAAATCTAGGTACATGCTCGACCACATGGGGGGGGCACGCAACCATGTCCCCCTTCCTTTTAGGTGCATATTCGTCTAACTATTCGACTAAATGACAGAATTTGTAGGATGCACATGGGTACTGGGTATTGGCACAGAAATTCTCTCCAGAGCTAGGTTTTTCATAGATAGGTGAATTTTTCCAAGAAGAAACACCAAAGAATTGGGAGAAACTTTTAGGAAGTGATTCCAACTCAGGTTTCGGCCAAAACAGGTGCAGGAAGAGCCTAGCTAGGAGTTTTTGGACATTCTGGATCCATTGAAGCCATCTATGTTTCATTATGAGAATTGCAAAGAACTTATTTTGAGACTTTGAGAATAAATGAAAATGATCCAATGGAAGCTGGACCACGAGATGTAGCCCAAGAGAGTGGTGAACTCATTTCCATTTTTTCTATGTTAATGTGTTTACTTTGATGGTTGTTATATTTTTTTATGCTTCTCGCGATTAATTAAAAAAAAACTCATTAATTTTGATGTGTTTGTAACTTGATCCTATTACCCAAGAACATACACTTTATACTTGTAATTTTAAAGAGACTCAATACTTTTCATTTTTAGATCAATTTGGTATCAGAGCATAGGTTTTTGAAGGTTTGGTTGTTTTAAAGTGTTTTGTTTTATGATCCTTACAAGGTTGAAGCTCACAAGAGGAGAAGGTCAAATTGTAGAGCCAATTTCTCAACTTTCAAGGAGAACTACACAATCACCTCAACCTTCAAGGAGATATTCACCAAGTATGGCTCATGGGGAGATTCATGAAACTCTTACTTCAAAGGATGAAACTTTCAGAAAATCTTTCTATGATATGAAAAAAATGGTGAATGTTTTATTTGAGGAGAGAAATGCAAGTTTGCAAGGTGAAAGCTCAAATCCTCCAAGGGGAAATGAAGGTAATGGTGATAAAAATCTCAAAGTAACTGGAGTGAATGGTGGTACTCCACCTCCCTCACCTCTATTTTCTAGTTCTTCTACCATTTCACAACCACCTCCAAATTCTGCAAAAGAACATGGAAATATTCCTCTACAAACGCCTTGGATTAAACTTGATATTAAGTTTGAATTTCCTATGTATAATGGAGAGGTAAATGATGAGAAATTGGATAATTGGATTCATCATATTGAAGTGTATTGTAGGATACAAGGAATCAAAGATGATGAAACTAAGATTTAACTTGCTTCTTTTATATTGGAAAGTGCAACACACTTTTGATGGGAATAAAAAACTAAAGTGGACATGAAGAAATATGGTAAATTTTTATCCTCTTGGAATGATTTTATTGTTGCACTTAAAAGAAAATTTTATCCATTAGCATACACGTAGAAATATTTTATGGATTGGAAAAATTTTAGACAAGCTAAAGGTAAAAGTGTGTAAAGTTACACTCAAGAATTTAGAAGAAGATATTTTATTTTCGGTATAGATTTAACTTCTCAAGAAACTTTACTCAAATAAAATAGAGGATTTCATAGCTACTTGAGGCACACAATACTTATTTTTAACCCTACAAGTCTAGATGAAGTTTGTGCACAGACAACTCATTTGGAAGAAAGAGGGAGGAATGAACCTCAAGAGGGAAACAAGAAACCTTTTGTTCATGTAGAAAACAAAAAGAAGAATTTCATCAGAAATGGAAGAAATAATGCTTCAGTTAGAAAAGAGGGAGAAAAACTCACATGTAATCACTATTCAAAATATGGCCACAGAGAAGACCATTGTTGGAAACTTCATCCTAAAAAAAGACCCCAAAAGTTGAACAACAAAGGAAAACCAAAGACTATTGCAACTACACAACATGATTTAGGATCTGATTCAGGTGACGAAACAAAGATTATAGCCATGGGTTTTCAAGGTAAGGATTCAATTGCAAGTACTAGTTCTTCAAGTAGTAGTAGCCTCAATGAAACTCAACATGAAAAATAAAGAATGGAGATTTTTCACATTGGGGTTATTTCAAAGCATACCAAGATAGATACTCTTTTTGATACTGGATATCAAGAAAACTTCATACGTGAAGACATTGTCAATAAATTAAAATTGGAAAACACTCAACATCCTAAACCATACCCTCTAGGATGGATATGTGACAAGAAGGTGTAAACTTAGATTTTTCATCACATCAAATTTTATAGATGAGGTAGAGCTCGATGTTATTCTATTGGATATTTGTGGTATTGTGTTGGGAAGCCCATATTTATATAATAGGAGAGACATCTTTCATCGTCATGAGAACAAGTATCATTTCTTTAAAAATGGAGTTTAGTACATTGTTAGAGCACATACAAAGAAGTTGAATTTGTCACCTGTAAATGATGGACAAATGAAGAGATTAGTCAATGCTAGTAAGAATTTTGTTGTGTTGATGATCAAACCCAAAGACAATGTTGAAAAAGAAGCTTTCCAAGGTTGTGATGAAAAGTTGAAATCTGATTTTTGTGAGTTTGTTAACCAATATGATGTGATGTTTCAGGAACCAAAATGATTTCCTCCAAAAAGGGGTATCCAATATGATATACAATTGCAGAAATATTGCCCTCTTCCAAACATTGGTATGTACATGATGTCAGTCACGGAGAATGATGAAATTTAAAAACAAATCCAAGAGTTTCTTGAAAAAGGTCTCACCATGCCAAGAACATAACCATGTGGGTCACCAATTGTTTTAGTGCCAAATAAATATGGTACATGGTACATGTGTGTAGATTTCAGTGCCTTGAACAAGATTAGGGTAAATAATCATTATCCTCTTCCTAGAATTAATGATTTTCTTGATCAATTGAAAGATGCTAATTATTTTACTAAGTTGGATTTGACAAGTGGATATCATCATATTAGGATTTTTGAAGGAGACACATGGAAAACAAATTTCAAAACAAGGCAAGGTTTGTTTGAGTGGATGGTAATGCCATTTGGGTTGTGTAATGCTCCTGCTACATTCATGAGAGTCATGAATGTTGTTTTAAGGAATTTTCTTGATGATTGTATGGTTGTCTACTTGGATGAAATTTTATATTTAAAAAATCTCATGAAGAGCATGTTATGCATGCAAATCAAGTTTTGGATGTCTTGAAGAAAAAAATAATTCTTTTGAAGATGTCTAAATGTGAGTTTGGAAAGACCTCACTTATTTACTTGGGACATATTGTCGGAGGAGGAGAAATGAAAATTTATCCTTCCAAGGTCAAAGTCATTTTGGATTGGCCCAAACCCAACAATGTGACAGAGTTAAGAATCTTTTTGGGAGAAACCCAATATTGAAGAAAGTTTATTGTTAACTTCTCTACTATTGAAGCTCCATTACATGCAGTGACAAGAATCAAGCAAGTTTTCCAATGGGGAGGAAAGCAATACAGATATTTTGATTCATTGAAGGAGAAGATTAGTTCATCTATAGTTCTCGCACTTCCTAATTTGAGACAACCATTTTAGATCCAAACAGATGCAATCAATTATGCAATGGGACAAGTCTTGTTACAACATGGTAAGGACATTTGTTTTCATTCTCAAACTTTTAATCGTGATGTGATTAACTATCCTACTTATGATAAGGAGTTTTATGCATTAGTGAAAAGTGTGAAAAAATAGAAACATTATTTGTTGGGAAAAGAAACTATCATTCACATAGATCATCAACCATTGCAATACTTACAATAACAAACAAAGCTACAACAATAAAGACCCTTCATATGGATGGGTTTTCTACAATGATTCCAGTTGGTTATAAGGTATAGGAGAGACATTTATAAAAAAGTTGTTGATATGATTTCTAGGCCTATTTTTAGTGCTTCATTTATTATTAATCATAATTCTACCATGCATGAGAGCTATGTTGAACAATATGATTTATATGTTTATTTTAAAGAGGTTTATGCAAATTTCTATCATTATAACCAAGTTGACAAATTGTATTAGCATGTGCATGATAAGATTTTGTATCATCTTGGCAAGATATGTATTCCACAGGGTGAAAGAGTGAACATCATAAGGGAAGCACATTCTTCTCTTACTGCTGGCCACTTTGGCATAGGAAAAACGATGGCTAATTTGAAAAGGTATTTATATTGGCCTAAAATGAATGAAAGTGTTTCAATATACGTAAGAGGATGTTATTTATGTGCTACAAGTAAGCCTAGCAATATAAAGTTGGGTTTGTATACTCCACTTCCGGTTCCTTATCATCATTGGGAAATCATATCCATGGACTTTGTAGGAGGGTTACCTATGTCTAGAAAGAATCATGATTATCTTTATGTTGTGGTTGACTGTTTCAAAAAAATGGGTATTTTGATGACTTGTAAGAAGCAAGTTAGAAATGAACAAATGAGACAAATGTTCTTTCAGTATGTTTGGGTACATTTTGGGTTGCCAAAATCCATTATTGTTTATCAAGATTCTTGATTTATTGGCAACTTTTGGTCAAGATTATGGGCACTCATGGACACCAAGATGAAAAAGAGCACAACTTTTCATCCACAAATCGATGGTCAAACAGAAGTGGTGAATAGAATAGTAGTACATATTCTTTGTGGTTATTGTATAAAACATATTAAGCTTTAGGATGAGCAGCTACACTACATTCAACATGCTTACAACTGGGCTAAGCTCTCTTCGACTCAAACATCTCCATTTCAGGCATGTTTTAGTTATTTTTCAAAATATCCTTTATATTTTATCTTTTGGAAAGATATTTCTATTGATGGTCAATATGACATTGATAGAGAAAATAATTTCATTGAACAAATTTAGTTGGTGCATCAAATGATACAAGAACAATTGGAAAATAACAAAGCCAAGTATAAGACAAGACATCGCATTGTGTTGATCACAATTTCCAAGTTGGAGATGAAGTTTGTCTTTACATTAGAAAAGAGATGCTTAAAGGAGAAGGTAAGAAACTGAAACCAATTAGATATGGACCTTTCAAGATTCTTGAAAAGATTGGTAACAATGCCTTCTAGTTGGATTTGCCTCCTTATATGCAAATGTATACAGTTGTCAATGTTGAGAATTTGAGATTGTATGAGCCTCCTTCGATTGATGATCAAGGAAAACATGTTTGGATTCCTTCCATAGATGATTTATTTCCATAATATCTTTGAGAAATGCATGAATATACAATCCTTGACATGAGGATGAGAACTTCAAAACGAGGGAATTTAGAATACCTTTGAGTTGGTATTAAAGAAAAAAATCCAAGAAAAGATAAATGTATTGAGGTTGGAAATGTGAGGGAACAATAATCTCATCTTTAGATCGACTGAATGTAGTCCTTTGGAGGTCCAAAATATTTCCAATGGGGAGGAGTGATCGAGGGGATCAAAATATGCTCAAAAATAAAAGTTCTCATAATTTCTTAAAAAATAACTTGGGCGTAGACATCGTCCTCACGATCCCAACACAAATCGAATGGGTTAAAATGAACATAGTATGTGAGAGATATCACGTTCTTTTCACTTTTCCACACATGCAAAATTTTTGTTGATTGTACATTTCGTATAGTCCATACATTATGTACTCAAACGTGGCAGGGTGACCATACTTACACATGGAAAGTGGTGACGTGCCAAAGGGTGACATGGTAGGTGAATGGAACGTGAGGTGGAACTATCCAAATTAAACATGTGGAGATTTTGTTGACTGATGGTATGGTTACACGTGGCCCAAACATGGGCTTCCATGTGGAACCCCTCTTTTGTATAAAATTTTGATTGGAATTCACGGAGGTCAAACCCACAACCTTCGGGGAAAGTGGAAATGTGTTGGCATAGGTCGGGATACCAACCCTCCTGCCATATGTTTCTTAACCATATACCACTTCAAAAATATTTGAATTTTCATTGGTGTATAGTCTCGGTGGAGTCTGGTCCAGGGCTTAGCCCCAACCCTTGGTATTACCACTTGCCACATGTCCTAGTGTGAGAACCTTACCATAAAACCTTTCCATTTGTCCAAGAATGGTCGTAGGGAAATATCCATCATTTAGCCACAATCACACCACCCTCCAGCATATGACCACAAATGCAGAGTTCCAACGATCAAATGGGATAGGTGAAAAAATCCAATTCGATGCCCAACCACATGGGGGGCGCGCGTGACCACATCCTCTACCCATTTAGGCGCATATCCCTCTAATTGTTAGAAAGAATGCCATGATTTGCATAATGCGTGTAGGTGCTGGGTTTTGGCACGAAAATGTGCTTCGGAGCTAAGTTGTTCACACACATGTGCATTTTGGCGAGGGGAGACAACAAAAAATAGGAAGAAACTTCCAGGAAGTGATTCCAACTTATTTTTTGGTAAAACTAGGTGCAGGAATATCCCAACTAGGGATTTCTGGACATTCTAGAGGCATTGAAGCTATCCATTTTGCAAACTGATCATTGTAAAGCAGTGATTTTGAGACTTTGAGAATTAATGGAAATGATCCATTGGAAGCTCAACCAGAAAATGTAGCCCAAGAGAGGGGTGAACTTATTTATCATTTTTCTGTGTTAATGTGTTTACTTTGATGGTTTTTATGTTTGTTTATGTTTATCATGTTTAAGTAAAAAAAAACTCATTAAGTTTTATGTGTTTGTAAGTTAATCCTATTACCCAAGCACATGCAATTTATACTTTCAATTTTAGAGAGACTCAAGCCTTTTCATTTTCATATCAACGAGAGTGTGCCAAATGAGGAAGGAAGAACTAAATTTCTGGGAAACATATTTTTTGTTTATGTTTTTCTTCTGGAGCCAACTTTACTTCTGGAGCATTATAATTCTTCTTTATTATTTTATGTGACACCGACTTCTCTTCTGGGATATTCTTTGACCTTCAATGGTTTTCCTTTAACGTGTTGGAAAATTCACATATAAGAAAGGTTATCCTGAAGGTGAAAACCTCCCGTAACTAAAAAAAAGATCAATAATAAATTCCATAAACCTATCTTGATCAATTTTAACTCTAGATCTATCAAGCATTGAGAGGGATCAAATCTCTTGAGGTGAAAAACTTTAACCTTTCCTCAAGTTTCACACTCTAAAAAATGTTTGCAACTCGAGATATTTGACCCCTCTTGGCGCTTGATAGATCTAATGTTAATATGGATCTAGGTTGGTACTTGAATGATCGATATTTAAGATGGATCTAGGCTAGTTTATGTCGTGGTTGATCACACAAAGTTTGTAGATCATAAAAATTATGTATATGTATATTTCTAATATTAATCTAATCTAATCAAATTTATTTAGTTACCTTAGTTTGTTGAGAATATAGACAATATTAATCATAACTATAATTAAAGAGTTAAGATGGATCCATCATTTGCGAGCTAAGAAATTTGTTAAAGGGAGGACATGTTAAAGTACTTGTTATCCCACCATTGAGTAAATTTGTGTTAAAGGGAGGCTGAAATGCAAGTTTCAGAACAAGCTAGTTTTTATTAACTCTTTCATTAGGTATAATAGGAGATTAGATTTAGTAATTCTACTACAACATATCAATTTTCATTGTGATATGACCAAAATAAATACATCATAATGTTTTTCATTACTAAAATCATTTCAAATAATTGATTCCTCTAAATTATTTTTCATTCTACCATGAGTAAAATTAATGTACTGTATTGTACTGCATTAGGTTATCATTGAAATCAATGCAACTACTTTATTGTTATAAATTAATTTTCACTATATCATCACTAAAATAAATAGCCTTTATTGTTTTTCACTAGATCATCACTGAATTCAATGCAAGTGCTTGATTCCTTTAAATACCTTTTCATTGTATTATCACTAAAAATTGTTAGCCTATGGCTTACCTTAACCAATCACTAAGTCTAAATTGTCACCTATATTTGTATTATTCATTTAGGTTATTAGTAATATATCCTCAAGTGATGAATAATGAGTTAGTTAAGATTTTGTATCCTAGTCATCATGCATGATTTTATGATCTAGAGGAAATCTCTCTATGAGGTGGCATCACCCATTGTACTATAAATTTCTAACATTGGTGTGAATACATAAGTGTTGGCTAGTGATGCTTTTCCACCATGTTGTTGTTCTTATTTGTTTTATCAATTGGTATCATATATTCTTTGTTTTATCAATTGGTATTAGAGGTCTTATGGTATTAAGGGCCTTATAGCTTCTCCATGGTGAAAAGAGGATGAAACTATCACAGCCGTGGTGAAAATTGTGAAGGAAGAGCAACGATAGTGACTGCAGTTTCATTTTGAGGACCATATCAAGGAATGTATATATGAATGTATCAAGGAATGTATCAAGGAATGTATCGAGGACCATATCAAGGAATGTATCATGGAATGTATTAAGGACTATGACACATACCATATCGTTTTAATATAGTCTACCCAACATTGGGTTTGCAAATGAGAATAGACCCCTTTTCTGACAATCGATATGGTGGATAAAGAATGAAGAAAAAGCACATCACTCAATGATCCAATGAAGAAAATATACATCACTAGAATTACACGTGATCCAAGGAGAAGACATTACTAAAGGGGAAATTCATGTATTTTGGAGTCCATGTTGGTAAAAATTAAATTTCTTGTTCAATATTTATTTATTTGGTGCTTGACATCTGAATTTCCTAGAGTCAAAAGAGAAGAAACCATGCTATGGTTTGGTGACCTACATCCCAAGCTCATCCATCAGTGCTTTGGGCTTAAGAT
>JZKD02S1771528.1:45951-57598 GCA_000966675.3 Picea glauca
ATCAGAATGTTTCTTGCCTATGCTTGTCATAAAAGGTTTAAAGTCTACCAAATGGATGTCAAGTCAGCCTTTCTAAATGGATATTTAAGTGAAGAAGTCTATATGGAACCACCAGAGGGTTTCAAACTATCTGATAACCACTTAGTATGCAAGATTAAGAAATCTTTATATGGTTTAAAACAAGCCCCTCAAGCTTGGTATCACAGACTAGATACGTATCTCAAAGACAAAGGGTTCAAGAGAGGAACAGCTAACAACAATCTATATATTAAAACAGAGCATAATGATTTGCTCATCGTACTGGTCTATGTAGATGACATCATATTTGGTGTAATAAGGATTCATTGGTACAATGGTTTTCTTTTGCCATGGACTCTGAATTTGAAATGTCTATGATAGGAGAACTGTCATTTTTTCTTGGTCTGCAAATTACTCAGAGATCCGAAGGGATGTTCATTTCTCAAGAAAAATATCTAAGAGAAATGTTGAAAAGGTTTCAAATGGAATATTATAAACCTGTGGGTACACCTATGGTAAATGGATGTAAATTAAGAAAGGATGATGATTCACCTAATGTTGATCAAAGGTCATATCGATCAATGATAGGCAGCCTGTTGTACATCACAACATCTCGCCCAAACATAATGCATATTGTAGGAATGGTAGGAAGATATCAGGCTGCACCTAAATAGAGTCATTTGCAAGCTGTCAAAATGATATTCAGGTATTTGAAAGAAACAATGACTTATGGTCTGTGGTATCCTAGAAATCAAAATCTTCAGTTGACTACTTATTCAGATGCAGATTGGGCAAACTGTGTTGATGAGAGAAAAAGCACTAGTGAAGGAGCATTCTTCCTGGGTGACTCCTTAGTAGCCTAGCTTAATAAAAAGCAAGGTTCCATTTCTTTATCAACCATAGAGGTAGAGTATATTTTTTCTGCTACCTGTTGCACTCAGGTATTATGGATGATTCAAACACTTGCAGACTTGGAGGTAAAGTACACTACACCGATCCCAATTCATTGTGATAACACTAGTGCCATCAATGTGTCTAAAAATCCTGTCTTCCACTCCAAGACCAAGCATATTCCCATAAAATATCATTTTCTGAGAGAGTAGGTCACCAATCAGATTGTTCAGGTCCATTACATTCCCACTACAGAACAAATTGTAGACATCTTTACTAAACCCCTAGCCAAGACACTATTTGAATATCTCAGACAGAAGTTGGGTGTCATCCTGTCTCACATCTAAGAGAATCCATCCTGTTAGGGGGAGTCCTGTATTGGTTGCATATCTAATACCTCCTAAAATTAATGCAATAGCTTAGGGGGAGCATGTTTTCTTTGACATTGATGTCAAAGGGGGAGAAAAGAACAGGGGTGCCTTTGTTGCCATCAATGCCAAAGGGGGAGATTGTTGGCATGTTTTACAGACTGTGTATGCTTGTCATTGATGGAAAGTACAACAACAAAGATGGAAGAAAATGTGCAAAGGATTGTAGGAAGTTCATTGATGACAAGAACAGTGTGTGCATTGATGGAAAAATAGGAACAACGTAAGCTAAGGAGGATTAGCGCAGAGTCGCACGCAGTGCGTAGGTGTGCACCAGGGACGAGGTTAACTCATTGCCAAAGCTCAAGAGAGATAACGTACTCAAGATATCAGGTAGANTCTTGCCTATGCTTGTCATAAAAGGTTTAAAGTCTACCAAATGGATGTCAAGTCAGCCTTTCTAAATGGAGATTTAAGTGAAGAAGTCTATATGGAACCACCAGAGGGTTTCAAACTATCTGATAACCCTAACTTAGTATGCAAGATTAAGAAATCTTTATATGGTTTAAAACAAGCCCCTCGAGCTTGGTATCACAGACTAGATACGTATCTCAAAGACAAAGGGTTCAAGAGAGGAACAGCTGACAACAATCTATATATTAAAACAGAGCATAATGATTTGCTCATCGTACTGGTCTATGTAGATGACATCATATTTGGTGTAATAAGGATTCATTGGTACAATGGTTTTCTTTTTCCATGGACTCTGAATTTGAAATGTCTATGATAGGAGAACTGTCATTTTTTCTTGGTCTGCAAATTACTCAGAGATCCGAAGGGATGTTCATTTCTCAAGAAAAATATCTAAGAGAAATGTTGAAAAGGTTTCAAATGGAAGATTATAAACCTGTGGGTACACCTATGGTAAATGGATGTAAATTAAGAAAGGATGATGATTCACCTGATGTTGATCAAAGGTCATATCGATCAATGATAGGCAGCCTATTGTACATCACAACATCTCGCCCAGACATAATGCATATTGTAGGAATGGTAGGAAGATATCAGGCTGCACCTAAATAGAGTCATTTGCAAGCTGTCAAAAGGATATTCAGGTATTTGAAAGAAACAATGACTTATAGTCTGTGGTATCCTAGAAATCAAAATCTTCAGTTGACTACTTATTCAGATGCAGATTGGGAAAACTGTGTTGATGAGAGAAAAAGCACCAGTGAAGGAGCATTCTTCCTGGGTGACTCCTTAGTAGCCTAGCTTAATAAAAATCAATGTTCCATTTCTTTATCAACCATAGAGGTAGAGTATATTTTTTCTGCTACCTGTTGCACTCAAGTATTATGGATGATTCAAACACTTGCAGACTTGGAGGTAAAGTACACTACACCGATCCCAATTCATTGTGATAACACTAGTGCCATCAGTGTGTCTAAAAATCCTGTCTTCCACTCCAAGACCAAGCATATTCCCATAAAATATCATTTTCTGAGAGAGTAGGTCACCAATCATATTGTTCAGGTCCATTACATTCCCACTACAGAACAAATTGCAGACATCTTTACTAAACCGCTAGCCAAGACACCATTTGAATATCTCAGACAGAAGCTGGGTGTCATCCTGTCTCACATCTAAGAGAATCCATCCTGTTAGGGGGAGTCCTATATTGGTTGCATATCTAATACCTCCTAAAATTAATGCAATAGCTTAGGGGGGGCATGTTTTCTTTGACATTGATGTCAAAGGGGGAGAAAAGAACAGGGGTGCCTTTGTTGCCATCAATGCCAAAGGGGAGATTGTTGGCATGTTTTACAGACTGTGTATGCTTGTCATTGATGGAAAGTACAACAACAAAGATGGAATAAAACGTGCAAAGGATTGTAGGCAGGTCATTGATGACAAGAACAGTGTGTGAATCGATGGAAAAATAGGAACAATGTAAGCTAAGGAGGATTAGCGCAGAGTCGCACGCAGTGCGTAGGTGTGCACCAGGGACGAGGTTAACTCATTGCCAAAGCTCAAGAGAGATAACGTACTCAAGATATCAGGTAGATCAAAGGTCAAGGCCTTTGACACTTAGAAATTTTTCTAAGTAAGGAGGATGCATAAGCTCAAGAAGAGAAGCGACATTGATCGTTGGATCCCATTCAAAATTCTCGATGACCGTCAAATCTGCATCCAAATAGGAGGAGAGAAAATATGGAGGACAGATCTCTGGCATTAGATACAAGCACAGGGTCCAACCATCATTGGATCAGGAAGAACCTGCACATTCTTTAAAGTGAAATATCGAAGCGATGGTCCAACTCCATTTCATAGTTTTGGCTATCAGGGTTTCGGATACCAGAAGTTGGAGTGTCAAAACACTTTGCAACAAGAATGTTGAAATCACGATATGCGAAATCGCGATATGATCTGAGTCGTTGAATCAATATCAGGTCTGGACCATCGAATCATAGGACACGTGGCGAAATATCGTCATGTCACAGACTAGAAAGTCAAAGGAACAGGGTTCCCTAACCTCTCGAATTCGCGATATGCAAAATTGTGAAACTATATTAGCCATCAGATCGAGGTTTGTTCTGGACCATTGATCCAGCTCCATCTCAGAGCTTCATCTATCATGACTAGGAGTGATGAGAACCTCCATCACAGGAATTGTGAGATGTAAACTCATGATAAGATCTGGACCGTCAATACACCAAGATTCTGGACTGTTGATCCGACTCCATTTTGGAGTTTTGTGAATCATGACTTGGAGAGGCAAGAAACATAACCACAGGAGTTTTGAAATGCCGAAATGTGAAATTGAAAAATACTTTAAGGCTTGTGGTCTCAGCCGGTGGTCACACCATCGAAGATCTGAAGAGAAGAGTACGTGCAGACAAGCTCCTTTTCGGCGTTTCGGGGATCGTGACTTGGAAAGTTGAGAAACTTCACAATAGAATTAACAAAAAGGAGAAATGTGAAATTGTGAAAAGCACATTATGAACAAGTGCTTGGTCATGGACATGGTCATATAAAGGAAGGAGATAGCACAGAAAAGCTCTATTTTAGAGTTTCGGAGATCACGACATGGAGACTCAAGATGTCTCATCACAGAATCTCTGAATTGTGAAAGTGTGAAACGTGTAAATAACGCAAGAAACCATCATATTTAATCCAACGATGGAGGTGAACATGAGCACAATCGGAGGGCTAATGTTGATCCTCACAGTGTAACTGCTAGAAACCATTGATGGTTTCTACCAGAGGATGCGAAGAGATTTCTGTGTGATTTCCAGAGGAGTTGAAGAGTTACAAGGAATCTGCCAGTGGAATGAAGATGATTCATGGAGGAAATTGACAGCTGGATGAGGGTTGGAGCTCATAACTGAAATAGAAAGGATGATCTTGATTGTAACAAAGCAGATGAAGAGTCTCAACTGCCAGAGAGAAAAAGGAATCTCGGCATAACACCTAGTGATGACAGACACAGGGGTTGAACTGCCAGAGAAGCTAAAGATTCATGATGATGATCAGGCAGAGCACTTAAGATGTGGAGGAGATTGGCGCAGTATGAGCATGCAAAGGAATGGAGAATATTGCATGCACAAGGGGCACAGAAGCTATAAATACACGGTATAGAGAAGAGATGAGGTAGGATTTGCTGCTGCAGGTGCTGTGGATGTTGTTGTTGAAGGTGATTCATGCATGAAGCAGGATCAGAGTGCAGCAGCTGAATTGAACAGAAGAGGAACTGTGTAGTGAATGGACATGGTGCACAGAGCATAAAAAGAAGAAGAATAGACAACGCAATTCATGTGTGCAGGAAGGCAGTGAGGCAAACAGAGCAACGAAATGCAGCAGAACAGTGATGAGTCTGGTAATCCATTGTTGAACATTATATCACTGTAATGTGTTTCAGTAGCAAAGATTTATAAAACAGGGTGGTCAGGAGGTGCTAGGGAGGATTGTTGTCCTCAGAGGTTCAAGTGGGTTCTTGAACACAGGGAGTTGGTGCTTCCTTCTAGTTGGTGCTAGAGAAACCAGGGAGTTTGGTGCTTCCTTCTAGTTGGTGCTAGAGAAACCAGGGAGTTGGTGCTTCCTTCTAGTTGGTGCTAGAGAAACCAGGGAGTTGGTGCTTCTTTCTAGTGGGTGCTAGAGAAAAATAGAGAGTTGGTACTTTCAACAAGTTGCAGCTTGCAAAACAAGGGTTGTAGCCTCACAATGAGTTGGTTCTCATATGTATGATAATGTAAAGAATGTAAATAATACTTATCATATAAAGAAGAAGAGGTTTTTACCCTGCATTGGTTTCCTTGGGAAATATTTGTCTCTGTGTTTCTCATATATGTGACTGATGTTGAATGTGCCATTGTTTATTTCCTTGCATTATTGTGATCATCATTAAGTTCCTTGTAAAGAGTTTAAAAGAAGCATAATTGTTTAAGAACGGTAACAACTGATTCACCCCCCCTCTCATTTGTCCAACATGACATTCCCTCAAAAAGATTCATGTCCCAGCAACGGAACCATTTTTTGGCACAGGGGCAGACCCCAAATTCAGCTCCAAGAGCACACCAACAAGCCCTAACTACTGGCCCTTTCGGTAGCACCTACAAAATAGATGCAGTCTCACCCGAAGAATTTATGAGGGGGTTGTAGGACAGAGATGTATACAACCAAATGGAATATCAAGTGGATCTAACACAAGAACAACACAGCATTCATATATCAGTTATCAACTTAGATCTATTTTGCACATCTACTTATCAGATCTAAAGCAGTAATGCAATCACAGTATATCAATGATAGACACAAAGTACCCATCACACACAACACAAAATATAAGTGATTCACCCTCTCTCTAGGGCTACGTCCACAAAACTTTGCTATAATATATTAAGGCAAAGCATACAGTTCTTATATGTGCTCTTAGCTAGTTGATATTCTCTCTTTTCCTCTCTTTCTCTCCCCTCCCTACGCACCAAGCTGTAGGGTTGATATTTGTACCCAGCTGAAGATCTTACAATCTAGAAGGCTCTTGTACTCAACACTTCTCTCTCACACAATAATCGTCTCTCAACCAACTCAATACCAACAATAACAATAACAATATTATCGTACCAACCCAAAGTACCTACCCAAACTAGGCCCTCGTGACCTCTATTTATAAATTACAATAGCTCACTAATAGACTTAGGCTAAAACCTAGGTGTCCAAAACCATAGATACCAAAACCCTAGGTGTCCAAAACCATAGATACCAAAATCCTAGGTGTCTAAAACCCTAGGTCAACTTGACCCATATTTTCATCACTTCATCGGCCTATCTTTCCTTCCTTTTCACGCGGTGCTCCAAAGCATCCATTGGTATCTTTTTCCTCTTACTGAGTTCTCCATGATCCTTCTTTCTTTCTTATCTGTCATCCCCGATCTCCTCATCCAGCGGCTTTCTTTCTCGGGGTTCACTCTATCTTTCCTACTCTTTTTCTCACTTCAACCCAATAACAGTCACTACGTCTTCCATGCAGTTCACATTCTCCCTTTTCTTCATTGGTCTTCACTTTCTTCCATAACCAAGGGCCAACAAACACTGACTAGCATATCTATAAATCATCAAAAAAAATTCTCATCATCATCGTTCATAGCATGGAGCTAGAGTAGCATCATCATCCTCATTAGCATAAGGCTAAAGTAACATCATCACCATATTTAGCATGAGGCTAAAGTAACGTCATCATCTTCTTTAGCATGAGGATAAAGTAATATCATCAACTTCAACATTAAATATTAAATAACATCATCATCATCATCTTCAGCAAGAAGATGAAGTGGCATCATCATCATTATCTTCAGTAAGAATTTCAAGTGGCATCATCATCATCATCTTCATCAGGAAGTTGAAGTGGCATCATCATCATCTGCATCAACATGGATTAGTATAACACTAATAAATCATCATCATCAATAACAACAAGAGGCTGATACAACATCAACAAAAACAATATCATTAGCATCACAACACGAAGGCTGGAGCAACAATATCATCACAACATGAAGGTTGGAGTACCAACATCATAACAGCACGAAGGCTGGAACCACATCAACATCAGCACTAGGCTGGAAATCTTCAACACGAGGTTGAAACCACATCAACATCAACACAGAGCTGGAAATATTCACCACAAGGTTGGAACCACATCAACATCAGCATGAAGATGGAAATATTTAGTATGAGGCTGGAATCTCAACAACATCAATATGAAGCTGGAAATATTCAACACAAGGCTGTAATCTCAACAACATCAGCACAACGCTAGAAATATCCATCACTAGGCTAGAATCACATCAACATTAGCATGAAGCTGGAAATCTTCAGCACAAGGTTGGCATCTCAACAACATTAGCACGAAGTTGTAAATCTTCAACACTAGGTTGGAATCACAACACTACACCCCCTTTCAAGGGAGGTCCTTTTGGACTACATCGATCTTATCTCGAAAGTGCTCAAACTTTACAGGAGATAGAGGCTTGGTCAACACATGAGAAACCTGTTCATATGTCCTAACATATTGGATCTTTATGGCTCCTCTCTGCATCATATCATGGATGTAATGATATCGAATCTCTATGTGTTTTGACTTGTCATGGAACACAGGGTTCTCTGTCATATTTATGCAACTCTGGTTATCACATAGAATCAAGGTTTCTTCCATCTCCAGATCGAATAGACCTATCAACAACTTATGAATTCATATGGCTTCACAACTGGCGAAACATGCAACAATATATTTTTCTTCTATCGTGCTGAGAGAAATGCTCGATTTCTTCCTAGTCTGCCATGAGATCATTACTGACCCTAGGCTGAAACAACATCCTGAAGTGCTCTTTCTATCAAAGACACTTCCAGCTCAATATGAATCGGTATAACCACTCAATCTGAAGTCATGATATCCATTATAACTGAGACCACAATCTAATGTACCCTTAAGGTACCTCATCACATGTTTTACAAAAACCAGGTGAACATGTCTAGGCTCTACCAAAAACTGACTCAAGGTGTTCACAAAAAAACATATATCTAGCCCGGTGTTCATCAGATACATCAACGATCCAATAATTTGTCTATACAACATAGCATCAATCAATTCTGACGAAGTGTCAACCAGGATCTTAAACTTTGTTTCCATGGGTGTATTCATAGATTTTCACTCCGACATATCAATTCTCTTCAGTATTTCAACTGCATACTTCCCTTGGTTAAGGAAGATCTTCTTTGGGGTATGCCATACCTCAAGAACTAAGAAATAATGCATCAAGGTCTTTCATCTCAAATTTTGCATCGATCTTCTTCTTACACTCAGTGATGAGATTTTATTTATCTTTTCAAGAATACACCATCTACATATAGTAGTAACATCATTGGATCATCATTCATAACCTTGAGGTAAAGGTTAGAATCATCTTTACTCTTGGAAAATCCCAAGCTCATCAGGAAACTGTCAATTCTTCCATATCAAGCTCTAGGAGCTTGTTTCAACCTATACAGAGCCTTCTTCAACCTGCAAACCTGAGTCTTTCTATATTCAACTTCAAACTAAATTTTCTCATTACATTGTACCAATCTGGTACACTTTCCCAGTCGTAACTCAATCTGCACAATCATGTGCTAGCTCAATGTGCTCTCTACAAAGCATTATCTGTCTCACTGCCTGAGAGTATGTACTCTCCTATTTCTCCAATTTTTCCTTCTGGAACTGGGAATTTGCACCTACAACTTCTCTAAAGCTGAAAATGGTTGCTCCATTCTCACTACGACTGTAAATCCTCTACTTCATCATGGAAACAACTTCATCTAAAACTGAGAGTGGCTCAATAACTAATACTGAAGGTATCTCTTCTTCTTTCATGGAGGTAATTCTATATTTTATTGTAGTATGAATCATCGTTGTTCTAGTTGTCTTCATGAATACTGGAACTATTTCTTGAATAAGTGTGTCATCATAGTCTTATCCCTTTTGTTGGGAGAATCCTTTGGACACACATTAGGCTTTTTACATCTGCAACATGCTTGATCTGTATAGATCAATCTTGGAAGTCAATACTGAATTCTCTTCTAGTCTCATGAAAGAATCATTATCCTAGTCTTTCTGATTGGCTTCCTTCTCTGTCACTAAAACAAGGGAATCTTCTAGAAGATTTCATATCTCCTAGAAGTCTCTGAAGTTATGATCTAGTCTTCTCATGGAATCTTTCTCGCAATCCTAGAAGTTGTCTCTTCACTTGATCCTTTCTGACATCAGTCTTATCCTTGATTTCTTCTGAGTCTACAAGGACTTCATCATCTATTATAGGGTATACTTGGTGTAGAATACCAAGTCTAAATATGAAAGACTGAGTCAGGATTCAAACGAGTTCTTCTTCCTGTCAAGGTGGCTTCATTAACCTTTGAAAAATTATGTTGTGAGTTATTGTTCTAATGTTCGGTCATCTTTGGAGCCTTCTACTCCTTACAATCAATCTCCATATGAGATACTCTGGATCTCAACATATAGCTTATTCTTCATCTTCTTTGGTACATGAATGTATATGGTCATGTACATAGTCTGCTTCATGTCTCATCAAATTTGTTGCCTTCTACAACCTTCACTATAGCTTCCTCACGGTTATCACCTGTGACCTAAAACAAGGTCAACAAAACAAAAAACAAGAATAATACTCTTTTGATAATAGTAATAAAACAATAGCACAAATAATCATCGCAGTAGATCCTTTAGAGCTATCACTTCTGACATGTTTGAAACAAAGATCAAAAGTAAGAAATACAATATGAAATGAGGTCAACACTCTTTTAGTCTTGTGATCAAACATTCCTCCATGGTAACCTGGAATCAACACAAGAAATTTCTCCTAAAGGAGAGGTTAGTTGTATCTGGTAAATGATTACATTAAGCATTTATCTCAATATTCTCAAATGCTACCAAGTATAATACTTTTCAAACACTGTTACCTCAACTATAGTGTTTACTTGTAATGGGGTAGTTATCAACTTGTTATGTGCAACTTTGAATCTTATCAACTTAATTAATCAACCTGGAACCTGGAGTATTGTCCTCAATAATGAGTGTGTTGGTTTTCTTCCAAGTCTCCTTCACTCAAGATGGTGAGTTCTTTCTTCATCCTATCTTTTGTACTAAGACAATATGCTATCTTGACAAAAATCTAAGTTAGAGAATAAGCTCTATAAATTCAACTTTAATCAATCTAATACCTTGACTTAAATTTTGACCAAAGGTAGGTATGATGGTCATAGCTTCAACATGAAACCTAGATCAAAATAATGTCATAACAAATAGATGCATATTAGAATAATCAAACCTGGGTTGCATTATTCCTCTGACTGTGTTGGATCTTGAGATCCTTCTGGATCTATGGAAAGAGATCCCTTCTCCTACAAATACCCTTTAAATATTAACATTTTAAACATATGTGAGTACATACCTTTGATAGTATTTGCAAGTAGTGGCACCATATGGTAGTAGCGGTAATAATTACCAACCCTTAAAAACTTCAAGGGTGACTACAACTGGTATTGCAGCTGATACTTCAACTGATACTGCAACTGATTCTGAAACTGCAACTGCAACTGTAATTTAGGGTTTTATGAAGAAACCCTAATTTTTCAAACTTAAAATTTTGAAATTTTGATCTAGGAGCTAGATGCCTTGAGTTGAGGCGAGTAAGCCGGTGCAGTCAGATTTTTGAAAATCCAAATTTTACCCCTTGAAACTAAGCTTGCGGAAATATGGACTCGTACTTCTAGTACTGGTTTTGGTTTCCTGGTTTTCTGGTACTTCTGGTGGTACTTCCATTTTTCTGGTACTTTTGGTTTTCTAGTACCAGTGAAAACTATGCTTTCACTATCCGGGAGTTCTGTCCATTGAAAAGGAATGCTCAAGGTGCCAAAGAGTTCCCTAGGATAGGGTGCACTTTTCTAGATGGTTTTTAGGTTGGTATTCCTCTTCAACAAAAAGCCCTTATTTTCTTGTACGACAATAGTGATGTTATTATTTATCCAGTGAAATATGATCTCTTTGGCTTAAGCTATGATACCATGTTAAGGTTTAAGATATTATTAGATTTATTTTCAATTTACTAGATAACCATAGCATAGATAGGATCATTGAGAGAAACACAATCACAAGATACAAAACATTTATCCTGAGAAACCCTCATGGGGAAGAAAACCAAACAAAAACTTCCTTAATATAGATAGCCAATACAATTCCAAGGAAATAAACCAAACACTAGAGAATATCCTCTACTGAGAAATGCACCTCTCTCTCTTCCTTCTTCCAACAACTGGCAACTGCA
>JZKD02S1771539.1:0-11402 GCA_000966675.3 Picea glauca
TAAATTTTTATAAATATACAAAACTTAATTACTTTGATTAATGAGATTTTTGGTTGGGATTTTCAGAAGTGTTTGGATTAGCTACATTTTTGTAATAAAAGTGACAAAGCATGGGTTTAAATGATGAGAAAAGCTCGTATTAAATACTAAAGGTACATTTTTGTAATAAAAGTGACAGGAAGCATGGGTTTAAATGATGAGAAAAGCTCGTATTAAATACTAAAGGTGAAGGGAAACTTAGGCTATGTTTTTAGTAAAAAAAAATTATTAAAATTATTCTTGATTAAATTTTTTAGGGTTTTTTATTTTTGTTATTAAGTTTAATGTTTATTTTAATATTTATTAATTCATTATTTTTTAATTTTAATTTTAATTACTTATGTTCATAAGTTCTAGATTTTATGTTAATTTAAAAAATCTTTTAATTAGCTTATTGACATGTAAATAACTCATTTTTCAATTCTAAAATTTAAAAAATTAAGCTTTGTAATTCTTAATAACAATGATAATAAATATACTTTGGTATCAAATTTCATTTCTCATTTAATAAAATATAATTTCTTAATTTTTTTTAGATTTTTTTAATAATAATTTTGGATCTAAATAAAAACACATATATCTTTTTTAATGTTTAAAATCAAAGTTAATTAAAAATATCTTCTTTTCATAATAAATATAAACTTTAAATATTATTATTCCATTTTGAAAAGAGAAGAAATTTTAATATACATCATTTCATTTGTAATTATAAAAATCTAATATTCTTTAAATTAATTTATTTATTATAATTATAAAAAATTGATGCATGTTTACATTCTTAACATGATAAATGAAAATCCCTCGGATGGGGTGCCACCTCGAGCATGCATGCCATATGGTGTGTTGGTAGCAGAGGCAGTTAAAGCCCCTCGTCATCGACACCCTACCCAATTCAATTGGCATGCCCCACATTTACGCATAGCATAGAGGAGAGTGTTGAGATAGTCCAGCAACTCTAATGGCGGTTCACATATGGCTTACGGGAATTTCTATGATGGCCTCCACCCATTGCACTGCATCTTTCATAGCCCGTATGGCCATCACCTCGCTAGTTATTAGGCAGGGTTCTGTCTTTCCTCGTTGGTTTTACCTCTGTCTTCTGCCCTTGACCTCTCATTCTTCCTCGACTAACTTCATTCTGCTCTCCCATGCTTTCATTCTTTTCCTTCCTTCTCGCACGAACCTCTTCAGCTCTTCCATCATGCCTAGTCTCGACATGCCCCATGAAAGAGGCAGGCCCAAACACGGGCCAGCCTACTATAGCCAAGCAGGCCAGCATCACCGCATTGGTCCCATGGCTCTCCAGCCCTCCCCATAAGAAAATTTGTCTCTCCCTCCCTTTTCTGATTAGAATTGGACCATGGAAACCCAAGCAGTGCCTCAATTGCTAATCCTGGAGCCAAATTACAGAAGTTGCATCGTGGAGGAGGAAAATCCTTCACACTGGGTAGATATTCCTCAACACTTGTAGGTTGTTGGTGAGGAAATGGCAATGCAGTACGCTGGTGGTGATGGAACTACTCCGACATGCACAGAGCAGTTGTTCACGATGAGTTGTCCGATAGAAGAGAAGCTTCCTTCGTGACTTCCAGATTCAGTCGACCCCACAACGGTAGATCCATAAATTCAATGGGGTGAATTATGGCATGAACATGCATATCCTGAGGCACCAAAGAACAAGGTCCTGGACAGACACGCCTCGCCCCCAGTATGCAGGGTCACAGCTGAGTATCTCGATCTCATATTCAAGATGAGGAGGGATCTTGTAGAACAAAGGTACCATCCAAACCTCCTGAGCAACCGCATGGATTTCCTATTCAATTTGTTTTCAGGTGAGCCTGTAAAGAGTCATTTCCCAACTTGCAGTCAGCTTTATGCCTTCATCATTATTCAGGATGTTGTTTTGCTTTCCTATTTTCAAGAACCTCTGGTGTTAGTAGTTTTTCTTCTTTGTTATCAAAAACCTCTCGTTCAAACCACCTATTTTGGTTTCCATTTTTCATGGCAGAACATTTTTCTTCTTTAAGAGGCATAGTGCCACATGTTTTAGTTTCCACACCCGTAACACAAAACATGTAGCAAGTCTGATTATTATGGTTGTTATCTTTTGACATATGTTGCTTTTTAAACACAAGATAATATATTCTCTCTTTTTATTTAAAAAGAAACATGATAAATGAAAAGCATTTCATAATTATAAATTTTAATTTTAAAATAAAATTTAATAATTTGTAATTATAAAAACCTAATATTTTTTAATTCAAATTGATTGCTTTATTAAAAACCTAATATTCCTTAATTCAAATAGCTTTCTTTATGGATTCCATTTCATTATTATAGATTTTAGTTTTAAAATAAAATTCAATCCAATTTTTTCAAAATAATTATGTAAAGAAATTTTATTATAGATTTTAGTTTTAAAATAAAATTCAATTCACTTTTTCAAAAATAATTATGTAAAGAAATTTTATTTTTTATATAGTATTATGGAATTTTGTAATTATAGAAAATGTAATGGAAGTAAAAATTAACTTTATGGATTACATTTTATTATTATAGATTTTAGTTTTAAAATAAAATTCGAACCAACTTTTTCAAAAGAATTATGTAAAAAAAATTATTATAGATTTTAGTTTCAAAATAAAATTCAATCCAACTTTTTCAAAAGAATTATGTAAAGAAATTTTATTTTTTATATAGTATTATGGAATTTTGTAATCATAGAAAATGTAATGGAAGTAAAAATTAACAATGATGGAAATATGTGTGAGGTTAAATTCATTGATAATTAAAACATAAACATTAATTAGTGGATTTTTTTCCACATAAATTAAATTTAATTAAAATATTTAATGCTTGATGAATTTTTTTTATTTTACATAAATTAAATTTAAAATCAATTTTAATGTTTTTTATTAAAAAAATATATATTATTATTTAAGATAAAACTTTTTCATAATTTAATAAAATATATTATAAAATTATAAGAAAAATAACATATATTATTATTTGAGATAAAACTTAGAGATTCATACTTTAATAAAATATGTTATAAAATTATAAGAAGAAAGCTTATCATTCACTCCTTTTGAAATGTGTATTGATTGTTTTGACAAATTGACCAATTATGCACAATAAAACTAACGATATAGAAAAACATGATGTTGAATTCCACACTTCGTAAACACTATATGGAGAGAAGACAAAAGTTCTGGTACACGGAACTTTGGAAGTAGAAAATTCTTCTAAAAGTTAATTTTTTCTGTTGGCTGAAGTTTGGAAAAAAAATCTCATTTTGGAAAATTTGGTTAAAAGAGGCTTGATTGGTCCTAGCAGATGTGTCCTATGTGGGGAGAAAGAGGAAACGATGAATCATTTATTTGTTGAGTGCCAATTTGCTAGAAATATTTGGTCGTTAATCTTAAAGGAACTAAAACTTGATAGTCCTTGGGAGGGAGGACAAATTATTTAGTGTTTTCAGCTCTGGATCAAAAAGTTGGAATATTGGAAAGAAATTCCATGCTATATTTGCTGGGAGATTTGGAAGCACAGGAATTTGGTTATTTTTGAGGATCATACACCTTATTTGGTCAGGGTCTGCAGTAGAATTTTACAGGACTTGCGCAAAATCAAATATACACAAACTGTACAACCTATCAGGATAACTAGACCTCCCTTATTAGAATGGAATCCGGTAGTTGGTTTTTTGATGGTGCATCACAATGTAAGGGCCAGAAATGTGGGGTTGGTGTTATATTAAAATGCCCAGTTTTGAGTACATTTAGCATTAAGATGATGTGGGGTACAGGAACAAATACCAAGGGGGAACTGTTAGCTCTGTGATGTATCCTATATTTTTCTTGTTTCAAAAGGTAAAAAGATTACAACTGGTTTTTTTTTATATTTTTATTGACTGGTTTTCACATGGAAACAATTTACAGGTGGTTACTCTTCAGCCTTAGATGTCAAAAATTTGAGTGTTGTGCGAGAAGTTTCATCAACTAAAACTACAACATATAGAGAGAGAGAATACAATGAGGAAGTGGATCAAATATCAAAGCAATAAATGCAGACAGAGGAAGATGGGATATACTATGCACTAGGTACTGGAAAGAAAATAGAGAGATTTGAAAAAATGGCTATTTGATAATATATTCATGAAACAAAGAAGAAAATATTCTAATTGTGTTTTTTTTTTGAAAGATGATAAGTTAAAACATGAATTTATCTGATGTAAAAGAATTTACATAGACAAAGTTTGATGCAGGACTGTTTTGATTGACAACAGTATACCACCAAATAGGACAACACATATTCCACCAGTTTTGTTTTGATTAAGGACTGTATTATTTGATGAAGGACGGTTTTGTTTTCACAGCGATGATGTAAGAAGTAAGAGTCTTGTAATCTTTGAAAAAAATGGTTCTTGATTTTGGTAGGTTTGCTAACATTCTTCAAAATTAACTAATACTTAAAAAAAATAAAAAGCAATAAATTCAAAATTAACCAATACTATGAAAACCCAAAAAACCAATAAAAAACTATAAATTATATAGAGAATAAATTTAGTTAAAATTGGTGTAATGAAAAGAAGTCATGTTTCTCAAAACTTAATAGAAATTGTTGTAATCAAAAGAAGTGATGTTCATTTAAAAAAAACATTGAGCTTCCTTGATATATGGAAGACAACTAGCATAACCTTGCAATATACCACGTTGGGTATTGGCCATGGAACATGATTTTCAACATTTGTTGATCCCTTTCTGTGTAAATTCAATGGATGAACATATTTTTCCAATTTTTTTTATTTTAATAACTTTAAATTTAATTATATTCGACAAATTTCCTCCACGGTAAGCCAAATCTATGACCACTTTGCACATTGGATACCATTCAGTGGAGGGAGACATTAGTTTCTCATAGCAAAGAGGAAATTAGTGATAGGTAACTAGTTTGAGTTATAGTCCATATGAACAAGGTTCTTCTGTATGGATTCCCAAATAGTGTCAAAGTTGTTGCTCCTTTGTTTCTATAAAAGTAGACCAACATATAAAACATTTTTTCTTATTAAGAGAATCCCCTTAAACCTAGAGATAGAGTGGTCATATCTAATCCATGTAATAGAGAATCTTATTTTCAAATAATAATACAAATATATGATTTTTTTTTTTCATACATTTTTTCATTCATTAGTACAACATCATGCAATGGTTTCACAACATACAATCATTCATATCCTTTTTATAACCATTTGTACACCACACAGTGGTTCTACAATGCAATTACAACATACAATCATTCATATCCTTTGATTCTAAACCATGCAATTACAACATACAATCATTCATATCCTTTTTATAATGGTTCCACACATACAATCACTCATATCCTTTTTATAACCATTTGTACACCACACAATGATTCTACAATGCAATTACAACATACAATCATTCATATCCTTTGATTGTAAACCATGCAATTACAACATACAATCATTCATATCCTTTTTATAGCCACACTACATGATGATTCTACACCATGCAATTACTTTATACTTGGATGGGAACATGAACCTCGACTTAGGATAGCCTTGCATGTGGAGATCGTTGTGATTGAAGGAAAGGAAGGCTATGGGCCTTTTTGGGTTCTATTCCTCTATAGAAGTTTGGCTCTATTCTTTGTTTGAATTGGAGCTTAGGGTTTGCAATGGTTTTGTACTACAAGGAGGCCATGATTGGGCTTAGAATGGGTTATATTGCATGGGGGTTTAACCTTTAGCATGACACTTGAGTTTGGAAGTCATAAAGGTATTAGACTATAAAGACTAGGTTATGGGTGGAACATTTGAGTTTGAAAGTCGATGAGGCTGCACATACTTGTGCTTTTAGTGGGATTTGTAATCCATGTTGGACTTATGGTTTGTACTTGTCTCATATTTGTGTTGAGTCTCAACTCGTACAATACATTTGATATTTAATATTTGAATTTTTGATGGGTGAACTAATTTTATCATTGGATTTATCTTGTCAAATATTTTATTAAACCCTAAAAATTCTTTACAATTGAATATCAAGAATTGATACTTGATTATATTATTTTCAAGTTTGATTGTGTTGCATTAAATCAACTTTTCTTTTATAAATTAGGATGAGATAAATCTATCTTTCAATCCTAGCCATTTGAATCATAAGTTAGGTAATGTATAATTTATAAGCTCCAATAAAATAAATTTGACATTCCAAGTGTTTAAATATTATGTCAAAATAACCCAACAATGGACTCTAGACGGTTTTATTCTTCTTTTAACTTAGGGTTTTGACTTTAAAAAGTTGTATGCCACTTTCTAGTTTTATTCCTTATTTTAACATAGGGTTTTGACTTAAGAAGTTGTATGCCACTTTCGTTACATTTTTAGAATCACTACCTTTATATTTTCTTAGTTAAATTTGTGTTATAATGTAGAAAGCATCCCTTAACATAAAGCTTAAAATTTCTATGAACACGCTTTTGCTTAAAATTTCTATGAACACGCTTTTTCTTCTATAAATACTCTTTTGAACCACTACTCATAACTTATAGATGGTATATTTACATATGCTAATTGCCAAAATGAAATTTAGGTGTGCATAAGTTGTGGTTCACTCAATGTTGAGCCTCAAAGTTGTATCATAGTTACCTTTTATGCCGCTAAAGTTTTTGTCACTTTTAATAAATCACATAGTTATTTACGCTTTAAAAGCTTGGTAAAAGTTTATCCTACAACAATTTGTTTTGGATAACAAATGAAAAATGTCTTTCCATGTATAACCAAAGAGTTCTCGTGCAAGATGTCTTTCCATGTATAAACAAAGAGTTCTAGTGCAAGACATTTCCACAACTTATTAATATCATTGAAAGAGATTTCATATATTTCTTGAAGCATGGTCATACATGATGTTCAACTCAGGGTGTTTTCACATGTTTTAGGGAAAAGGAATTTTTAATGAAACTGGTTTTGAACATTTCATGAAAGTCAAAAAGTTTACATATAAAGTGTTTTTCTATGTCGTAGTTGCTACCATAGCCCCCAAAATAATTCAATAAATCTATTATTTTTCAAACTTAATTTTTAAACATGAAACAATGCATTCATTAAATTGGGGATTCACTTCAATATTCACATTTTATTCATAAATTGATCCGGATTTAGGAGCAGAATGAACTGATTAACAGACTGAATACAATAAAAACATAGATATGGAGAACAACACAGATATCTAGTGAACAATATCTTATATTGAATAAATGAAATAGATTGAAACTGTAAAACTGCAGAACTGGAACACTTGCTCGAATGGTGGTAGCTATCTCTGAGAAGAGATGTGGATTCTACGCGCATCGGTCTGAGTATAATAATTGCAATGAGGCTCTAGAGGCATTTTTAACATTATTCATGAATGACAAAACCCTAGACATCCAAAAACCTAACCCTAGGAGATGAAACACCAAAAGTTATGTGGGCCCCTATGCGTAAGTTGGTACCTCAACTTCATGGGGTTGTAACTTTTGCATGCGACCTCTGTTTTAGGCACGTGATAGCCCATTGGAAAGGTCTTTTTGAGAACTACACATTACGTCATCAAATTTTAACTCCTTCTACAGTTTGATTGTGGCAAGCCAAAAAAACATTGTTTAGGGACCCAAAATGGCCCTCGAAGTACAACAAGATGTGTTGACATGAAAGCATACAAAATAATCCAGTTGGATTAAGTGGGAGGCCACCAGTATCCACCTAGAAGATGTGTAGGGCTTCAAACAACCCTGAAAATGTGGAACCCATAATTACAAAGAAGTACAGAAGAACGTGTTGAACTAAAAAATGTCAAGAGGAGCCAGATGGAACAGGTGGGTGGCCACCAATATCCATCTAGATTAGTCCTCCCCTCTTAGGAAGCAATGGTCTCCATTGCATTGAGTTCCCCTGTCAGGTGAGTAAACCTCTGTTGAATTTGGCCCCAGGTGAGTCACTTCCCTTAGGGGAGGAGTTTCCCTTCCTTGACAACCCGATAAACCTGGATCCTCTATTAATGAGTTCCCTTGACTTGTGTGTCCACTATATGATCAGTGGATTCATGTTCCATGCAATCGGGGTTGATCTCTATTGGTGTCAGTTGTTCTACGATCTATGAGGTGTCCAATAATGGTGTAAAATATGGTTGAAGGAGGTCCACATTGAACACTTGGTGTAAGACAAGAAAGGGTGGAGTGTTGAGCTCAAAATCATTGATACCCATAGCCTCGGTGATGGTGTAAGGCCCACAACGAAGTGCTAGGAGCTTCAAATGGGGCCCTATGAGATGCTCCTTCTGCAAATGTAACCATACCTTGTCTCCAACCTGAAAATAGTGCGGTACCCTGTTTTGATCATGGCATTGCTTGTACTTAGCATTGGCTTTCTACAAAATCTCATGGAATTGTTGGCATATGTGCTAAATCCACTCAATGAATCTGGAGGCTTTGTCGGTCTCAGACTAAACATGGGAAGAGTCTATCTGTGTGGTTCCCAGAGGTAGTGCAATCTCAATGGGACCCAATGGTTCGAATCCCAATCCCACCTAAAATAGGCTATGGTCAGTGGAATTATGGAGAGGGGTGAAATCGCGAAGGTGGGTTACACTTTCGTGACAATCAGGTCTCCAAAATTCCGAAAAACATTTTTTCGGCCTAACTAATAATATTTTTCAGCCAAAAGATATTATTTTCGACCGAAAAAATAAACGTCAAATCGAACGGTGCAATAACCGCCCCCTCGATTTGCATGTACAAATTTGGTCGGTCGGATATTTTCTTTTCGGCAATACGTTTTCAGCCGAAAGATAGTTCGGTCGAAATATTGTTCAGCCGAAAAATAGTTCGGCCGAACTATCTTTCGGCCAAATAATGTTTCGACCGAACTATCTTTCGGCTGAAAGATGGTTTATATATAAGACACACATCAATTTTGCAATGTTTTACAAAAATTTGTTGGCGTATGCCTCTATGAGTAGTCGTTCGCTATGTGTATTCAATGTCGCGAGAACAAATCTGTGTATTCGTTGTCGTGAGGAGGTCGCCGGGAGGTTGCGAGCGCAGTGGACGTGAGGCAAAGGTCACCGGGAGGTTGTGAGCGCAACGGACGTGAGGCGGAGGTCACCAGGGTCGTTGAGAGGTCGTGAGCGCTGGGGATTGGTAAGTTTCTTGTATGTTTAAAATAGTTGTTTTAAATGTAAATATGTTTAAAATGTATGTTTGGACTGTTTTAAGTGTTTATTAGAGTAGCTTAAGATACCTATTTAGTTTTTCTTCATCGAATCATTGTGTTTATTACCGTAGCTTAAGATACCGTGTTTTTTAATGTAGCTTAAGATACATATTTAAGTGTTTATTACCATAGCTTAAGATACCGTAGTGTTTATTACCGTAGCTTAAGATACCTATTTTGTTTTAAATGTATGTTTGGACTATTTTAAGTGTTTGGATTGTTTTAGCTTAAGATACAGTAGCTTAAGATACTTGTTTTAAGTGTTTATTACCGTAGCTTAAGATACCTATTTAGTGTTTGGACTGTTTTAATTGTTTATTATTATAGCTATTCTAACCCTATTCTAACCCTGGTCATCTAAAACCGTTAGTGCTCATTTAGCGTGCCTCAAGGGTGTTGTCCCTTTGGTTCTACCCATAAAGTCAACCCCCAAAACCAACCTCCACAGACCCTGTAACCTCCACAATGGCTCTGCCAAGCCGGAAAGAGGTCTTATACTATCTGGGTAATCCGGCGAGCATCCAGGGCCCCTCCACAAAGAGGAGGAACCTAACCTGTTATTCCCTTGGGAGGCGTTTTGTTGTCGATTAAAACTTTCATTTTTCAACCTTTTGACCTCCTCATAGTATAGGTCAATGCTTCGAACCACTCATTTAGCGTATCTTGTGGTACGCACTTTCCAGTGTTTCCATGTAAACATGAAACTCTAGTCACTTGGAAGCTCTACTCAGTGCAGCATGAACCTATGTCGGTGGTACATTAATGAAGCTCTAGTCCAAGATTAGTACGTGCCCACATGTTCTACATGACCTTTTGTAAGTGACCAGGAAGGAGTTGTACGTGCCCACCTATTGGAGATGATCCCTCCCCCGTCCCTATAGGTGTTTAAATATTACTTATGAACATTTTTTTAACGCCATCTATATTAACTCATTCCTCAACTAATCTGCATATATGATTTGTTTAACCAGACTCTACTATGCATTTTAGTTCCTTAAACAAATAACCCATTTCTTAGCATTTTAAATGGTATTTGTTTTTAATTTTTTTTCTGAAATTAGAAAGAATAAAAGTTATACTTTTTTACACGGATACAATTTATATGCTATCATGTTAATCACTATTACAGTTTATTTCTAGCTATTATAACACATGCAATTTAGTTTTTCTTTCACCTACTTTTGCTTATAGTTATTGTTGTTATTTTAACTTTTTTAAATAAAAAATAAATTAAAGTTTTAAGAGATTGTAATGACATAATTCACCAGTCATTAAATGTTTACATGTCAATCATTATTACTGTATCTTCCATTAGTTTAACCACCCTGGAATTTATTTCTTCCTTTTCCTTTTATATAAAATTTAATTATTACTTTTTTTCAATCAAACCACTACAATGAAAAATTTATTATTTTTTATATTTTTGTGTTTAAAGTTGTTTATGGTTTAGTTAATAAGAAAGTTTTTATAAAGTTAGTATTTTTCTTATAAACTTAATTTTTATAAAGTTAGTTTTTTTTGTAAAGATGCTTGAAAAAGATGCTTATGCTTATTTTTTTCTTATGCTTATGCCAAATAATTAGTTATGTAAATTTTTACTTTATTTATATTACCATCTAAATGTGAATATGTATCACTTTGCCACCTTACCATTATATAGGATACTTATGACATATGAATTGATTGAATATGTATCCTTGAGAAGTACATGAAAAAAGGGCCTCCCCATTTAACCATTCCAATATTAAACTATGAGGATTAAGGGTCTTTTCCCTTAGCAAGATGCTTAATGTCTACCTTTATATTATTTTATGAAATAAATGGGTCTTAATGTAGTGGTGAGCTTAAGACTTAAATAAATGGGTCTTAATGTGTGTGACTTGGTCAAATCTAATTGAAGTATTTGTAATATAAATATAACGAGAAATTAAAAGCTAAAGAAGTTCATTTTTCCCCAAATGTTCTTTCTCTCTATGTCTCTCACTCTTGTGTTTTCTAAATATTGTATGTAGAAGTTTCCTATAGATTTACCTACACCGATCACGATTCCTACTCCTTAGAAGTTCAAATCTATGTATCTCCT
>JZKD02S1771539.1:31044-55094 GCA_000966675.3 Picea glauca
TGTGTGTGTGTGTGTGTAATCTATTTTGGTGCATTATTTATATTTTGTATTTTACTTGCAAATGTTAATATTTACATGTGACTGTGTGTGATTACTTTATTGATGATATAAATGGAAATCTAAAAAATAATTAGCGTAGGAATCAACTAATTCATTATCTCTCATAGGAACATGTTCATAAGTAATAAAATTAAATGAACGCTCCAGAAGACGTACCCTAAGGAAAAAATGTAACAACACCATATCACGTACTCGATACATGCCATTTAACTATGAATCAACCAACTGCAAACCCATAAAAAATTGGAGGAGATTAATTCCGTATGACAATGCATCTCGCAAAAGCTCAATGACTGCACTATACTCGGTGACATTTTTGGTAGCCGCACAAAGACACACACCTCCAGTGGAAACTAGCTGATTAAAAGGCAAATAAATCACCCAAGCAGTGGATTCTAAGTGTTAAGTATGGAGTCTAGCACCATCTGTGAATCCAAAGTAGATCAACGAATCCTCAGGCATCTTCCACATAGCAGAAGCACATCAATCACTAATGAAAAAAAAGGATGAATAAAAAATTCTAAAAAATGCTATGTACAAAATAAGAAATATTTACAAACATGCTAATCCTCAAGCCCTCGGGCTCAAGCATAGTACTTATTGAGATACATCCCATTTTCGGGCTTCGGAAACACATTACCTTCATAATCCATGAGCTCGTAAGATCCTTTTTCTAAAACCCATTGCATGACATATTGGTCGTACCACATAGGGTTAAACTTGTCTGCCCCTAGGGAATCCTTGTCTTGGTCATCTACAAACACAAGATCTCCCTCGGAGAAAACCCTAGGAAAAATGGATTTATCATATTGATACTTGAAACACTTTTTTACGCTTCGTTTGCTAAAGATGCATCTCGACGTTTCTTGTTAATATTTTCAAGATAAACTAAGCGTTCCTTGAGCTGATTAGTGTTAGGAAGGAGCTCAACTACTATTTTAAGTGAAGGAACTTCACATTCAATCAGAAAAACTGCTTCCACTCCGTGGATGTGTTGGAAAGGCAAGAAACTAGTAGCAGTTTTGACTAAGCTTCGATAATCCCACAAGGTCGTGTATAGCAACAAGTGTCAATTCGTTCGAGTTGAATTAATCATTCTTCTCAGTATCATTTTTAATTACTTTTTCATGGCTTCAAATTGACCGTTTTCCTGGGGATAGTAGGGAGAGGAATGCTCCTACCTAAATCCTAGTTTATATGCTAGCTCCGACATCATGTGGTTCTGAAAGTGACTTCCATGGTTGGTGACAATATATCCTGGAACCCCAAACCTAGCTATGACCTGATTAAAGATTAAGAGTGCTACAGTTTCCCTGTCATTAGAAAATGTTGGCATGGCCTTGACCCACTTAGTAAAGTAGTTGACAGACACAATAATGTAACAATTCCCCCTGCCTAAGCCGGATGGCATGTCATGAAATGTACTCCCCACTTGGTGAAGGGGCCAACAATAATAATGAGAAACATGGGAGCGAGATGCGCACACATTTTCTTTGTGAATATTTGACACGGGTGACACTTATTAACCACTTCGACACAATATTTGAAGATCGTGGGACAAAATTACCCGACGCGCAAAATATTTTGGGTTGTTTCCAACTGAGATAGGTGGCCACCACATGCTCCACTATGATAGTCATTCAAAACAACCTCCGCTTCTTGAAAATTCAAACAACGACGAAGAATCGAGTCCACCCCATGCCAATACAATGTGTGAGTGATGATGATGTAGTTTTTATCCATGTGACAAACTCTTTGTCATTCATCTTGTGAATATTTTGGATGAAACTTCAGAGTCTGGAGACATATAAGAATATCTCCATACCATGGGTCAGATGAAGAAATGAGGAAAATATGCTCATCTAGAAATGAGTCTATCATTTCTCTTTCCTCACTCTCAACTGGGAACTCCAACATTAACTCAACAAAGACCAATGACTTCTTAGACTTCAGGACACAACATCCAAATCAAACTCCTAAAGTGAAACAATCCATTTGTTGTACTTCTCACCAATAATTTTCCTAGTCAAAACATTTTGGAAAGGATCGACGACGGAGATAATGATTGTCTTACATAGTATAATATATTTTCGAAGTCATTGAACATCATGGAATGCTGTGAGGGACAAATTTTCAATGTGCAAATAATTGAGTGTAGATTCCATGAGAGGATGATTCAAGTAATAGATGACATTCTCCTGGAGCTCGTCATCCTCTTGAACTAGAACCATGCCAATAAAAGACTCGACTGCTTCCAAATACAACAAGAAGTCTCGATTATAAATAGAGGGAATCAACAAAGGAGTCGAAACCAACGATTTATTTAATCCATCAAAGGAACGTTGCATGGCTTCATCCCAATAGAATGGGAACCCTTTCTTCAAAAGGTGCATAAAGCCCTTTGCTATGTTAGCATAGTTCGGCACAAAACGCTTGAGGAAATTCTCCTTTCCTTGTGGGCTCTAAAGTTGTCTGATTGTACCCGGGGGAGGCAAATGAGTTATTTCCTCAACCTTCAAGGGGTCAACCATGATCCATTTTGTCGAAAAAATGAATCCGAAAATACAACCATAGGTCACACAAAAAATACACTTCTGTGGATTCGATCGAATCCTATAGAAACGTCATTTTTCAAAAACTAAGCGGAGGTGTAAGAGATGGCGGGCCCTCTTGCATGAGTGATCCATGAGATTGTCTAAGTATGCTTCCACTATATGCTTCAAGTCATGAAAATCAAACACCATGGATCGTTGGTATGTTGCACCAACACTTTTAAGAAAAAATGGCATTTTCCTGTAAGCAAAAGTACCCCAGGGACATATGAAGGATGTTTTGCATTGGTCTTCTGGACAAATTTAAATTTGGTTGTAGCTCAAAAAAACCATCCATAAACAATAATATTTCACTCCCCGCACACTTGTCTAATATCTGATCAATGAATGGCGTCATGAAGTTATATTTAGGACACGCCTTATTCAATTCCCCAAAATCCATGCAAACACAGATTATACCCTGCTTCTTATCAAAGGTAATAGGGTTGGAGACCCATTCCGTCAGAGGAACTAGGTAGATAAATATTTCATTAAGTAGGTTTTCCACTTTTGATTTTATTTCCACTGCTTTTCTTGGGTTCATAGGTCTCAATTTGTTTTGAACCAAATTTTCATTTTCATAGGTCCAAATTTCATGTTGAACTATTCGAGGATCAATGCCAGACATTTCCTCTTAATACCATGTTGTTGGAGATGGAAATTTTTAGGTAAGGTTTGAGATACAATGTAGAAAACGAGGAAAAATGGATCAAGAAGGAAAAGGAAGTAGCTTGCTGGAAACAAAGGAAAAGGAGTGTGACATAATTGTGGATTAGTGCACGAAGGTAGTTAGAATGTGGAAAAGTTGAGTCCACTTAGAACTAGGGGTTTGGAGTATAATTTAAGGGTTTTTACCCATATTTTTGTATAAATAGAGGATGTATGAGGTAGCTAGGGGATCATCATTATCACTTTTGTATGAGAGAAGTAATTTGAGCACCTTTTTGAGTTTTGAGTCGAAGTATCTGTTTTGTTGAATAGCTGAGGAGATAAGGTGGAGTTAGATGGATTGTAACTGAGGGTTAGGTTGTAAGATGTGGAGCTTAGTGAAACATTGGTTATCCTCGCAAGTACTAAACCCATGAAGTAATGCATGCATTGTAGGACCTTTTTAATGAAGAATAATAAATACGCATAAGATCTTTGTGGACATAGACCAAGGGGGGGTGAACCATGGTAAAAATGGTGTCTATATGTGTGTTATCTCTTATGTGTTGATTTTATATGCTTTATGATGAATGAATAAATTATTGAATGAATCTACTGAATTTTATTTACAACGTGCAATATAATAGTATGATGTTTTCTGTAGAATGAGTGTTATTGAATGGGTAGAATAGTAGATCTGGTGAATGATGGTATGGTAGAATGAATGTTGAAGTAGAAGAAGTACAATATTCCTAACATTCCCATGAGTTCCATCCCTTCCATGATTGCAGACACTTGGGTCATGCAATCACCCATAAGCTATATCAGGTGAAACTGTGTTGTGCACTTTATGTGTAGTGTTTCCTTTTGGTTTACCATAGGGGCTGATTGTTTCTAGGGTTTTTTTGGAGAACTAAGGTAGAACCCTGATCAGTCAATACATCCAACAAATGGTTCTGTTGTTGGTTGGAACTCAACAGATCGGGTTGGAGGTGATTTGATGAAGAGAATGCAATGGTAGAAGGGGACGTTTAGGCCATGGAACCCTACAAAGAAAGATATTGAAATATGGTTGGAGACAAAGAAACTCAATTTCATGCAGAAAGATAATAGAAGCTCCAGGTATAAACCATGCCAGTATCTGCAGAGGTATGTGTTTACTGATTTGCATAAACCATATTTTTGTTACTTTCCAAATTTGTTACATGAGTGGTTATTGAGGTTAAGGGATACTCATGTTACTAATCAGATAAGGCCATTAGAGTGGACTGTTGAGAATATTGCGTAGTTGGAAAGGGTTAATAATAAATTCATGCGCGTAGTGGATTTTTGGTTAGATAACATTATAGTAGGGTTTATTACTAAATTTGTTGTCGATATGGAAAAGTCATATACTGTTGCAGAGAAGAAATTCTTGAAGGGACCAAGAGGGAGGTACATTAGGTCTCTTTACACGTCGATCAAGATCATATTGCATGATAAAGGCGTGATGACCATGGAATCATAGAGTTAAATCACTCTGTGTGCATGGGGGATCTGGGAGAAGCACTAAGGAATATCTGAGATATGGAGAGGGCTTTGGATGGAGGCCATAATAAGGAAGCAATGGACCCTATTATTATAACCTAGGTCTACACCCCTGCCATTTTTCCTCCTTTACCCTGTCCATCCATCAATTCAAACTCTTGTGGTTGCTTGCTTAGCATATCCTCCATTTTTTATTTCATTCAACATCATGACGATGTCTGGCATTGCCTACCCCCACTAACCTCCACTCACACTCCCGCTACTTCTCAAATTTCTCCACCTGTTCCCCCGACTAATATCCATATCAACTATCACCCCCATGTAATCCAAATCCACTCATATCATCCCCTATTGGATGATTGAATCCATGTCTCCTTCCACGACTATTGGGCCGATGACCTTTCTAGTGAAGCTTTTTGAAAGCACAAATGGTAGCCAACGAGTCAAAACGAAGTGCACTTAACGACTGAGAGCTCAGACACAGACAAAGGGTTATGTCTCAATCTCAGTTACATATCACTCCAGAAATTCAGTGAAGAGGCATATCAAGGGGAGATATGCCCATACAACCAGTTACCCTTTAGAAGCATCAAACATATCATGGGAATGCCAAGCATCGATTCAGAACTTTGTTCTGTCACTCCTAGTTTTTCTGCCAATTACAGTTCATCCAACACATACATCAGTTTAGTCTCAGAGACTGTAGAATTTTTTAGTTAATCAATTCCAGAATCATTTTAGATTAAATTAATAAGTGGTATTCTGTGTGTGATAAGAACCACTCTGTTGATTAAGTCCAATGGGAAGTATATATGTTGTACTCCATTCAATGTTTTAGTTAAAATAATAGTTTGTTCTACAAACAATCATCTAGAGTTAGGTCTCAATCCTATGTGGACGAGAACCCCTGCAACTCTGTTAAATATGAAGTCTTTGTATGTTTTTAAGGGGGGAGTTCTGGAAGGAAAGTAGAAGCAGCAAAATAATTGGACCTGCTTAGTTAATTGTAAAGTTTTCTACCTAGTGAATATATGTTGATGATAGTTGTGTTTTCTTACTCAAATCTTTATGTGTTGATTCTTATCTTGAATGTTTTTTTTGTGATGTGTGCAATGTATATTTCCTTATTTTTTCAACTATTGTTTTAGTTTATCTTTTTTTGGTTATGCAACCTTTTATACAACTATTTTTCAACCACAGATCCACTATTTTGTAACCTATTGAATGATTTACATCTAGATGTTTGTCTAAGTCTTGAGATATTATTTTCGATCTTAGTTTTCACACAAAAAGTGATTCATTGAATTGCTTGTTGTTATTGTCCGTGTTTGTCTTTTCATACCCTCAATTTTCATTTAATACCCATACCATTAGCAAAGGAGAACCTATTTTTATACTGTGTGGCATATCCTACCAATGCACCATCTTTGAAAACCTGTCGTTAAGCTTATCAACAAAACCTACTTGTAAAAAACCAATCATTACAAACGTGAGGTGGCCTAGCTTTTCCCTTTAGCAGTCAGGTGCAGACTTTAGGACCAACATCTTCTGGCGTCGTTGCTGAGGAACAGAGTAATGAAATATCTTTCCCTAGGAGAATGACATTGATTAGCTCTAACCTTTTATGGTGAACAAATATTAGACACAGACAAACTGCCATATTTTATCTGGAAACTCCTCTGATTAAAATTTAAGAAAGAAATAATGGTGCCCAGAAAAGGATTCAACAAATCCAAATATGAAATTAGCAAATCCAAGAGGGCTCATCCTGACCCTATGAATAACACAGTAGTCTCTGAGAAAGAAATGAAACTAATAAAATCCACCCTAGATCATAGATATACCTCCCCCCTCAAGGGTAAAACTGCACACAAAGAGCCTACGTCTAATCACAATCACAAGCAGTTTGAATTTTTTATCCCTAAGAATCATAATTCCAAAGAAGCTCAGACATCTCAAACTCCTGATTCTACCTCATCATCCAGTCCTACATCCACCCCTGTATCTCCCATAAATCTTCAGATTCTTATTATTCAAGCCATAGTTGTTAATATGATGGATGTCATAATTGCTGCTAGATATGCACCCCTAGTGCTTCCTATAGGCTTACATGCACTCCCAACCACAGATTACATGAAATATTTACCAATATATGATGGGGAAGGTGAAGTCACTGCTAAGGAACATCTGGTAGCCTTCTATAGCTTTCCATACAACTTTAACATTGATTATGCAAATGTGTGGATGAGGTTTTTTGTACAAAGTCTAGATGGGTAAGTCAGAAAATGGTTTAGGGGTCTTCCTCCAGCCTCCATTACATATATTGAGGCGTTGGATGAAACTTTCATAAAAAATGTGGAGATAGGATATATTATCTCTACTACATCACTGAGTTTGGGGCCCTACAAAGAAAGAATGGTGAATCTATTTTAGATTTCACCAAGAGATTCAATAAGATGTATGGTAGAATCCCAGATGAGATCAAACCAAATGAAGCCTTTTCCAAGATCACTTATGCTAATGCTTTTGATGAATATTTCTCCCTCCTGCTAAGAGAAAGAATATCCACCACATTGTTGTCCATGCAGGAAGCTACCATTGAGGTCGAATCTAATATCTTTGCCTCAGACATATTAAAGACCAGATCTGATAAAGATAATAATAAACAGAGAGAGGATTCCCATGCCTCCTATAACCCAACTACATATGATCCCAAACTTTATGGAATGACCAAAACTTTGAAGGATCTAACATATAAAATAGCTAAGATAAATTGGGAATCTAAACAACCAAACAAAGCTTTTCAAGAGGCTAGAAATACAAATCCAAACCAATTTAGAAGGCCTAATGATGCTCCTCAAATAATGCAGAGAGAAAGGAGAAATGATGATGATCAAAGGGTAGTGCCTCCTTTCCAAAACAATCATATTGAAGAGATGGATGCAGACAATGATGTTGTGGATGATACTGCTATGATTTTCAATGAAACAAACTACCATACTGGTCATTTAACACAACAAGAATATGAGGTAGCACAACTATCAAATCAGTTTGATAATCAGATAGGGGAAGAGGGAGTTGTTCAAGGCCAACCCCAAAAGAAATATGATTTAAGGACAAGAGAAGGGGATCCCAAAGCCACTACCTCTGATCAAAGCAAATATTCTGAAGTCCCTCCCAAGCCAAATCCAAGTAAAGGTATGTCATCTAAAGCTCAGTCACTGCCCCCACCTAAACCTGCAGTCCCTGAAATAAAGGAATTTGATAGGCCACCAACCTCTTTCAACCTAGAACATGAATTGAGCAAGATCAAGATCCCTGTGCCTTTGACAGAATTGATGAAGAATGAACCTTTCAAAAAATCTATCATGAATTTTCTGCAACCAACTGCTCTTGGTGTATCTTCTAATGTAATCAGTTTGCAGGATGAAAACCCAGCCATTACAGTGGGTCCACACATTGAGGATGGCTCTGATGCTTCTCCACCATACTACATATCTTTAAATGTTCATGACAAGATCCTGCATAACTGCCTTATGGACTCACGAGCCTCACACAATGTTATGCCCAAAGTTGTTATGGAAGAACTAGGTCTGGAGATCACCAAATATTAGCAAGACATGTACTCCTTTGATTCTAAGAAAGTAAAATGTTTGGGAATGATAAAGGATATGGTGGTTTCTTTGTCACATTTACCAATGAAGAGTGTAGTGATGGACATTATGGTGGTTGACATTCCCCCAAAGTTTGGTATGCTCTTATCCAGAAATTGGGCTAGAAAGGTTGGAGGATCATTGCAAATGGACCTCACTTATGCCACCATCCCTGTGTTTGGAGGAGAACATAGGCGGATATAAAGAGAGGTGAGGTAAGCATTCATTTTCAATGACCATCAAAACCCAAGAAATCACCCAATTTATGTTGTTGAGGATGAAATCAACTCATTTGTTTTTCATTTAAATGATGATGAACCTGAAATATCAGTTAGCCAACGTAGAGATAAGTCACTGACATGTCAAAAAAACATATGTAATATGTATTTCGATGGCTCTTCATCAAAGGAAGGATTTGGTGCATGTATACTCCTCATTTCCCCTTCAGAAGAGGCAATCACACTCTCTTATAAGATGGAGTTCAAAAGTACTAATAATATAGTTGAATATGAAGCTCTGGTACTGGGATTGAGGGTTGCCAAAGACATGGCCATTGTTTGTCTAGAAATTTTTGGTGATAATGAGTTAATCATCAATCAAGTAAGGAACATCTATCAGGCTAAGAAATAAAGGCTCAAGCAATACAAAAACGAGGTATGGGATCTGATCGATATTTCTTTCTAGAATTTAACTTTTCCTTTATTCCCAGAGAACATAATCAAAGGGAAGATTATATGGCATTAGCTTCCAACACTTTCAGGCCTCCCATTGGCCCAAATATTAAATATCAGGTGGAGATCATGCATAGAATAGCCATACCAGACAACATAAAGCATTGGAAAGTCTTCAGTGATGATATAGAGATGCAAATATTTCTACACACCATTGATGAATTCTCCAATATCTCAATTGGTTGAGAAAGTCAAGAAGTTGAAAATGAGGAATTAGAAGATCAACAAACATCTCATCTGTTGAAGACAGTAGCTGGTCATGATATTGTGGAGTTGAAAACCAATCACATTCCAAGGGGACTAGTGCCATTGGAAAGGTTGTTTGACAATAATGATCTTTACAAAGGAGCTTCCATGAAGGACCAGGAAGAAGAGATAACATATTGCAATATTGGGACCACTGAGAATCCTAATATCATCAACCTATCCAAAGCAATAGCGGCAGAACAAAAGGGCAGGTATGTCAGTCTCATAAAAAAATTTGCTGATATTTTTGCATGCTCCTATGAAGATTTGAATACATTTGACACCGACATCATGCAACACAAGATCCCCCTAAAGGCTGGCTCCAAGCCATTCAGAAAGAATATTCAACAATTTGATCCCATGTTAATGTCCATAATTGAGAAAGAGCTTAAAATAATGATGGATGCCAAGATTATTGTATCATTGAGGTACTCAAACTAGGTGGCCAACTTAGTACCTATAAGGAAGAAAAATGGGGAGATACACTTGTGTGTTGATTTCAGAAATCTCAAAAAGTGTTCTCTAAAGGACAATTACCCCCTCCCCAAGATGCATCATATTTTACAGAGGGTGGTAGGTGCACACGGAATTTCCTTGTTAGACGGATACTTTAGTTATAACCAGATAGCAGTGTTTTAATAGGATAAACAAAAAACAACATTCACCACCCCATGGGGAACATTCATGTATGACAAGATTCCCTTTGGGATGATGAATGTAGCGGCCACTTTTCAGAGGGCCATGGACATAGCCTTCATGGGGGAAAAGTAAATATTTATGGTTATATACTTGGATTACACAACCATTTTCTCCAAGTCTGATGATGAACATTTGCAACATTTGGAGCAGGTTTTCAAGAAATGCAGGTGATATGGAATATCTATGAATCCTATGAAGTCCCACTTCGCCATGCCAAAAGGAAAGATTCCAGGCCATATCATATCAGCAGGAGGTATAAAAATTGATCCAAAGAGGGTTCATGGCATTCAAGAGATTGAGATCCCCAGAAATAAAAAGGCTATCCAATCTTTTATTGGTAAGATAAACTTCCTCATACTTTTTGTCCCAAATTTTGTTGAAATTTTGAAGCCTATCACTAACATGTTGAAGAAATATGCTCTGATAAAATGGTCACTAGAGGAAAATTCAACATTCCAAAGGATCAAGCAGGCTCTAGTTGAATCCCTTGTATTATCCAACCCTGACTATACCAAATATTTCTTCATCTTCTCCTTTGCCTCAGAGGAGACCATTGTTGTTGTGCTACTGCAATAAAATGAAGAAGGGAATGAAAAACACATAGCCTTTTTTAGTAGATCCCTCCAAGATGTTGATATGAAGTATGATATATTGGAGAAACATGATTATGCACTGGTCAAAGAACTCAAAGCCTTCAGGGTTTATGTGTTACAGTCTAGCATAACAACCTTTGTTCCTAGAAGCAGTGTCAAAAAGATTCTGGTCCAACCAGAAAATGAGGGAAAAAGAGGGAAGTGGATTGTCAAACTATTGGAGTATGACCTGGAAATAAAACCCACCAAGTTGATCAAGGGACAAGGACTTACCAAGTTGTTGTCAGAATCAAACTGTAAGATGCTAGAATTGCATCAAATCTTCACCCAGTCAGACGCACCCATCATACAACCTGGACAAGACAACTTACATGTATATGAAAACTACTCCTCTTCACCTTGGTATAAAAACATCATCTATTTTCTATAGCATTTATAATGTCCACCAGATGTGAAAAATACAAAGGCCAGGTCTCTCAAATTGAAAGCTATCAAATTCTACATTTCAAACCAGAGCTTGTATTGGAGGGATCCTGTTGGCATCCTATTAAAATTACTTGATAAAAATGAAGCCAAACAAGTCACATCAGAAATGCATAGAGGAGTATGTGGAGGGAACCAACATTGGAAGGCCATAGCTCTCAAGATATTAAGGGAAGGGTACTACTGGCCCACCCTTTTCTCTAATGTATTTGTTACTGTTAGGGCCTACAATGAGTGTCAAATATTTGCAGGAAAACATAAGTCACTATCACTACCCCTAAAACATATCACTTCCAATGGTCCATTTCAAAAATGGGGGTTTGAATTCATAGGAGAGATAAATCCACCCCCTAGTGGACAACACAATTGGATCCTCATTGCCACTGACTACTTCACCAAGTGGATCAAGGTTGTGCCTAAAAGGAATGCCATTGACAAGGAAATCATGAATTTCCTGGAAACTAATATTTTTGCCAGATTTGGTTGCCCCAGCAAGCTAGTAAGAGACAATGCCCAAGCATTCAATTCCAAAGCCATGATTGACTTTTGTGGTAGTCATAACATTTCCTTGAAATATTACACACCCTATTAACCTCAGGGAAATGGCCTGGCAGAATCATCAAATAAAACTCTCATCAGGATTATCAAGAAGTTGTTGACTGGAAACAATAAATCATGGGACTCTAAACTCAAGTATGCTTTATGGTCTGATCGAATCAACACCAAGAGATCTTTGGGAACCTCATCATTTCAGCTTTTTTATGGCATAGACATTGTTTTTCCCAGTCAACTTTGTATACTAGTCCTAAAGTTATTACAAGAAGATATTGAAGAGCCTAATAAAATTCAAAGGAGAATCTTCCAGATTATAGAAGTTCAACAAAGAAGAGAAGCACTGGATCATAGCACAAAAGCATACCAGAGCAAGATCAAATCAACCTTTGACAAGAAAACCAAGAGGAATATTTTTCAGAAAGGGGACCTGGTCTTGAGGTGGGATGCTAGAAGGGATGACAAGTCCAAGCACGGTAAATTGGACAACCTCTGGTTTGGCCCTTTTAATGTGGTTGAAGTTTTGGACAATAATACATTTATCTTACACAACCTAGATGATGTAGAGATCTTTGGAGGCCTAGTAAATGGGTGCTTCTTGAAACACTATTTTGTTTAAGGACAAGGGAAGGTCCCTCTTGTACCATAGATGTTTTCCTTTTGTTTTTCCTTTTGGTTAGGTGGTTGTGTGTGAATAAAATACTCCATATCCCAACAAAGGAACTATGGTGTATTTGAAGTTTTCAGTTCAATAAGATGCATGGCTGAGGGATAGTAGCAGATACACAGGGCTGACAGATAGAAACAGAGGTAAGTGATGGATGGTAAGAGAAAATTATTTGATCCTAAGGCACTGATCTACAATTCTCAACACCTCACAGGGATGAGCTATCCCTAATTGGAGCCAATGTTATAACCTAGGTCTGCACCCCTACCCTTTTTCCTCCTTTACCCTATCTATCCATCAATTATGACTCTTGTGGTTTCTTTCTTAGCTTATCCTCCATTTCTTTCATTCAACATCATGACCTTGTCTGTCATTACCTACTTTGCACCATTTTTTTTGCTTTATTGAAAAGGGATCACATGTTCTGGTTTGGATTTCAAATGCTTGTCATAATGTTTTCCATTGATTGAGCTCAAAGCAGGTCGATCGAGCCTTTTTTTATGCACAGGAAATGCCCGTGGACAAAACACAACAATTCAGAGCAGTCATTTTCAGGCCTGGATTGTCAAAACAGACATGGTAATTTTCAATGGTAAAGATCCAACAAGCTGATCATATCAATGGCTCTCGTCCATTTGGGGGTCCAGAATTATGCGGGGTTTCACAGAAGGCATTAGGAAAGTCACCCCATGACTTCGGCATTCGATCATACAAACTTGTCATTGTTTCGATCGCCGAAGTGCCAAAGTGTTGAAGTGACATCAGGATGCCACGTCACTTCAGGCCCGTACTACTCCAGGAGAAATTCATGCTTCACAATCCAAAACTCCCGAAGCCCAAAGTGCTGAAGAACATGGAAAACATCAGTTGAGACACATGGCACACTCATCATTCATGACACGTGGCACTCATTCCAAGTCATTTGGTTGCGTCATTCACCCATTTCCACGTAACACGTGTCACCCTTATTTCCATGACACGTCAACAATATGACATATGGCCGCCATGTTAGATTCGAGAGATCATCTATGGGGGGATTTCCAAGCACAACATTTAGAAGCTCCCAAACTCAAAAGTTCTGAAGTGATGAGAGACTGCCATGCCACTACGGGAGATATTCATGCTCTGCGTTCAAAATCTCCTGAGATCTAATAAATTTGTGCCATCGCTAAATTAGATAGGGGAGTTCTAACATGGTAGACAGATAAAACTTTAGTAGGGCTCTAAAGTAGCAAGGCCACAGATTGTGACAAAATCGACAGCAACACTTCATTGCGGGGACGAAAAATGCCCAAACGTTAACACCCTTGAGTGGTTCCACAATCAAAACCATGGTATTGTTGGATATGTATGTGGCAGCTCGTGGGGGATTGTGTGGGTCAGAGCAGTCTGGGCCCAAACCACCCTCAACAACTTCTGCAATCATGTTCTTATATGACGTCAGGTCACCGCGTCACCCCCACTAACCTCCACTCACACTCCCGCTACCGCTCAACTTTCACCACCTGTTCCCCCGACTACTCTCCATATCACCTATCACCTCTACGTAATCAAAATCCACTCATATAATCCCCTATTGGATGCTTTAATCCATGTCTGCTTCCATGACTACTGGGCTGATGACCTTTCCAGTAAATCTTTTCGAAAGCACAAATGGTAGCTGATGAGTCAAAACAAAGTGTACTTAACGAATGAGAGCTTAGACACGAACAAAGGGTTCTGTCTTGGTCTCAGTTACAAATCACTCCATAAATTCAGTGAAGAGGCAGATCAAGGGGAGATATTCCCATACATCCAATTACCCTCCAGAAGCATCAAACATCTTGCAGGCATGCCAGGGCTCGATACAAAACTCTGTTCTGTCACTCCTATTTTTTCTGCCAATTACAGTTCATCCAACACATGCATGAGTTCAGTCTTAGAGTTTGTAGTTGTTTTTAGTTAATCAATTCCAAAATCGTTTTAGATTAAATTAATAAGTGGTATTTTGTGTCTATAATAACCACTCTATTGATTAAGTCCAGTGGGAAGTATACTTGTACTCCATGCAATGTTTTGGTTAAATTAATAGTTTGTTCTACAAATAATTATCTAGAGTTAGGTCTCAATCCCATGTGAACGAGAGTCCCTACAATTCTATTAAATATGAATTCTTTGTATGTTTTGAAGGGGGGAGTTCTAGAAGGAAAGTAGAAGCAATAGAAGAATTGGACCTGCTCAGTTAATTGTAAATTTTTCTACCTAGTGAATATATGTTGATGACACTTGTGTTTTCTTACTCAAATCTTTATGTGTTGATTCTTATCTTGAATGATGATTTTGTGATGTGTGCAATGTACATTTCCTTATTCTTTCAGCTATTGTTTTAGATTATCTTTTTCTGGTTATGCAACCTATTATACAACAATTTTTCAACCACAGATCCACTATTTTTCAAACTGTTGAATGATTTGCATCTAGATGTTTGTCTAAGTCTTGAGATATTATTTTCGGTCTTAGTTTTCACAAAACAAGTGATTCATTACATTTATTGTTTTTTTTGTCCACGTTTGTCTTTTCATACTTTCAATTGTCATTTAATACCCATACCATTAGCAAAGGAGAACCTACTTTTATACTGTGTGGCATATCCTACCAGTGCACCATCTTTGAAAACCTATCCTTAAGCTTACAAACAAAACCTACTTGTAAAAAACCAATCATTAGAAACTTGAGGTGGCCTAGATTTTCCCTTTAGTAGTCAGGTGTAGAATTTAGGACCAACACCTATAATGATGGATGAGGAACAAGCCAGGGAAATAATAAGGAAACGAGGAGTGATGCGCAATAGATGAACCTACCAGTATAATATCAATAAGAAAAAGAGGGTAGTAACTAAGTGAGAGGGCTTGGAGAGTGATGAGGAAGAGTTAGAGGATATTCATGCGATAAGGAAGATTGAGGAAATATTGCACACCACACATGAGAGGAAAATCATAGGTCAGGGATCCGACGCAGAAGAAGGCTCTCCATTCCAGATACGAATTAGTGTGCAACCCACAACCCCATGTGCAACTAAGACATATGAAGAAGAAAAACTAGTTAACCAGCAAGTGATTAGTGGTAGAAGGATTTTTATAGGACATGGGTCCAACGAAAACTCAAGAAGAAGTGTAAGTTCAACAAGTAGCATTCAAGTATCTACACCACATGGAGGTGGTAGCAAAACAAAATTCAAAATGGAAAGACAATATCCAACTATTAGGTTACCATAGTTTTGAGGAGAAGGGTCAGAAGACCCAGAAAAACATTTTTTTATCTGTGAGAAGATATGGGAAACTAAGAATATTATAGATGAAGATAAAAATGTTGTGCAGTTGGAAATAACATTCAAAGACTGCGCATTAGACTAGTATATGGGTATCACAGTAAATAATCCAATGGGAGCGCCTACAACTGTCGCAGAGGTGAAGAGGAAATCAATAAAAGAATTTCAGAAACCAAGTTTAGAGGATCAATTCATGAATGAGATGATAGAGATTAAGAAGAAACTAGGAGAATCAGTTTGGGAGGTGAACCAAAATTTTAAAAGACTAAAAGGTAAGTTGAAGTACCCTATTACTAATATGCAACATAGAAATTTATTTTTTAACTCTTTTTGGCACATTTGAAGTATCCTTTGAGGCAAAAAAAGTTCCAAGCCTGGGCCAAGGCCTTGCAAGAAGCATTGCAGTTAGAGGAAAATCAATATAAGCATACATATCTAGCCATGGAATAGATGACATAAGACCTGAAGAATTTAACATTTCATTTGAATTAGAATAAGGGAAAGGAAAAGAAGGAAGATGTCTGGTGCATATTTTGTAGAAGAAAAGGTCATCATAAGAACGGGTGTCCAAACTTTGGGCAGTATATAGGAATAGGGGTTCCAAATACGTCATCGTCAGGATGACCATGGCATGAGATATGAAAAACACATGGACATGATCCCTATCATTGTCCCATGATGCAGAAGTATCAAACAATACCAAAGAGTACATTTTGTAATTTTTGCAAGTCAGTTGGACACAAAGACAAGGAATGTAGAACCTTAGAGATAATGAAGGAGAGGAAATAAGATGCATATAGGATATAGGCCGAATTAATGACATCTCAAACTGCACAACAACTACAGTAAAATAATGCACAACAGTTTGATGCACCACTGCAGTATAATAACGCGCAACAGTTTGGAGCACTGTTGCAGTATAACAATGCACAACAATGTGCAGTGCCACAATATTACAATAATGCACAACCTCAATACAATCAGGGACCACAATATAATACAACACACATAGACAATCAAGGGAACATATGAGACTTCAAGGGAGGAGATCGTGGAGGAAGAGGATTTGGAGGAGGTAGAGGACATGTAGTTTTTCACAATTGTCAGAAACCTGGACACTATGCAAGAAATTTTCCACAGCTACCTACGACATATATGTATTGTCATGCAATGGAGCATGAGACAGAAGACTATTCGACACTTTTGGTAAAGATAGAAGATAAGAGGAACCAGAAAAATCAAATTGTCTAATGGATTGTTGTAGAAAACATAGAAGAATATGGGAAGAACATCAACATAGTTACTAGAAAAGACAAGAGGAGATGCAACAAAGAAGGATCATGCCCAATACTAGTGGGTTAGGAAGAGTACAAAACCTAAATAGAAGTTTGATGCATGCAAAGAGAGTGATACATTCAAAGAATCTAGATAGGAGATTCCGAAAGAAAACATTGCGTCGACTTCAGGAACAAAGCCAGTAGATGATATATGAATGTATGACATGCCTCCATGATTTGATCAAACTAACAGAGAGTAGCCACAAAAACAAGTAAGTAATATACAATTTTTTTGGGGGTCTTGTGTGAAGTTGTTGAATGACAAAAGTATTTTATAAATATTATAGTGTTTGTTAGATAAGTGTAATTATGGAGAATAAATAAAATTAGAACCCAAGAGGGGTCAATAAGGTTCTTAAGAAGAGAAGAAAAAGTAGGGAATTCAGGTTGAATGAAAACATTGGAGATTTTAATATGGGGGATATTATACTAGACTTAGGGTCTGAAGTCAATGCTCTGCCAAAGAAGACACGTGAAGCTATGGAAGAACCTACATTGGGATTCTCACCTATTCAATTGAATTTAGAAAATCAACATAGAGTGGTACCAATTAGTAGATTAAAGGGTATAACAATATATCTAGATGGTGTGTGCACCATGGTGGAATTTGAAGTGATTGACATAGTAGATAACACTTCACCATATCCAACATTGTTGGGTTTGGATTGGGATTTTGATAACCAAAGTATTATCAATATGAAGACTATAAAGAAGATCTTTAAATCTAGATATTATAAAGTTAATGGACCATTATATCCGTCAGAAGGAGGCAGGCATGTGGAACCTGCGAAAGAAAATTTTATTACAAAAGAAATAAATCAGTTGTATAGAACTACTATGCGTGAAGATGATTACATCAACCCAACTACAGATGGAATTCTGATTTGGATGAGTATTATTTATTGTTCTTCAAACTCTGACACAATACTAGAGAAATGACATCAACTATTACATGAATTATCTACCAGAATATGCGCCAAAATGACGTGTGCGCTAAGATGGATTGGTTTAGAGGTAAGATAGCCTCCTACTTTTTATGGTCTGAATGAATTAGAATAATTTTTAATGAAGTTTGAATTAGAATTAGTAGAAAATGAAAGTATCAACATCAGATATTGCTTTGAAATCTATGCCTTCTCGTTGGTGGGGTACACATAAAGAGAAGATCTCGTTGGTGGGGTACACATAAAGAGAATATCAACAACTGGTATCAATGCAAGAGATTACTGTGTATAAGATTCGACACAAAATATGAGCATATAGATATGAGGAGAAATATGATGAAATTGGACAACCCAAAGAACATATAGAGAGATGTATAATTCAATGGAAATTAGTACCACAAGAAGAATGGCCACATCATTTTATTGACACATTAGAAGGCATTCCAAAGAAATGGTACACAGAATAGGAACAAGAAAGGGAAACTGCGAATTGGAAAGAGATACAACATAATTTTGTAATTACATTTACATTTGAGAATGAAAGTCCAAAGATAGATACAACACTAAAGGGAGTAAGAGACATTATTTTCAAAGAACCTAAAGTGGAGATTGTGACAATTTATCAGAAAAAACAGACAGTCATACAACTGTTACACTGTTATCATGTCATAGAAGAAGAAGACCTAGTAGAAGAAAACCCACACAATATCTAGATCCCAGAAGTTGAAGGGTAATGGAAGAAGTGTCCTCAGACACACACTTTTATTAAATAGGAAAAAAAATTACATATGATAATTTGCAAGAGTTTACACCCGAACACCTCAACACTCTTGCAATGAGATATATATAAGCTAAAAGTCCTAACAAACTCTAGTTATGGATCACTTATTAAATAAACAAGTGTCCATTTACAATAAATGATATCTTAACAATCTTCTAACTATACTCCTAATTTAGAGTCTAAGATAGGACACCTTTCTAGAGTCATATCTTTTACAAAAATACTCTATTTCTAAATGTCTCCATTTATTAATCAAACATTCTAGATTATTAATTTAATATTCTAAATTAATAATCATTTTATTCTAAATTTTTAAACTATGATATTTGTATTTTGGATCATCTAACATTTCCCCCTATTATCCAAATATACATTACAACAGATACCAAATTCATCCCTGAACTTAGTAAATTTTATTCTGCCAAGAGGTGTCGTGAAAATGTTGGAGATCTGATCTTCTGAAGGACAATAAATTGGCTTGGTGACATCCTTTGCAATGAGTGATCTGATATGATGATACTTGGTGTCCACATGCTTTGTATTTGAATGAAAAAATAGATTCTTTGCAAACTTAATGGTTGGCTAGCTGTCGATGAATAATGATGTAGCTTCTGCTTGAGAAATGCCCAAGTCCAGAAAAATTATGCGTAACCAAAAAAATTCACATGTTTCTTCCCGTGTTGAGATGTATTCTGCTTCTGCTGTAGAAGTGGCCACTGTAGCTTGTTTCTTACAATTACAAGACACTGTTGCTGAACCCATGTTCATTAAATAACCTGATGTTGATGCTCGATCATCAATACTTCCGGAAAAGTCGGCGTCTGAAAATCCACCAAGTACAAAATTTTTAGTCTTTTTGTAAAGAAGACCAAAATATTTTGTTCCTTGGATATATCGAAGAACTCTTTTGGCTACATTCCAGTGGTTGTCTTGGGGTTGCTGCATAAAGCGTGAAAGAATAATGACTGCATAAGATAGATCTGGTTGATTGTTTGTCAAATAAATCAAGCTGCCAATCAACTGTCTATAAATAGTGGTGTATACCATTCCCCCCCCCTTTCAAATTTTGAAAGTTTCAAGTGTTGCTCCATAGGGGTAAGAGATGGTTTGCAATCCTGCATTCCAAATTGCTGGAGAATTTTTTCTGCATACTTACTCTGAGAAATGAAAATATGATGTGGACATTGGAATACTTCAATTCCAGTATAGTAGTGAAGTAGTCCCAAATATATCATCTTAAAACCTACATGTAACTCCCTTTTCACATGTGCAATGTGATCATCATTGTTTCCCGTAATGATCAAATCATCTACATACATAACAAGAATCACCAGATATGGACCCTGTTGACGAATATACGAAGTATCATCAGAGTCACTTCATTGAAAACCAACTTTCCTAAGGTATTCATCCATTTTGGTATACCAAGCTTGGGGAGCTTTCTTTAACCCATATAAATCCTTGATAAATTTTCAGAGTTTATGTTCCTGCCCTTCAATTTCAAAACCTGGTGGTTGTTGCATATATACATCTTCCTATAAGTCTCCATTGAGAAAAGAACTTTTTACATCCATTTGATGAACTTTCCAACCTTTTTGAGCATCCAATGCAAGTGTTAATCATATGGTGTTCCATTTAGCTGTAGGAGCAAAAGTTTCCTCATAATCAATGCCTTCCTGCTGCGCAAAACCTTTAGCCACAAGTCTTGCTTTATACTTTTCAATTTCTCCATGTTGGTTGTATTTAATTCTATAAACCCATTTGCATCCAATGGGTTTAACACTTTGAGGACAATCAACAAGTTTCCAAGTTTTATTATCAATTACTGCTTGATACTCTTCAATCATAGCCTATTTCCGTTCTTTATGTTTTACTGCTTCTTTGTATGTGGAAGGTTCAATAAAATCATTAGCTACCAAGGAAAAATTTTCTTCACTTCTGTGTGATCCCCTTGTTCCTAAAGAAGTTTGTAGTGGTCCACAAACATCACTGTGAACTAGTTGCAACCGCCTATTTGCACGCCATGAACTTGTTGGAAAACTCTCTCGACTTTGTTTTCCATAAATGCAAGTTTCACATTTTGTATTTTCCTTTTTGAAAGTTGGAAGTCCCTTAACCATCCCTTGTTTTTTCAATTGAGAAAGACTTTCAAAGTTGAGATGTCCATATCTCACATGTCACAATCTTATAGGTGAAATACTTGTACTTACTACTCCTGTAAAGTCAGAATTCCTTGGAATAACTATCCCTTTCATCCTTAACAATTTTCCATCTTCATAACCTGCCATCATTGTTTTCATATTATGTTTGACTAAATTAATCTTAACTAAGACATCTTCCATAATCACCTAATGTCCTGCTTGTCGAATCGTGACTAAAGACAACAAATTCTTTTTAAAGGTTGGTACATACCATACATTTAAAATCATTCTTTCTCCAATATTAGGTAAATAAACTTTAACTACTCCTCTTCCATAAGGTGTATGTTTGGTATTATCTACAAGAAAGATGGAATTAAGATGACATTCTTGAAAATTCCAAAAGAAGTCACGTCTGAAAGTCACGTGTTGAGATTCTCTTGAATCTAAAATCCAATCATCTTCATAATCACTTTGAAAATCAGTTGAAATATGTAATGATGAAGATGAGGTAAAGACATATTCTGAACCATCATCATCTCGATCATTTTCAAACTGTGATGTGTTTTGATGAAACTTGAAAATTTTATCAATAGAAGTTCGACAATTTTTTTCATAATGACCAACTTTGTTACATATTCTACAAACAATTTGATTTAAATATTTTCCTCTTCCTGAATTCTATCCTCTGCCTCTATTTTGACCTCCGTTTGGATTTTGTTCTCTGCGTTGAATTTTGCCTTGAAAATAGCCTCTGCCTTGACTATTTCCTCTTCCTTGAAAATACCCTCTACCCTTGACTGTTTCCTCTGCCTTGAAAATACCCTCTGCCTTGACTATTTCCTCTGACTTGAAAATTTCTCCTGTCTGAAAAATGATTTTCTCTACTTTGGCTTCGACCATGACCTTGTACAAAATATCCTCTTCCTTTTCTTCTAGAACTGTCACTTGAAGATTTACTTGTGCTGGCTTCTGTGAAAAAAACATCTTCCCCAACTTGCTTTTTCTTTCCAAAATTTTTGTTGTGTTGAGATAACATTTCACTTAGCTCATCAAATGTAAGCTTGTCTAACTTTCCAGTTACTTGTAAAGTTTCCAAAAAATGTATATAGGAAGAAGGCAATCCAACAATTAAAATTGTGGTCATGAAACTATCTGTTATCACTGAAATTTCGTCCGCACGTGGCAACAAGAACTCCGCATCGTCAAAACAAAAAAAAATTCATTCATGGCACAATGTTAATTCCACAGCACAACAAAAGGGTCAAAACTATACAAAATGGCCAAAAAATTGCAAGGCGCTTTACATCCTTTGGGCGTGCGCGCGTATGCGCGTAACATCTTCGTACAGGGTGCGCATATGTGCACAAGGCGCGTCTGTTTGGCGAAAAACCTGCGCGCCTGCTAAACAACGCATTTATTGAAACTGGTCGGCTTCCCAACCACTAATGGATCGGCTCCCAAGTCGATTTGACATCAAATCTGAGCTCAATCCTCATGGTGGGCTGGTCAAAGACCTAAGTGTGCCCTAAAGAGCCCCTTTTCACATTCAAAAGAGGCCACATAATAACCCAATGCTTGGCTATAAAAAGCCATGAATGACCACCATTTTCTCAAGGAATTCTTCATACTATTATGCTACTGAGATTGCTAGAGACTCATTCTTTGGCAACACACATTATAGGCTACATTTCATAAGCTATTCACCCCTCACTTGAGTGAATAAGCTTGGATTTCTTTCACCCACATTTTCATCTTTTCATTGTAAGGAGAGCAAACTTTGAGGGCCTCAAGAACCTTCCATTGGAGAAAGGAGGGACCCAAGTCCCCTTTCTTCTTTGTGTGTCTTTGGATTTCATCAACAGATCGACTTACACATTGGTGATATTGGTCCATTTGTCTTTATTTTTCATTTGTTTTATATGCTCATGGTTTTTATTAGTTTTAGTTTAATTTTTGTTAATAGATTTGTTGTTTTTCTTTCTAACCTTTTACCTCACAGCTGTCATGCCTAGAAGAGCCCAACTGGGCATGTAAGCACTCATAATTTGCTCACACAGTGACGAATTGGGTGCAAACAGATTGGCGACCGTACTGGGGAGAAGGTATAAATTCCTCCCTCATTTGGGCTTTATTTGCTTTCCTTTTTATTTCATTAACTTGTAGGTTCACAAACCGGCCTCAGCCGACCTGCTTAGCAGTCAAATCACCAGACATTGAAGAGAAATCCATCCGGATTTTTCTTCTCGGACTTTTGACTCAGGCGCGTGGTTATTTCACCCCACAGGCGCGCGTCGGGCGCGCATGCGCTTTTTTCTTTCATTCTATCAGCGCGCAGGCACCATATGCGCCTCTGTCCACACAGTAGGCCGCGCATTTGAACTGAAATTTGACATTGTAAGCTCTTAGATGTGGGGAAAATTCATTTTCGTTCTCAAGAATGATGATATGCATGCTCTAAACACTGCACCACTTAGACCCCTCAACTTATAAAGGGGATAATCAAGCAAACATAGGCACTTAGGTGGATAAAAATCATTTTCCCTTATTTTGATTTTTGCCACGTGGATGGATTTCTTTGGTTTATGGATCTAAGTTGAACATCAATCCTAATCACATCTAAGCTCACATTTTGGGACCAGAAATTGCAAGTAACAATCTTGAGTATGCTCTTCTCTTGCGCCATTGAGCGATCTTGAGAACCAGAAAAGGTTTTGCGAAAACGATCTCATCTCCCTTAACAAAAATTCAAAAGATTTTAGGGGAGGACAAAGGCTCTTTTTGAGACCCCTCTTAGTTTCATTTTTTAAAACACATTCTTGTAATGGGCCCACACATGACCACATGTCAAAAAAGCTAGAATAGTGTTCGAATTTCTGCTTTCTTAGATAAAAAAACTAGGAGAGTTTAAAAGTTTGTAACGGGCCCACACATGCCCACATGTTCAATCTAGGCTAGTTTCATGCTTTTTCTAGATCAACTCACACATAGGGAGATAAAGGATAGTAACGGACCACAATGTCCACATGCTAGTTTCCTAGGGCTTTTAAAATTCCGCAAGGTTGTACCAATGACATCTAGTTTATTTAGGTA
>JZKD02S1771539.1:55426-66787 GCA_000966675.3 Picea glauca
GTGTGGCTATTGGGAGGTATCGCCAGCTCTTTTAGGATATTGCACCCTCTACCCCTCATTATAACCAGTTATTTCATTCTTCACTAGTATCTCTTCCGGTGACTTCAGACCCCACCGTTGAGAGCTATTGGAAGATCCAGTGCTATTTTGAGAGGAAGGACGTTACATCTGCTAGGACACGAGCATTTTCTTTCTTTTTTTTGATTGATTCCTCCACGCAGACAAAAAACCCTCTTACCCACATATATGCTTCTTTTTCATTTATGTATGATGCACATCTGATTACAGTTTGACTTTGATATATATATTGTGAAGATCATTACCGCAGAAAGACTCTTGGTTCTATATTTTCTCTCACCACTTGTTGCACACATTTCACACAATTAGTCTGRCATCATAGGGGAACCACTGAACCCCCGTCGTTCACGACGTTTGCTCAACCTTCATCCTATCTTAGGAGGAGTATCTGGCCGTACTCGCTCATCAATACCTCCTTCACACACTCTTGTGAGTGCCACCATCTTAGGATCAACTTTGCTTGGTTCTACCTTACTTGGGTCCAATTCCCAAGGACACACAGTCACTCGCTCTCCTTTGCACGGAAGCGGGGGACCCACTTCCTCTCAAAGAGGGAGCACTAACCCACCTAGTCCTCATCAAGGGCCAGGTTCACAACACACCATGGCTGGAACTAACATTCCTACCCCTCTACAGATGCCATACTTGGCCTCTCTCAACATTCTGTATCTCACCAAGCTCACTAATGATCCTATATTGCATGACGCCACATGGCCTGCAATGCCAACCAAACTTCCTTCAGACATGCCAAAGTTTGAAGGAAAGGTAGGGGATGACCCCGCCAATCATGTCATGACATTTCATCTATGGTGTTCTTCCAGTAGCATCATGGAAGATTCCTTCAGATTGTGATTATTTCAGCGCACACTTACTGGTTCGTCGGCCAAATGGTATGTCGAAGAAAAATCCGGGTCCCACACGACCTTTGAATCCTTGGCCAAAGCCTTTTTAACTTTCTTCCAATTACCTATCCACCATGACAACGGTCTTGAACTAATGTCCAACTTCAAACAGACCTCAGCCACCCACATTACTGACCACATTCATGAGTGGCATAGGCGATGTAGTTTGTGTAAAGCAGAAACCACCAAGCAGCAATGTCTTGATTGGTTTCTTAGATCGCTTGTCGCTCTCCTTGGTAAGGATGTAGCTTCTACCTTCCCACAATCTGAGGAGGAAGCCATCAGTAAGGCTCAACAATATGACCTCATTTACGCACAGTCAGGATACTTGTACATGGTACTTCTTGATCTTCCAAAACCTATGCCATTTGGCCAGGACAAACCTGGGATGTCTCACTCAGCAGATGGGCTAATAGGTTCCACCACGCATCATAGTCCACAACCCCAACCACCACCGATGTATGGGACCCCTCAATACCTACCAGCATATGGGGGCACTTCCTATTACCCCCCACCCCCTTACCAACAACCATACCCTATTGCTACACCCCCACCCATTAGTGGACCGCCATCGGAACCTCCCATACATCCACCTCTTCCAACCACAAGTGGTCCCCCCTCCACATCACCTTACGGTACTAGTGAAGGTGCCTCGCCTTCCTATGTACCTTATGGAGCCGCACCACCACAGAACCCTTACTTTCCTTTTTCGGGTCCTCCACAACCAATGGTTCCCCCACATCCTCATGTGGGGGTAAACTTTGTTCAACCTTCTGCTGCTCAACAATACCAGAATTTTGAACAATTAAATACAGCCAATCCCACCCACTCATCAAACAACAACAGGAGAAAAGGATGGAACAGGAATAATAACAATCCAGGTCAAGGCGGGAATCAACCCCCACAGCACCCAACCATTGGGGGCAACCTGAACCAAGGGAACCAAAACCCCCAAGGGGGAAATAATAACAAATGCCAAGGACAGAACACTGTTAACACCATCCACCCTTGTGCTCTTTGTGGTGTATATGGTCATTACACTCACCATTGCCCACAAATCGCTGATTTCAAGAGGTTGAAAGACTCCGGGAGTATTTCCCCTTCTCCTGCGCAACCTGCGCCACAGCAGGCACAACAACAATATGTGCAACAACCTCCTCCTGCTGTTCTGCAAAATCCTATCCCACATCAAGGTATCATAAACAACCAACAGGATACACAGCATCCCCCACCTCAGGTGGGCCAATACCATAATCCCAACAATCCTGCAGACCGAACAATTCTCCTCACCAGTGAGGAAGAAATTCTTTTACAAACACGCAATTGTTAGTATCCCCCAACGGTTGAGTCTTCCCCCCCATATTTAGAAACAAACCCTACACCAACGGGACCCCCGTTGATGATCCCTCACCCTTCATCCAAACCACCATTACGCATCCCTGGCATCCCTTTACGCAGGAATGTTCACAATCCACAGGCTAGGGTAGCACATAATTACAGCTTGGTGGATGACTTAGCGCAGTCCCCGGCTGCCATGTCAGTTCTGGAAGTCCTCCAGACTTGTCCAACACAACGGAAATCACTACTTTCTGCCTTGGGGGTAGTCGACCCTGCCGATACTCGACTCATCACCTTTGACCTTGACAACTGCGAGTCGCATCTTCCCACCGCCATCGCTATTCAAATACTAGTCAAAATACGGAACATCATCGTCCATCGATGCATCATCGATGAAGGGGCATCCACATGCATCATGTCCAAAATAGTATGGCAGAAACTAGGTTCCCCGGACCTCTTACCCTCCGCCATCACCTTACGAGCTTATGATGGAAGACCATCTTCCCCCGAAGGGCTCTTCCAAAATGTCCCCATAGAACTCGGGGGCAAAACCATTCTCATCGACATTGAAGTTATCGATGCTCAACTTGATTACAATATCTTGTTTGACCGTACCTACATGTATGCTATGAAGGCAGTGGCATCATCAGTCTTTAGAACAATGATGTTCCCTCATAATGGAAGGATCGTGACCATTGACCAAGTCTCACATTATGAGCCTAACCCATCTGCCAATCTCGATAACATTCTTCCTATCATTCATTCAAACAAAGATGCATACCCACTCGTAGAGATGGGTCCTGGAATTTTCAAAGATCCATCCTTGTTAGGGACATATCATGGAGCACCACCACTCCTTCCCCCTAACCAAGTATGCATCGTTTCCTCTAACAAAACTCAACAGGAGAATACGCATTCTCCTCAGGAAGCTTCAATCATTCCTGACGTCTCAACAATCGCAACACCACTCCCACAGGAGCCTCCTGCACCCTCGTCGACCCCCCCGGTCCACGAATCAACACCCACCCAGGGGCCTACTCCCATCTAGGAGTCCATTCCCCGACCCCTCACTCAAATTCCCTTTTTTTACCCTCCACCAGGTATAGAAGCTTTCCAAGTAGCCGCAATGCTCACACTACCCAATATGGTGTTAGCAATCCCAGTGTGGTACTTACATCCACCTGAGATGATCCCCCGCCCACAGGAAGGACTTCCCATGACGATTCTTGTCATCACTCCCACTACCCCCATACTCCCTACCCCCCCTGCTACCGCCAGGGCAGGCGACAGAAGAAGGATCCCACAACTCCACTTCCTCCGCGCATTTCACCACCTTGCGCGTTGTGTGACAAAGAGGGCCACCAAACCAACAACTGCCCATCACTACCGAAATTAAGAAATTTGATTCCCCCCAATCCCACCCCCACACCATCTATTACTACTGCTACCACTCAACCTTCCAGTAGTAAAGGGTTGAAGACCAAATTCGCATGTGCCATCTGTTCTGAGTATGGCCATTACACCCATCATTGTCCAGCACTGCCTCGTTTTCGACAGGCATTAGCTATTGTAAGTCAATATTTTCAGAATAACCCACGCCCTTCTATGACATCCACAACACCTCTGACCGACATTCGCTATGTCACTACTTCAGTTAATGAATGCATGAGATGCCCTTGCTCTCTTTGCGATTCATTGGCTCATTTTACATACCAATGTCCGACGATCATCGAATATCGACGACGTCAGTTAGCCCTGCTTCACCAACCCGTAGAGGCAATCATCGACCTATCTTCATCATTTGAAGATCTCCATATCATCTCCCCTGAGCCCGAGGCACTCCCTACGCCTCCATGGTTCTTGGATGACATATCTGAGGATTTACCCTACAACCCACCCAACTCTCCTGCTCATTCCCCTATGGATACTCGTCATCCCACCACTACGGGTACCCCTCAGTACCTCAATATATGGTTTATGTCGAGCGAACCCTCACCCTCTCCTAGCAGTTCATCCTCTGTTTCTACAGCAGGGGGCAACCACATGGTCACTGAGATCACTCCTCACGATCCATTATATTCCCGTCATTTCCAATGCGACGAAGGAATACTGGAAGAGCTACAACACCCAGACTCTCCGTGGGATGCACTCCATCATCGTGCACTCTTCCTTCCACAGGAAGCCCTCATGCCTCCTAGCCACAATCCCATTTACGTAGTTGAAACCAAATACTTTATCCCATCAGGGACTGTCGATTGGTTCAACAATCCCATTCTGGCACTTGACGCTTTTGAAGAAGGTAATCTGGCTAACATTTCCTCCACCATCAAAATCGACATTTCCATTAAACCAAGCATCGTCAAAGAAATCATCATTGGAGCTGCTTGCACTCCTCAGGAAATCACTTCCTACACAACCCTCTTCCAGGAATTTAGGGATATCTTCACCTGGTCATACACGAAGATGCCTAGCCTCGACCCCTCTATTGTCGAACATCGTATTGACACCTGGCCCGACATCACACCAGTCCGCTAGAAACAATGACCGCTACACCCATCCAAGGCCACGGCTATCAAAGCCGAAATTGACAAATTGCGTACAGCCGGATTTATCTACCCCATCGCTTATACGTCATGGGTTTCCAACCCTGTACCCGTCGACAAAAAACAGGGATCTATTCACGTTTGCACCGACTTTCACAATCTCAATAACGCATGTCCCAAAGACAATTTCTCGACGCCCTTCATCGATCAGATCATCGATGATTGTGCCAGCCACGAGGCTCTCTCCTTCATGGACGGATTCTTTGGCTATAACCAAATTCAAATTCACCCAGCCGATCAGTACAAAACCGCATTCATTACCCCGTGGGGTACGTTCGCATATCGTGTCATGCCCTTCAGACTAAAAAATGCTGGCGCAACTTTTCGGCACGCCATGACTTACATCTTTTATGATCTGGCTGCAATCATCCTCGCCTACTTGGACGACCTCACCGCTCGATCCAAGAACCGCACCCAACACCTCGATGATTTACGAATCATCTTTCAACGGTGTCGTCAATATAACATCCGCTTGAATCCTCTCAAGTGTGTGTTCTGCGTCACTACAGGGCACCTCCTCGGTTTCATCATTTCTCAAAACGGTATCACCGTGGACCCCCTCAAAGTCCAAGCCATCACCGAAATTCCACCTCCTCGGAATTTGCGACAATTACATAGTCTACAGGGAAAAGCCAACTTTCTTAGGCGCTTTGTTCCTGATTACGCCATACGCGCACATGGTTTCCTTCGCTTACTGCGTCATGACATCCCTTTTCATTGGGACGACTATGCCCAACAGTCGTTTGACGATATTAAAGTAGCACTTTCCAACGCACCTTTGATTAGTGCACCTGACTACAATCGCGACTACATCCTCTACGTATCAACATCAGCTGTATCAGTAGCCGGCGTCCTTGTCCATCTCGGAGATGACAATCATGAACACGTCATTTACTACGTCAGTAAGAACCTCTCAGGACCACCCTTGAATTAAAAACATGAAGAGAAACTTGCTCTTGTAGTTGTCCTCGCAGTCCATAAACTGCGCCATTACATTCTGCTTCGCACCACCAAGGTCGTCGCAGATTCCAACCCGATGCAATATTTGCTCAGTCGTCGCCAAATTAACAGCAAATTCGCTCGCTGGATCGTTATCCTCCAAGAATACGACCTCGAGTTCTCAACACCCAAGAGTAAGAAGGCCCTCGTTCTCGCCGAACTTGTCATGGCCCTTCCCTCTGACACACCCAGTGCCCCCATCAATACTGACTTTCCTGACGAACATCTCTTTTACATTGCGTCAGATGATCCTTGGTATGGCGACCTCCTCATCTACCTACAAACTCAAAAGTTCGCTAGTCACCTATCACGAGATGATCGTCGGTGCATTCGCCATAAAGCCCCCTGCTATCTCCTCATTGGTGACATCTTGTATCGACGGGGCGTCGACACTATTCTTCATCACTGCTTGACTATTGACGAGGCCGACAGAGTCTTAAATGACTTCCACAGTGGTGCCTGTGGGGGCCATCTTTCGAGCATCACCACGGCTCAAAATATTATCCAGGCTAGTTACTTTTGGCCTACCCTGTTTCATGATTGCATTCATGCCATGAAACGATGTGAGAAATGTCAGCTCTACGCCAACAAAGCCTGAGCTCCCCCCGCGCTTCTACACCCAGTCATCACTGCAGGCCCCTTTTGCAAATGGGGCATTGACTTTATGACTTGTAATCCCCCCTCCAGCAATGGTCACAAATACATTGTTGTCGCTGTCGATTACTTTACCAAATGGGCTGAAGCTATGCCCACCTTCAACAACACCGCTGACACAACAACATGTTTTTTCTACAACCACGTCATATCCCGGTTCGGAGTACCACTCCAACTAGTCTCCGATCATGGGAAACATTTTGAGAATGATATCTTCATTGAACTCTCATCTCGGTTAGGCTTCTCTCATGAGTTTGCGTCACCATACCACCCTCAGTCAAACGGACAGGTCGAGGCAGTCAACAAAGTCCTCCAGACCATGTTACAATGCACGGTTAACAAACATAAAACCAATTGGCATCATATGCTATTTTCCGCGCTATGGGCTTATCGAACGGCAGTGAAGACCGCCACAGGTTTCACGCCTTTTCACTTATTCCATGGGGTCGAGGCAACCCTTCCCATCGAGTGCAAAATTCCCACCCTTCGCACCGCCATTGAGCTTTTACCTGACACTGCTCCAATGGAGCAACGCTTTTTGAACTTGGAGTCTCTGGATGAATACCATCGATCCTCATTACAGAATAATGAGGCAGCTAAAAAATGATCCAAGACTACCTTTGACCGCCATGTCAACCTTCGGTCATTCCGCGAAGGCGACCTCGTCCTCGCCTATGATATCGCTCATGATACCTTTGGCCACGGCAAATTCGAATCACTTTTGCATGGCCCTTACATCATCCAACATTGCCTCACCAAAGGCGCATACATCCTGGCCTCCCCCGAAGGCCTCACACTCAAAGAACCCGTCAATGGGTTATACCTCAAGAAATTTTATGCTTAAACGTAGTCAAGCTACTTTAGGTTATTTTTTCTTTTCTAGTGTTTTTAATCTTTTTCCTCATCTAAAAAAATCCTTTGTGTTGTTGACAGATGCCACCTCCACCAGCTTACCACATTGGTTACGCCGATGGCGCCAGCCGTTGGACACAAAATCTCGCTTCGACTGCTTGGGCTCTCTACACCCCTTCACACAAAATGCTACATTCCAACGACATATGTTTAGGACCAGCAACCAATAACCAAGCCGAATACACTGTTGTCATTAGCCTCTTGACTGACGCCCAACATCATCACATTCGTCACCTTAGCATTCTCCTCGACTCTCAACTGGTCGTTCTCCAACTCAACAATGTGTACCGTGTACGCGATCCCTGCCTCTTTCGCAAATACCTGCAGGTTAGATTATTATCTCGACATTTTGATTCCATTACATTTACACATATTCCAAGAGAATTGAATCAAACAACAAATGAAATAGCTAACATAGTGCTAGATTGGCATATATCACATCAATCTACACATACATAAACATCTCACATATCTTGTCACAGCATATAGATAGCATCAACATCATCAACATCAACACATAAAACAACATATGTAACACACATTTGGATCCAAAAAACATGTATACTCATATATATATATATGGGCCTCCTAGGGCCATCCAAATGTTTACATATACAAAAAATACATTGGCCCACCGGCCCGTGTCGCACCATGGTACAAAAATCGGCTCACCAGCCTATCAAAAATAGTGTACAAAATACATACAATCAGGGGGCCTCTATCGCACCCCCAACTGCACCTCCCTCAGGAGGTGGTGGTGGCCCACCCCTACTTGCCCCAGGCGGTGGTGGTTGCGCACCTGCAGGACCCTCCTGCCCTGGTGGCAGGCATCCACTCGTCATAGTGGCGAGCACAGCTGCTCGTCGCATAATAGACCGCCATGCCGGCGGTAATCCTATACATTGCTCCAGGAACTCCTCGTCCTGGATGCACGTCCACATGCCCTCAGGCACGTCTCAAAACACTGTCTCAAAACGACGGCGGATATCATCATCATCACCTTCGACTGCCGCCAGAGGAGCATGCAATGGCCCCGTACCAGGGTCATCCCGTCGGCGCCTCCTCGTCGGTCTCTCAGGATCTGCAGGTCGCCCCACAGCCTCATCCCGTCCGCGCCTCTCTCCACGTGGAGGCCTCCCCTCTGGCTGCACCGGTGGTCTGTACAGCTCCACCTCACGCCCACGAGGTGCCAAATATGCACAAGCACAAAACAAGCAACAACAAATGGTATCAGTGCCTATACATCAAACAAATACACTAGTATATCAAGCTCATAACATAAATCAAAACATATAAATGCACAACATACCTCTATGGTCAAAAACCTCCCCAGGAGGCAATACCATCTCCGGGTCCCCACGGAAGTCTACCCCAGCATAGGGGAACTGCAGCATAACCTGCGGCATCTGTCGCCATATCTATGCTACCTGCACAGTAAAATAGCGTCCGCCTTCGTCACCACCGTGGAAAACCAAAATTTGTTCCCACCTCCTCAAACGTGGCTCTCGTACCCCTGGTGCCTCCAGTAGCACCCTCGGGTTCAACATCGACACCCTCTCTAAGAAAAAGGCCACCAGGATGGAGCCAAAAGCGAACTCCCCGGCGCCTGTGGACCAACAACGGTCCAGTTGCGCGATCATCTGCGCATGAAGGTTCAAACCCCAGGAGAACCGCTCACGGCCCACCACAACCCTCTCCATCACAATCGACTCCCCACCACTAATCCGGTGAGGCGCTCGGGACCCGTATACCCGAACTATCATCACTGCTATGCAACGATGCAGCAGGACATCTATCCCACTGATGCTCACTGCCAATCCCATCATATAGTGCTCGCCTGAGTAGTATCGCTCGGCGACTGTCTCTAGAGGAGTGTCCCTCAGCAGCACAGGATCTGCCAGCAACGATGTTCCCCGGAAGGGAAGCCCCGTCAAAAAATAGATGTCCTCCACCGCAGTGAAGGTGATCTCCTCTCCTCGCACGAGGAAGCAATGTCAATCAGGACTCCACATCTCGATCAAAAAGTGGAGCAGATACTCCTGCGACCATATCAATGAGCAATCAAAGAACTTTAGCAACCCACTGGTTGCTAAAGCCGCCTGAACTGCCACCCGAACTACCGGCGGTGCATTGGCCACAGCCTCTCGTAGCGGTGCCCAGTCTCGCTCACGCCATCGAACGTCCATGGTCACTGATCACTACCTGCACACAGCCCAGAGTCCTATATTAGCTTAGACAATCCTCCAAAACATCAAAAAAGAGCTAATTTTTCACCCTGAAACCTTGCCTCAAAGGCGCGGTTTTACCACCCACAGGCGTGCCCACATGCGCACCTGTTCACTATACAGGCGCGCATACGTGCACGCCTATTTTTCCCACAGGCACGCTCATGAGCGCGCCTGTCGGCTATACAGGTGCGCTCTAACGCGTGCCTGTCATACCCACAGGCGTGCTCGTGAGTGCGCCTGTTCATCCCACAGGCGCGCACTCATGCGCGCCTGTCCAACTCACAGGCGCGCCCCTGAGGCGCGCCTTATTTTCCTACACATGCACACACATGCGCGTGTATTCAGTGTATAGGCGCACAACCATGTGCGCCTTCCACTGAATCGCCCGCACATGTGGGCCCACCCTCTACCCAAAAACCCCCTAAAACCCCCGTACGACCCCCCGTACCTACCCTGCCCAAAAATTAGAAACCTACAACTATGCAGGATGTTCCGACCACTAACCTGAATCTCGCACACTGGGAAATGGATGTCTCGTGCTCTCGGAATCACTCAATCTCCACTGGATCTGCTCTGGAACTCACTGTCGCAGCAGGTACAAATGAGGTGGCAAAGTGGGCTCTACAGCTATATATAGGGTTTTTCCTAAACTTCCACTCACCATTCCAGGAGCCCACGACATCCGTTTTTCGCACCGTCTTCAGCCATGGGATCAACATCCCACCACCTACATCATGGTTGTCCCTGGGCCAATTTTCATCTTGAGCCCTCGGGGCGCCCTTTTTTCACATCATGGCCAGGTACGCACGCACATTGTCACATTTATCTAATACATGTTTATATTTGGTATTCTCTTCAGATATTGTTCACTTTGGGTATTTGGTTGTTATGTGTGCAGATACTTGATCCACCATCTCTCTACATCATTCCTTCAGGTATATACTCAGCACTGGCATGTAGTCTCTCCCGCTGTCTTTCATTTACACTCCAGTCACACCCTCTGATATTGGCCTTTAGGATACCCATTCCCGGCTCCGCAGTACTCACACCTCCAGTTGCATCTTCAATACTGTTACCCAGTAGCATTCTCACCCACATGATTTGTCCCATTCATAGCACCTTCTGGCACTTTTGACACTCATTCTATTCTTCATCGCCCTTTAGGGATGGGAGTCCCAGTAGTCTTTCACCATGTTGCGAATTAACCACATACTTCTTCTCCTCATTTTTCTAGCTTCCCATATGGACTCCCAACACACCGCTTGATGGTCATGTTCTTTTCTTTACCTGCACATCCGAAGGATCATGAACCCTCCATTTCATCCATCATCAGTTTTCCCATCTGCGAACCTATCTCCATTTCACCTACCTCATACAGAAACTCGCCAATGGGGCCTCCACCCTTCATTAGTTTTCCCGAAGTCTCTGCCCTCACTGGGGCACCCGTTTTTGTATTTGTACATCTTCCCCCAATTTATTCATTATTTATTATACAAACGCCTTTTTCCCAGTCTTTACTTTTTTCATCATCGTTGGTGACCTGCTTTCCTTTTTTGGCCACACGCAACCCATGTCACCCTTGGTTGGAGCCTTACTTCTCATTTCCCCCTGTCGGCATCGTCTATGTTTTCAGAGTACTACCCAGGT
>JZKD02S1771550.1:51444-67714 GCA_000966675.3 Picea glauca
CCATACCCTCATACATGATAGAATCCAGTGGAAACATTGCAATCTTGCCAATCTTGAAATCTTGAAAACTGTTAAGTCTGCTGAATTTTGAATGGGACCTAAAATTCTACTTTCTTCGTATGAAGTCCAATGAGGTTGGAACCACTCTCAAACATTCTGAAACAATTAATGGTAATGTTAAAAATTTAAGTAAAAGTGACCTTCTCCTTTATCTTTCATTTTCATCCTCATGCTTTTACTTTAAGAATTTAACATTACTATTAATTACTAGGGTGGGTGAAATGGAGGGGGTGGGGACCTCTTTAAATAGCATTAGTAAGGCAAAATAACCCTCAGCTGCACACCAAAAGACCTCACAGCTCCAACTTGCATGAGAAAACATGAACCAAGTACTTCTCTGTGCAGGACACACTGAGGGTAAGTGTCAGACATGTGTTTGAAACGTGTCCTGTGAACAAGACACGTTCTGTACACATGTCCTCATGTATCGTGTTCGACACGTAGGATACGTGACACAGAGGGGTGTTTGGACATATCCTGTTACTTAGGTAAGGGTTTACGAGGAGTTGCTGCACAATCCTCGAAAGCAACAACTGGATTGACTAAAATGGAGATTGGTAATCTATTGGAAGATATGAAGATAGACATCTTGCATTCATTGGACGTGCAATTTGATGCCCTTTAAGTCAAGAAGAGCGAGAGGAGGTATAAAATGCTTTGGCACTGTTTTGTCTAAGTTGTACTTGTTAAGAATTGAGCACAAGCATGACGAGACAAGAAATGGCGGAAAAGGCTTTACGCCATTCTCTTTGCATATTGTATTGATCTAATGATATGAATTTATAGTACATGAATTGGATCACTTCTAGATCTAGATCTCACTGACAACTTATCAATGGATCATGACAACACCTCATCAATAGATAAGGTTTACAACTCATAAGTAGGTGGTCTCGGACTTTGTGATTGTCTAGGGACTCATAGTCGAACATTCCCCCCCTCAATCACAAGTGTGGATGATTGTACCAATAAGGAAACAATAATTGGTATCATCTTCAATTTGAAACTACTAAACCGAGTTTCGATGAAGATATGCATGAAAAACCGCCAATATTCGGATGTTGAATAGTTCTTCTGGAAGTGAACAACTGCCACGTTTGAACATTCCCATTCTGTTGATTAGCATCTCAATAGTTGATTGATTTGAGGAGACCAATTGCTATGCTAGAATTCCCAAATGTTGATTGATTTTTATGAGTAAATAGGACTTCGAATCTTGAACCTTGACTATCATCATTGATATCTGATATCCCCCCTGTCAGGTGCAAGGGAAGAAGTTTGTTTGGTTGAAGGGATCCAAGCTTGAGCTTTGGATTCTTTATGTGGTGGTTTTGGTGGTTGACCACTAACCATTTTGATTTGAATAATGTGGTGGTTTTGGTTTACCACTAACCATTTTGAGTTGAATAAAGTGGTGGTTTTGGTTGACCACTAACCATGTTGAGTTCATCAATGTACTCCCTTGTTGAAGGTGTAAGAGAGTATCCTTTTCATCAGTGTGCTCCCCCCCTTGAGGTGTTGAGGGTACCATCTATGGTTCATGTTGTAATTTTAGAGAACATATAGAATTGGATTTGGATCATCACCAAAATCATTTGGAATAGTTGTTTGAAAGCTTTTTGCTATTGTCATTTCTCCATGTCGCTGTGGCTTTACCTCTGTCTTGACTAGATGGTAAGATTGATGCAACTTTTTTACTTGTTGATTTCATTTCCAAGAGCTGATCCAACCATAATAAATTGTTTGCTTAACCTTCTTATTCTTTTGACACTTTTCTGAGAGATGATTTGTCTCCCCACAATGAAGACAAGGATGGAGATCAAAACATTGTGTCTCCAAGTGACCAACTCTATGACAATGTTGGCACTTATTACCAATATTCTTCACTTTTTCAAGAAATCTTGCACTAACATACTAAACTGGTTTGGAGTAATTTGGGATGTGAAAGTTGTTGCCTTTGTCATATCACAAGCCATGCTGATTTTTGTTGAATGAAAATTCTTCCCAAGGTCTAACAATCATCTTGGAAATATCATTTTGTAATTCTTGATGTTCTTCTTTTGTATCTTCAAATTCACATTTGTTGTTGCCACTGCTTTCATTCTGTGCTACTTCTTCTGACTAATTTTCAACAAGTCTTTTCTTCATTGGTCCCATGATTAGTTAAGGAATCATCATCCGTCTCTTGTGTTGCTTTTGTATCCACTATTAGGTCATGTGCGTCACAAGTAGAATCAACCATTTGCAATAAGTCTTTTGTGCCACAAGTTGTATCGACCTTTTGTACGAGCTCATCTATACCACAAGTTGCATTTTTCTTTTGTATTAGATCCTCTGTATTACGAGTGTGAAACTTCTCTATTAGATCTTTTGTGTCACAACTTGCGTCAACCTTTGTATGAGGTTATTTGCTGCAGATGTTGCATCAATTTGATTCTGCTTTTCTCTTAATTTTATCTGAAGTGCATCAATCAATTGATCCTTTATATCTATTTGATTTTGAAGATCATTTGCTGACTGTATTGTATCAACCATGTGATCAATTATGGTTTGCTTTTGAATTAACGTCCACTCAAGTTTTTTAACTTGATTTTGCAATTCATTGTTGTACTCTTGCAATTCCTTGATTTTTCGAGAGGCATTCTGTAAATGCTTTCCTCTTTTACCCATTTCTTATTATTCTCTCGCTTACTTGTCACACTCACTTGTACTCGCTTGCTTGACTTTTTTTTATTTTATATCACCCTCGCTTGATTTGATGTTACACTTAGGGTGTCGGGTACTATCGATCATGCACCCTAAAGTGTAATTTCAAAGACTTCACTTTGATGACTCACTTGACCTCCTTATTCAAATTTTAGGCAGGTCTTGATGGTAACATTCACAATTAACTTGAGTTGAAAGGGTTTTGGCACTTTACCCTTTGTACATTTCAATGATTAAATTCAATGATTTATCCTTCAATTTTGACAATGTATTGAACAATTTAATGATTCAAAAGACTAGAGGAATGAATAACAATTTGCTCTATCATTATATGCTTTTAATTCCTATTTGCAATCCACCATTATCCTTCATGAACACATGAGCATTGTGTGCTTTATTTTCTTGCTAAATATGAGTGTAAAATTAAACACAAAACACCATCAAGTAGATGTCAATTTCACATGCAACTAATTTCAGATTTGAGAATTACTTCCAAATGACCAAACACTAAACCCTAGTTGTTATCACTGAACAATTCTACACTGAAATTATTGACAAAAATTACAGCAGCAGAAATAACAAGGTCGGATATAAATCATCCACACACTTGTGACACAAAATTTTCTGTTCTGTAAATGTCAAATTCAGAATTTTTCTGAAGGAAAAACCAGCCTTCTCCACAATGACAAAATCACCAAAACAGAGGACAAAACCAGTCCTCACAAAACCAGAAAATTCAGCAAACAACCTCAGCAAAATACTGGGACAATTCCAATCTGCAAATCTGCTACAGTTGCCATCTGTATGGCTTGTTGATGTCCGCCGTACGACTGCTGACGTCAGTGGTACAAGTCTGTTGTTCTGCCCAAAAAACTCGCACTCGTGAAACAAAAAACCCTCCCGCACGTGTGGCTGTTATGTTCTGGTCACACTTGTGACTGTACAGATTTGTCCATACCACACGTGTGACTGTACGGACTGCTGTACTCGCACGTGCATACATGTATGGACTGCTGTATGGTCTGTTCACATGTGCAGCCTTTCTCTCTCCTCCTGTATGACTGTTTCTCCTCCCTCTTCTCACATGTGTGGCCTCTCTTGGCTGGGAAAAAATAAGAAGCCTTCCTTGGCTGAAACAGAAACAAAAATCTCCAAGAACCCTAGGCCAAATTTGTCACAATTGCAGAACTCCCCTTGTTGAAATTTCCAAGCCCCTAGCACAAGTGCACTCTCACTTATGCTAACTCTATAATGATACAATGAAATTTGTCACAATCTCTTCCCTCCTTATATAGGAGTCCAATGAGCAAGTTTAGGCACCCCTTCTAAGCTAAACATTTAATTATAAAATTTCAATACTCTTTGTGGGTGTGAAACCCCAACACAAGCCCACAAAGCCCATCACCAAGCCCATGAAGCCCTAGCCTCATCCCAAGGGTGTTTTCATTGAAACGAAGGAGTAATCTGGTGCCAACGAAGATTCCCACATGCCTGACACCATGGTCTCTAGTGGGAATACCTCCCGAAGCTACAAAAGCTTCAACAATAGACAATCATACACAAGTCCACAGTGTTCCTTAGACCACCTTATTCAAATTTCGGGACAGGTCTAGGAACATTTAACACAAAAATTTCCTTTTATTGAATATGTGATACATCTAGCTCTTAACACTTAAGAGCAATTCTCTTCGTCTTCTTTTACAATTGAGGAAGAATCAATTTTGCGAGACCAAATACAATGAGAAAGCTTCAATGTACTTTCTCCTTCACAATGCTTTGACAAGGCTTTCAATGCATAACATTTCACTTCTTCTCTCAAGAAATAAATGTCTTACAGCCTCCCATAAAAAACTCAATTCATAACTCACTTGACAAATTCTTCTAACTCTTTAAAAAAGTGGACTTCTCTCACTTTTACAAACAATGTGAACCCGTCATGACCAAAACACCTCTTATTACTTTGAATTGTTTTACATCTCAAAATTTGTGCTTCTTCACCCTCTTTTTTATTTTTATTTTAAAAAACGTCACTATCCCAACAACTCATCAATATCAAACCTAACACCCCACAATCACAATACCTCTTCTATTTGTTGAAGAAGAAAATAATTATTTTAATATTTTTGTTGATGTGGGATAAATGATGCTTTTTAAAAAAAATAAAAATTACCTTAGCCTTTTAACAATGACACAATTCATTTCCAATGGAAGAGTGGGGTTTCTGCTGTGTATTCTCTGATCTAGATTAAATGGCTGACTGCACCCATCTCTCAACTGCCACGCCATCCTTGGGATCGTTGACCTGATGGCCCATTCAATTGTTGATCTCTGATCTCTTTGCTATGGACGCATGTACTTGGAATGCTTGGCGCAATTGTTATTGTTAAAGCAGACTTGTGGGTGGAATTCTCACCGGGCGATGTGGTCTCTTCCTCAATCCATGTTAAGAATTGAGCACAAGCAAGATGAGACAAGAAATGTCAGAAAAGGCTTTATGCCATTCTCTTTACACATTATATTGATCTCATGATATGAATTTATCGTACATGAATTGGACCACTTCTAGATCTCATTGACAACTCATCAGTGGATCATGACAACACCTCATTAATAGATAAGGTTTACAACTCATAAGTAGGTGGTCTCAGACTTTGTGATTGTCTAGGGACTCACAGTCTAATAGTACTAAGAAGCACGCTCACCATGAATGCTCACTAAATCATGTGGAAGTTTGCAGCATTTTTAAGGAGATTCATAACACAAACCAGAGCCCTTAATTGCTTGGTTTGAAGGGCTTGTATGGAGTTGAGGAGAACATGGAGCAAGTTTACTTGATCAATTAAAGAAGGTAAGGAGCACCTGGCAATTTTCACATGCAATCCTATGTGACTAATTTCAGATCTGAAAATTACTTCTTAGTGATCAAACAATAAACCCTAGCTGTTATCAGTGAACAATTTTACATTGAAATTATGACAGAAAAATTACAGTAGCGGAAAACACAAGATCAGAGATAAATCATCTTCACACTTGAGACACAAAATTTCTGTTCTGAAAAATTATCAAATTCAGAAAATTTCTGAAGGCAAAATAACCTTCCCAGCATACACAGTTTCTCCAAAACTGAGGACAAAACCAGTCCTCAGAAAAACATCAAAAGTTTAGCAAATTTCTGGAATCACTAATCACTAGCAAACCTGCCGATATCACCCTGCCTTACTGCTGACGTCACCCTGCTGTACGGACCTATTCGTACTGTTCTGTCACATGTGCGGCCTGCTGTACCTATTCGCACGTGTGGTCTGTTTAGGCTGTACCACTCATGCGGCCTGTTGTACGGACCTGTACGGTCCGGATGTGTGGTCTGTACAGTCTGTACCACACGTGCCGCCTCCCTCGCCTCACACGTTTGATCTCCTGCCAAGAACAGAAAAATAGATGTCTAGAAACCCTAGGCCAGATTGCCTAGGTGCAGAAATCTCCTTGCTGAAATTGCCATCCTCTTAGCACAAGTGTTTCCTCACTCATGCTAACTCCATGATATTACAATCTCCTCCTCTCCTTTTATAGGAGTCTAATGTGAGATTAGAAGCCCCTAGCTTACTCTAAGGAGCCCTCTACTAAACTCAACATTAAATTAGGATATTAAATTCCTCTTTGTGTGTGTGAAACCCCAACACAAGCCCACAAGACCCATAAACTAGCCCATGAGGCCCTAGCCTCATCCCAAGGGCGTTTCCACTGAAATGAAAGAGTAGTCTGGTGACAGTGAAGATTCCCACATGCCTGACACCACAACTTCTTGTGGAAATATCTCCCGTTGCTACAAAAATCAATAGTGCCTTGACAAATTCTTCAAGGTATGTCCTATGAACACCCTCAGTATTTCAAATATGCTTGGGCTTATCAAATGAATCCTGCCACAATTTGGTACTCTCCGACTCCTCAACAATGGCCAAACCAAGCCCTATCTCCACAACAATGGCAATATCCAATCCTTTAAGGACAACAATCAACATTGCTTTTATACCAACAACCACAATAGCCCTAGTTATCTGCTGGTGAACAACCTTGGAGACCTCAAAGAGGGTGAGCACAACACCAATAACAAGCATTGTTGCCACCTCCTCAACAAAATAATAATTCTCAACCTCAAAGACAGCCAACACTACTTGCCTAGCTTGCACCAAATCCATATAATAATAAGTCGACCGAGTTGGTATGCAATAGCAAGATGATCACACATCCTACCTGTTACCACCAGAAAATGCAAAATCCATTTTGCATTCTTTCGATAGAATTGGCATTAGGACATGTACATTTTGGCAGCTTGGGTTTGTCTTCTCTTTCATATGATTGGAGTATGGTCACACCTTTTGAGAAGTATTTTAGTGCCGAGTTCACATATTTGGAGGCAAGTTTGCACATGTGGTCAAGATTCACCTTTTGGGAGTCCATATTCACATATTTTTATGCATATTTACTCATTGAGGATGCATACAACGTACCCCAAGGCAAAGTTGCAAAGTTACATATTTGGAGGCACATTTCTAGATTGAATATTCTATGGCACACACATCTTATTGGCACACATGTTGAGGTCACCCTAATGGATCATTGCTTGCACACTTATCTATGAGATCCACTTTTGGAGGAGTTTAATAGCTTTAATATAGGGGCATCCTATATATCTTTTGACAAAGTGCCCAGATTGTTGCCAGATCAATTCTAGTAGATACAGAATGGCTGCTGTATTTCATAATTGTGGTCATAATAGAAATTCCGACAAGAATTGAGGCAATTATGGTGGTTGCAGATTTGTCGCTTTAAAATCCTCGCTGCATCTTGACCAACCTTTTTGAGGAATGCCCCACCTTTGTTGCTTGAGAATTTTGGTTATTTAGGAAGAGTAAGATTAGTGAATGCACATGGTGGAGAATGCCTTGCACACAGGGCTAAGTTTTGTGTTTTTTTAAGGAAATTTTAAGAGGGATGTTTGCATTTGAAGGACAAGTGGCACATCAAGCTTTCATACTTGGTCAAAGAAGTCTATTTTAAGAGGATGTATTGCCTAGGAGGATGACAAGTAGCATCAAGCACTCACTCAAGGACTCATAATCTTATATTTTAATATTATTCCTTGGAGGACGGATGGGTCTAAAGTATTCTAGAGTTTTCTCAATCATATTTTATTATAAATTAGTTGGGGAGAAAAGCTATAAAAGGAGAAGCACTTGCATATCAGAAGTTCAATTGGAGAGAGATCCCCGAGAAGGTCAAAGACATTGTCATTTTCAGTTAGAAGGGAGGAAGAGCTGTTGGTGAAGGAATGTTTATCTTGTTGGGCTGTTGATCACATTCATGCTAGGGCTGCCATATCATTTTCAGCTGGTATATTTCTGTTGTTCCAAGGCTGTTACATTTTTCTGTGGGCTGTTTTGGGGTATTGGAGAGGGTTTAAGAGAGGTATTTACTCTAAATCCTAGATGTAACAAGAATCGTTAATAAAGATAAAAGGCTGCTGTTCACTTATATTTTTGGTGATTGTTGGCTGCTCTCTTTACTTTGATGGTTATATAATATGCCAGTTGATTTTGAGTTGGATATGAAATGGCATTGTTAAGAGCTTTTCACTAGTTCTATGCATCAATGTGGTCCATTGGAACGGTAATGTTTATAACTTTCTAATTTTTCCTTTGCATTCCGAGCTTCTTCATCAAGTTAGGTTTTAACTCCATTTTCCCAAAGGACAAGGCACTCAGTCCTGTTTGTCTTCTTATCTTTTTACCCAAAGAAAATCATAAACTTTTGACTTGTCAAATCTGAAAATTGTTATTGGGTTTAAGGATAGATTTGACAAATCTTGTTAGGGAAACCCCCCTTGTGCCGGAGGAGAGACAACCTAAAGTGAAGGGAGGTTCCACAATGGATAGAACTTCCAATGTGGGTTTGTACTTGGACAATTTGGACCAATCTTATGTGCAGATCTAGGAGGTAACACTACCTACTTTGTAGAACTTGTTGACTACAATGAGCTTCATCTTTGTTTAGGGAAGGTGGTGTCAAATCCCTTTCCACTCATCATCATTGAGCCAGCTGAAGAGTAGCAGCTACAGATTCCACCTCCAACTCCTCAAGGTCAACCACAACCTCCTCCTTCGCAAGAACAAGAAGCAGAAGAATAGTCCACCTTTCCTAGATAGACTAGAGTAGAATAAAGCATCTCCTTAGCCAAATTTTGATTTTCTAGGAGCGCTTTGGAATTTATCTGTCAAAATTCCTATGATCCAAGCCATCAAAGATGCCTCTATCTACATTAAGGCTGTTAGAGAATTGTGTGTCAAGAAACTAGGGAGGAAGAGGAAGTATCATTAGAGCATCCATCTTATAGGTTAGCTTTCTGATCTTATGTTGGGGAAGGTTCTTACTCCTAAATATTTCGATCCAGACAACCCTGCAGTGAACATAGACATAAATAACCATCTTATACAAAACACTTTGATTGTCTTAGGAGCAACCATTAATGTCACAACTAAAGAAGCAATGGAAAAATTGAAGTTCCAAGAGCTATTGAGACAAACCCCTATTGTTATCCATATGGTTGATAGATCCATTGTCAAACCAGGGGGGAAGCTGGAGGATGTTGTAGTTTCAATTGATTCATGGGAGTACCTTGCAGACTTCATGGTGTTGCAGACAAAATCTGGAATTTATGGCGATCCTTGATCCTTGGTAGGCCTTGTTTGGCAACAACTCATGCCTACATTAGTTATGGATTGAGGGATACGTCTCACTCGTGGTTAGTCTCTTAAGAAACTCACTTTGTACCCTCCAGTTAAAACATTCTTAAAGGTTGAGTAATCACTTTGGGTTGATTTGAAGCAAGAGGATGCACTCTTTGGAGTTGTTTCCCAACTTGTTCTTACAGTTGATAAAGCTTTGGCACTGAAAGATCCGGAGAGACACAATGGTTTCCAACTTTATGCAAAATCTTTAACCCCTAGAAGTCCAAATTAGGAATGTCTTGAAGAATCTAATGAGAATGAAATTATTGTTGAAGATTCAATGACAACTATTGTACCAAGAGATGAGTCTGCAAGAACAAGTGGCTTGATTAACATTATATACTTGGATGATGTTTTCACTTTTGAACTCTCCAACCCATTGATCACCCCAGTGGCTCTAGGAAAAATATTAAACATTAATAGTGAATTGAATTCTCTTTAGTAGCAAGAGCTAGTAGACTCTCTAAATCCATAGCAATGCATTTGTTTGGGAATATCAAGACATGAAGGGAATTGACCCCCAACATTTGCAGACATCATATTTATATCATTGACAACTCACCAATTTGGTAGCCTCATTGTTGAATTAATCCGCCCTTAAGGACATTGTCAAATCAGAGCTACAAAAATTGTTAGATGTTTTTTTATATCCAATTTCAGACGGTGAGTCGGTGTCCACACTGGTCATTGTCCCTAAGAAAGGAGGAAAATGGCAAGTGTGTGTGGAGTACCAGGAGCTTAGTAAAGCTACTCAGAAGGACCACTGCCTTGGCTACTCATGGACCATGTGTTGGATGCCTTGTCAGGAAAGAAATATTTTTCCTTCCATGTTGGTTTTATGTATCCAATTTCAGATAGCCAATGGGTGTCTGTACTAGTCATTGTCCCTAAGAAAGGAGGAAAATGGTGCGTGTGTGTGGACTACCAGGAACTCAACAAGGCTACTCGGAAGGATCACTCGCCCTTGCCTCTCATTGACTATGTATTGGATGCCTTGTCACGAAAGACATATTTTTCCTTGATAGTTTTAGTGGCTACAACTAGATCCAAATCGCTCTTGAGCACTAGGATAAAACAACATTTACATGCCCATCATGGGGTACATTTGCTTATAGGGTTTTTATTAGCTTTTGGGGTTACTCCAAAGGTGTTTTTACCTTGCTAGGAGAGCGCTATGTCTCCTAGCCCTTGGGTGATGTTTCATGGACATATGGATGGCTTGGTTTGGGTGGATGCTTGACTTTGGTTAGAGTGTTGTTTTGGCGCCCTTACTTAAGAGGTTGTTACCTTGATTGACATGTTGACTAACCCATTGGTTTCACACACGGGGAGAGTTAGTTGCTCGATCAAGGGAGGTATCTACCTAGGAGGAGGAGCATTGGGCATCTAGAGGAGGGCAGTTAGTCCTTGGAGCTTGGGACCATGTAATACACATTGTGGAGGTTGGACACTTAACTTGAGGATGCTTGGGTTGAGGAGCATACTTCATGGAGGTTGGTGATGGACCTAGACACGTGTTGAGGAGGGTCATTAGATCTTTGTGACCACATTGGCACACATGAGAGTAGCATTGGGCACATGAGAGGGCATGTGGCACATAGTTAGAGGAGGATGCATTGCATGAGGTCACTTCGATAGTGGACCACTGTGGAAGAGGGAGCATTGGACTAACATATTGTTGGAGATCACATCATCTTGGAGGAGGGGCATTGAACTTCAGATCATGAATTGGAGGGCATTTCACTTTGGGGGTTGAATTAGAATAAACCCTAGTTTGACACATGTTCATCCTTGTATTGTAGAGCGCTCCACGTGGGGTTGCCTAGTTGGTTACTTGTATGGATATATGTCCTTATTTTATGTTGGCCTCTCTCACTTGCATAAGGGAGGAGAGAGCTCTTGTATTCATTATCATCATTGTACTCTTCTTTGTACTTGTCTTGGAGATGTTAGGGTTCATGAGGAAACCCTAGGAGTTAGATGCTAGGGTTCATGAGGAAGCCCTAGGAGTTAGATGTTAGGGTTTAGGAGAAGATAAGGGGATAGAGAGACCTCTTGGAAGTTCATGGAGGGTTTGCTCGTTTGATGCTAGGGTTTGCTCTTGTGATGACTAGGGTTTGTGCTATACATGTAAACCCCATAGAAGAACATGACGTTGTAGATGATGGTGGTTCTTGTGGCTCTTATTATAGCGCTTGGATTTCCACCCTAGTGGAAGACATGGAGAGTAGAGCTAATGCCTTGCATGATTTTGCAGCCTTATTCTTTTAGGATGTAAGGCTAGGGAAAGATCATGAAATTCTTGTATTCTTGATGATCCAGGGAGATCTTGGTGCTTGTGGTGATGCAAGTTGGAAGACCTAGGCTTTGAGGATTCAAACCTTAGGATGGACATGTAGATTTGGAGGCTAGCACTAGAGTTGTCTTTTCATGTACTTGTGTAATGTAACATGGCTAGGGTTTGCAAACCCTAAGGAAGACAACCGTGTTAGTGTGGAGAGCTTGTGTGATACAAGCTTGTTGTTGAAGCTAAGGAGGACTTGTAGGTGTTGATGCTTGCTTGTTGGAGACCTATGGTGGTGGCTAGGGTTTTTGGAGAGCTTGAAGATTGTACCTTGTGATTAAAATGTGGTATGTACATGTACTTCATTCTTGTATATGTATATAAGTTTCCAACTGTCTAATACTTGTGTAATTGCAGATTTGATTTTCAGCTTTCATTGTCATCTTGATTGGGTAATTTCCAGCACTTATTGTTCATGCTGATTTTACATATTTAAGGACTGAAAATTTCCAGTGATTTGACAAACATCTTGAAGATAATAGGGTGGAGTTCTTCACCTCTGTTCTTCTCAGCCCTATGTTAAGAGGTCCTAATTGGGATCCTCCTTTTCACATCCATACTAATGCTTTAGAAAGAGCCTCAGGCACTATTTTAGGGCAATAAAATATTGTTGAAATTAACGCAATCTATTACATCGACAAAAATCTTTTTGGAGATGAATTGAACTACATTGTTACCAAGAAGGGATTTCTTGTTATATATGTCATTAATAAATTCTAACACTTCATTATCAGATACCCTTTTTCTGTTTATACAGATCATTTTTCTATTTGGTATCTCATGAATAAACCTGCTATTAGTGGTCGAATTGTTAGATAGTTTCTTTTATTGGAAGAGTTTGATCTGACTATGCTTGACAAGCCTAGTTGAGAAAATGTTGTAGATTTTTTGTCACGATTAGAGAACAACTTGGAAGAAGGCCTTGTGGATGACACTTTTTCCGATGAACACTTGTTTGTTGTGTCTTGGAAAATCCCTTGGTTTGTTGAAATTGTAAACTACCTTGTTGTTGGAAAGTTTCCTTGGCGTTTTTCTCATAAAGATCAGAGTGGAATCATAAGGACAAGTTTTCTATACAACTGGACTCGGGGGTATTTGTTAAAGATGGGACTTGATGATGTGCTTTGTCATTGCCTACATGAGGATGAAGTTTATAATGTGCTTCGTGCCTATCACGATGAACCAAATGGAGGTCATTTTGCTACCAAAAGGACCACTCTTAGGGTTTTGCATGGTGGATACTATTGGTGAACCCTTTACAAAGATGCTAGGGAATAAGTCAGCATATGTGATGAATGCCAATGAATGGGCAAGGCCTATTGACATTGAAGAAATGCCTCTACAACCACAAGTGTCAAGAGAGATAAAGATCCTGATGGAAGTAAGGATCTCGTCATAGATAATCCCTTCTTTCTGAGATAAGTCACGAGTCACAAATTTAACCTCAATACTGCCATCTACTGCAGGTTATGGTCTAATTCACATGCAAGGACTGCTCCCTCTGAGTCTCATAAAATGTTTGCTTCCCTGCATGTGCAAACTGGCTCCCTCTGAACCTATAAGATCCTTTTGATCTGGTGTCGTATCTCTTCAAGATGTTCTTGGTGCCAGTACCAAGTTTAAATATGAAAAGCTGAGTCAGACTTATTGAGCTCCTGTGCCAAGGATAATGGCTCAATTACAATCTAAGGACTCTTGATTAAAAGGAGATATCTGTAGGGTTCCCAAAACGAGGGAAAAATACCCCAACTACCAAGATAATTTCTTGGACTCCTTAACCAAGAAAATAGCCCAAGGTTACATGTTGTCTTTCATATCAGGGATAATAGACCAACATATTGCAGAGTTTCCAAACTAGGGAGAAAGACTTAGCTTACATCAATTAAAATAAGTATGTGCTGAGATCACAACTTCCTTGGTCATATAACAAAAAAAATGAGATTCTGACAGTATTTCTTTTAGACACCGACATGAAGGTAAACATAGCTCTTCTTGCTATCATTAGTAGTCACAAAATGAATGCAAATGGTGCATACCTGGACTTACCTTGAACTTGCTTGGGTTGAAGACATAGTTGTACTTTGCAACCTGTTACTAACTGAAGCTATCGAAGACATCTTCTGTGTATGCAGATGTTTGACATGTATCTGTTAGTTCAAGTAGTTCCATGTCCTCAAGAGATTATCTCACTGTCCTGTGGATAATACACTATTCATCCATATGCTAAAAGTTAACAACACGTCTTAAAGAATGAGGCCGAAAGCTGTATTGTTCCAAATTGTGTTCTTACAAAAATCAGCCCTAACATGTTTCTCTCAAAGCCAAACATCAAAGAATTGCCAAGTTTCCACCACTCAATGTATTATGGTTAACTTTAAAGCTTGTGTACTCTTTTTAGTACAAAACATATGGGTGACCATTAAGTGAGGGAATGTATGCGTAAGGTGCTATCATTTACTAAAGTTACACAATTTCCCATTTTAAAAATTCTTTTACCAGTGATTTTGTCAAAGCCATTGTAATTTACCAAAAACTTATTTAATGAAAGCGAAGAACTCACCAAGCATCAGTAACAATTACATTATAATGGCTGAAACCTATCTCTTGTGATCTTCAAGATGGTGGATACATTCCAAGCATTCTGTATTAGATTTTTAACTAGCTTGGCCTAGCTCAGAAGTGAGATGGGTTACTGGGGGTAAGTGTCATCATTTATTTTGCAGTCAAAGGAAAGGAGAAATGGCTTGAAAGTCATCAGATAACCATGGGTAAACTAGAGGATTACTAGGAGTCCCCTTTCAGAAAGCAGAAGCCCTAACAGGGTCTGAATCAAAATCAACATTGAACAGTAATTAGCCTTTGCCAGTTTGGAATCTGCAATTCAAGTCCAATCCAGTCCCTTCACCTTGGAAGGCAGGGATTTTCATACTTAGTCATAATGTATGTGCTTGAATTTGAGGTTCAAGAACTGCCCTTCTGTCTCAAGAAGTGGCTTGAATCTACAAAATGATTGCTCACAGTAGGGCTGAAAAAAACTGTTGGTAAAGATCAGCTCCTATAAACAGCCCAGATCTGTTGTTCACTACTTTCAGATTTGACTTGGACCAGTGGCTGCCTCAGCCTTAAAACAAGTTAGGTTCTAGAGTCTAAAAGAAGGAGTTATACTGAAAATAGGATGAAACAAACTTACTGCTGATCTACAAGAACATTCCCTTGGAAATGGATCTACGTAGGCTCAAGAGTTTGTCACTAAAGAGCTCTTTTTTTCATGCCCTACGCTCTGATACCATGTTTTAGGGAAAGAGTAAAACAATGATATTCTTTTAAATTCTGTTCACTAATACAATTTTAGATCAGCACATTAAACCAAGATATAAACAGATCTGTATGCATGAGATTAAAATTCTGAACATAAATAAATTATCTGAGTGCAGAAAAAAAACAAATCTTAGCTTACCTCTTAGCCAATGAAGAATGTACCTGCCATATGTGTGGATGTGGTCCTGTTTTATATGCTCAGAGAAAATTAGATTAAGGTTCATGGATCAAACCTCTAAGGTTTTGATCTCTTATCATATGGACATGTAGACAGCTTGCCAAAAGAAAAACCACAAGTAAGGCTGGAGAAGAATACTTAGCTGCTATCCACAACTGAGACTGAAGAAATCAGCAGCAACAAGTTTGGACAGTTACTTTTCTCAAAGGAGACGGCAACAACTTCACAAGCAAGACCTCCATATCAAGGATAGCAAAACCTTTTCAACAAGGAGCAGCAAAAACCTTTCAACAAGGATAGCAAACCCTTCAACAAGGAACAACAAACACTCTTCAACAAGGAACAACAAAACCGTTTAATAAGGATAGCAAACACTCTTCAACAAGGAACAGCAAAACCCTTTAATAAGGATAGCAAACACTCTTCAACAAGGAACAACAAAACCCTTTAATAAGGATAGCAAACACTCTTCAACAAGGAACAGCAAAACCCTTTAATAAGGATAGCAAACACTCTTCAACAAGGATAGCAAACACTTCATGACAACAAAACCTCCACAAGAGTGACAGCAAGAAGAATAACTCCCGTAAAAGCTTTAGCACAGGTAACGATAGTTAAAGGAGAGGACGCAACACCTTCCTTTTAGGTCCGTGGCTCTCTTAAATGATCTGGTAGCCAAGAAGAGAGGCCGCGACACCTTCCCTCAGGTTTGTGACTCTCTCTTAAGCAGTTCGACCGCTAGGGAAGAGAGCAAACAACAGGCTAGGAGATCCGGCCTGTTAGAATATGATGTATGTGCTCGTTTAACCATAGACAATATCACTATTGTCACCCAAGCATAGGCCGAAACCACCCTCGAGCACCTTAACCTTGACAGAG
>JZKD02S1771561.1:58913-106485 GCA_000966675.3 Picea glauca
GATCACGAAACCAACCAACACTTAATGCAAGCATTGTCAACAAGGAAAGAAAACAAAGACCAGGTTCAAATCAAAGGAATATTAAACTACAAGACCACTGGAAATTGTTCATACTGATCTACTTGGACCAACTACAACAAAGGGATTAAAAGGTGAGAGAAACTTTATGTTATTATTTGATGATTATATAAGAATGAATGCAGTTTGTTTTCTCAAGAACAAGTCAGAAGCTTTTGAAAAATTCAAGATCTACAAGGAAATGGTTGAAAATGAGATGGATTCAAGAATCAAATGCTTGAGATCTAATAATGGAGGAGAGTTCACTTCAAAGGAATTTATGGAATATTGCAGCATTCATGGAATAAAAAGGAAATTATCCATTGCTAGGACACCTCAACATAATGGATTTGTTGAAAGAAAGAACATGAGAGTATAGGAAATGGCTCGAACAATGCTAATGGATTCCAAATTGACAGATATATTTTGGACACAGGCAATGCATACAATAGTTAACATTCAAAACAGAGTAATGCTCAGAAACAACACTGATAAAAATCCCTACGAGCTATGGAAAGGAAGACCAACAAATGTGAAGCACTTCATAGTTTTTGGAAGCAAATGCTACATCAAAAGAGAAGATGGAAGATTGGGAATGTTTGACTCTCATGTGGAAAAAAGAGTACTTTTTGGTTACTCAAGTACAAGGAAAGCATACAAGTGTTACAATCTAAGATTGAACAAAGTCATGGAAAGCATCAACATAACAATTGATGAAACATGTAGTCCAAAATCAAAGGAACAAGAAAACAAATCAATGGAACAACTTTTCAAAGAAGAAGCAGAAGATGAAGTAGAAGAGGAAGATGAAGAGAATCTGACAGAAACATAAGAGAAAGTTCAGAAAGTATCTCCAAAGACACCTAGAAAATGAGTACAGAAGAATCATCCTTCATATCAGATTATTGGAAACAAAGATGCAGGAGTTGAGACTAGAATAAAAATCAATTCACCAAAACAAACACACCTAGCACTCTTATCTACAATTGAACAAAATTGTTTTGAAGAAGCCAACAAGGATGAATTTTGGAATAAGGCCATGGATGAATAATTGGATCAAATAGAGAAAATTGACACTTGGGAATTGGTTCCAAGACCAAAGAATAAGAATTTGATCAACACAAAATGGGTTTTCAAGAATAAATTAAATGAAGATGGACAAATTACAAGTAACAAATCTAGATTGGTATGTAAAGGATATGAACAAATTGAAGGAATCGAATTTGAAGAGACATTTTCCCTAGTTGCCAGAATGGAAGAAATTTGTCTACTTTTAGCCTATGCATTCTCCAAAAATGTTAAGGTATATCAGAAGGACGTAAAATCATCTTTCCTGAATGGGGAACTTGAAGAAGAAGTATACATTGAACAACCAGAAGGATTTCAGTTGTCAGAGAACACTGATTATGTGTGTAAATTAAAGAAGGCCTTGTATGGTCTAAAACAGGCTCCTAGAGCATGGTAATCTAGACTGGATAAGTTTTTGCAGTAGGCAGGGTTCAGAAAAGGAAGTGCAGACAACAACCTCTACATTAAGGTAAGTCAAGGTAATATTTTCTTAATTGAAGTTTATGTTGATGATATTATTTTTGGTAGTGATGATGAGAGGTTAAGATGGAAATTTGCAAAATATATGCAGAATGAATTTGAAATGTCGTTACTTGGAGAACTATCCTTATTTTTGGGACTTCAGATACGTCAAAGAAACCAAGTAAATTTTATTTCCCAAACCAAGTATATCAGAGGAATGCTAAAAAGGTTCGGTATGGAAGATTGCAAACCAGTTATCACTCCCATGCAAACCAGTTGCAAGTTGAGAAAAGATGATGATTCGAAGTCTACAGATCAAAGGCAATACAGGTCAATGATTGGAAGCCTACTATATGTAACAACATCCAGACCATATGTAATGCAGGCAGTTGGAAAGGTGTCATGATTTCAAGAAGCACCAAAGGAATTAGATGTATTAGCAGTGAAGAGGATTTTTAGATATCTCAAAGGAACAAAAGAGTTTGGATTATGGTATCCAAAAGGAAAGGACCTATCACTTATTGCCTACACAGATGCAGATTGGGCAGGTTGTATTGATGACCGCCAAAACACCAGTGGATCAACGTTTTACTTCGATGAGTGTTTAGTATCATGGCTAAGAAAGAAACAATCATCGATATATTTATCTACAACCGAGGCAGAGTATATTGCAACATCATCATGTTGTACACATGTACTTCGAATGAAACAAACTATGAAAGATATACAGGTTGAGTATGATGATCTCGTTCCAATCTATTGTGATAATACAAGCACCAACAGTATCTCGGAGAACCTGGTGATGCAATCTAAGACGAAGCACATTCCAGTCAAGTATCACTTTCTATGGGAGAAGGTTGCAGAAAAGAACATCAGAGTTGAGTATGTGGAAACAAAATAACAAATGGCAGACATATTTACAAAACCACTTCCACGGGAAGACTTTGAATATCTTTGCCAAAGACTTGGATTTATTTCCACTCCAAAATGAATGATTTTTGAATGCTTATCTTATATGTCTTATATGTACATGAGGAAGCACCATAAGAGGACAGTTCAGTCAAGGGGAGCAGCCCCACATGGAAAGATACCTTTTCTATTGATGAAAAAGGGGAAGCGATTTATCAGATGCAGAGGATGGAGGAATGGTTCTAGGATAAGATATTTATCATATGCAGAGGACAGACACATGGTTTCAGGGTGAGCAGATTTATCAAATGAAGAGGATAGAGGCATGGTTCCAGGGGGAGCAGATTTATCAGATGCAGAGGACAGAGGCATGGTTCCAGGGGGACCATGAGTGATATAATTTCAGTATTGCATCAGAGTGTTTCCATCAATTCCAAAGGAGGATATTTTTTATTAAGATTGGTTTTCATTGATGTTAACCCTTGAATAAATCCTTGCAACACAAAGGTTTGGGTAATGAACCCAAGTTAGTTTGATGTAAAGATGACTGATTATTGTCTTTTCATGGTTGATAAGAAGTAAATATGGATGAACTCCAAAGTGATCCCCTTATAGTGACATCCCTCATGGGAAGACGCTTTGTGGAGTAAGAGAACCCATGCGTAGTTGTGGAATAATGAGATGAAGGACAATGAATTTGTCAGTGAAACTATCCTAGATGGATAGTGCTTGTCATGTCATTTCTAGTGGTATGTGGAACATCACATAACTCCTCATGGTTAGATATTTATAACCATATGAAGTTGGAGAACCCTCGTGAGTCTTATAGAAGGCCCCAAGAGTGAAAGAACTTTTCAAAAAGAAATTGTTTTAAATGAAGAAGCCCTAAAATAAGAAAAGTATAAGGCTGCATGAAGATATAAATAAGAGACAAAGATCACTCATAAAACACACTTGTACATATTCTATATCTATTTTCTTGTGTAAAGCTTCTTCTAAATACTTGTGGATACATCTGAAGTGGTGAACGTCTGAGGTAGCATGAAGGGTTGATGGAAAAATTCTCGGAATTATAGCAAAACCCTATTTTTTGAGGTGTATGCGGGTTGTCTGTGCACAAGGTGTGTACATGCTGAGTTATATGTGGGATGTTTGTGTACAAGGTGTGTACATGATGAGTTATATGCGGGTTGTCTGTGTACAAGGTGTGTACATGTTGGTAAATCCATGGAAACTTGAAGAGATGAAGATGCAGAGGTTCTATATTCTAAGATCAATCTCCCATGAAGGTCTAAAGTGATCAGATACATCAAGTCCATCCATTGGTTCAAAAGCTATGTCTTATTTCTATGAATAGTTGGATTTTGATGTATACATGAGGAATGGCGATGGAGATTTGAGAATTGTCCCTAGAGAGACTAGTGAATACATGGGATCTTATGTATAAGTCAGATATACAGAAATACAGTGCTGGTATATTTATCATTGATACTTCTTATTGAGGCACATATTGTATTTCTTGGCATATGGATAAGGGTATTTATGGTACATGGTTGAGAGATTGTACTTGTGTAGTGGTTGATGTATTGAGAAGTTCAATATCAAAAAGGGTTTGATGACTAAGATCATGTGAGGGATATTATAATTGTTCATGATTACACATACCTATATGGCACATGACTAGAGAGAGACATACTTTCCATGAGTAAAGGTTATGTATGAGGATGCATGCACATGATACAGTTACGGTCTGGATACAGTGACAGGTTATAGATCTATGTGAAAGAAGTTACAGAAGTTCAGAATTTTTCAATAAAATGGAAACCCTAGTTTTCATAAGGCATACGCAAGCTGCATAAGATATAGGGCACGTACATACGTGGGTTGCATAACATATAGGGTGTGTACATACACATGATGCATCACTACAGGTCGTGTACATGTTGTATATTTGTAGATACATGTCCATTTCAAGTACAGATATATTACAGGGTAGTTGTACAGATTGGATACAGGTGAGTGGTATAGGTTGATACAGTTGTACAACAGTATATCTCAGAGTGACAGGTTGATAGTGGTTCCATCATTCTACTTCATGGTGGCAGGACAAGGCAAGGACAAGTAGTTGTAGCCAAAGAACTTAGGGGGTTGTAGCCTCCTTCTGGTTGTAGCCAGAGAATTGGGGAGTTGGAGCTTCCCTCAGTTTGTAGCCTGAGAAACTAGGGGTTGGAGCCTCCTTCCAACTGCAACTGGAAAAAAAAAGGAATTTGGTGCTTCCAATGAATGTGATTCTTCAAGACATATAAGAAAAAGCATTATGTGGTTTTCTCCTGATTTGGGTTTCCACGTAAAACACTGGTGTACTGTGTATGTGTGTGATTTTTCATTTCTTATTTCTCATCATTGGATAATAATTCTACATTGATATAACACTTGTATTGTTTATAGAAAAAGGATTATAATTACGCTATTACTGATTCACCCACCCCCCCGTCTCAGTAATCCAACAATCGTGTACAATTGATCCAATTCTTCTCCCTCGATATTATTGTCTATTGGCTCTGTATATCTGGGCCCCATATATGGATCCAAAGGTTGAACTACCTTTATTCCATCAACCTCAAAGGTCATGGTGTATTTCTACAAGTCAATTGCTACATAGTTGTCATAGGCCCAATCAATTCCAAGTAGTGCAAGGTAAGGGTCCTTATCTCCCATGATTTTTATGACTTCAAAGTCAAGCATTGTATTTACTCCTACAACATCTATTTCCACCTTCTCCAATCTTCCTACATGGAAAATACAATATTGGTTTATCATTCTTAACTAAATTGGGGAATATGTCAGCCTAGGTTTTCCTAAGTCTTCCCAAGTCTTGTTAGGAAGAATGTTCACATTAGATCCCAGATCCAACATGACATCCTTGATCTCAAATTCATCTAACTGGGCTACTAGTATAAATTCTTTTCCCATTCATACTTTTCTTCTATGCACTCTCTGAGTAATCTTCTTAGGAAGATTAGCTCTTATTCCTATTTCTATGGGTTCTTAATTTCCTAAGACTAGGTATAGTGCATTGAGCATCTTTTCTCTAAGTTGATCATTCCCAAGAATGTAAGAAAATAATTGAAACCAAAGGTCAACTACATTTTGAGGTTTCTTAGGTTGTCTCGGTATGACTACATGGTTTCTCGGTATAGGGGGTGAAGTAGGGACTTGCGCAATATTAGGGTAAACAATAGGGTGTGGGGATTTCTCTCACATATTAGGGCTAGGAATATTCCTAAATACTTCTGTGGAATCTTTAAAGAACAANCTCAAAGGAACAAAAGAGTTTGGATTATGGTATCCAAAAGGAAAGGACCTATCACTTATTGCCTACACAGATGCAGATTGGGCAGGTTGTATTGATGACCGCCAAAACACCAGTGGATCAACGTTTTACTTCGATGAGTGTTTAGTATCATGGCTAAGAAAGAAACAATCATCGATATATTTATCTACAACCGAGGCAGAGTATATTGCAACATCATCATGTTGTACACATGTACTTCGAATGAAACAAACTATGAAAGATATACAGGTTGAGTATGATGATCTCGTTCCAATCTATTGTGATAATACAAGCACCAACAGTATCTCGGAGAACCTGGTGATGCAATCTAAGACGAAGCACATTCCAGTCAAGTATCACTTTCTATGGGAGAAGGTTGCAGAAAAGAACATCAGAGTTGAGTATGTGGAAACAAAATAACAAATGGCAGACATATTTACAAAACCACTTCCACGGGAAGACTTTGAATATCTTTGCCAAAGACTTGGATTTATTTCCACTCCAAAATGAATGATTTTTGAATGCTTATCTTATATGTCTTATATGTACATGAGGAAGCACCATAAGAGGACAGTTCAGTCAAGGGGAGCAGCCCCACATGGAAAGATACCTTTTCTATTGATGAAAAAGGGGAAGCGATTTATCAGATGCAGAGGATGGAGGAATGGTTCTAGGATAAGATATTTATCATATGCAGAGGACAGACACATGGTTTCAGGGTGAGCAGATTTATCAAATGAAGAGGATAGAGGCATGGTTCCAGGGGGAGCAGATTTATCAGATGCAGAGGACAGAGGCATGGTTCCAGGGGGACCATGAGTGATATAATTTCAGTATTGCATCAGAGTGTTTCCATCAATTCCAAAGGAGGATATTTTTTATTAAGATTGGTTTTCATTGATGTTAACCCTTGAATAAATCCTTGCAACACAAAGGTTTGGGTAATGAACCCAAGTTAGTTTGATGTAAAGATGACTGATTATTGTCTTTTCATGGTTGATAAGAAGTAAATATGGATGAACTCCAAAGTGATCCCCTTATAGTGACATCCCTCATGGGAAGACGCTTTGTGGAGTAAGAGAACCCATGCGTAGTTGTGGAATAATGAGATGAAGGACAATGAATTTGTCAGTGAAACTATCCTAGATGGATAGTGCTTGTCATGTCATTTCTAGTGGTATGTGGAACATCACATAACTCCTCATGGTTAGATATTTATAACCATATGAAGTTGGAGAACCCTCGTGAGTCTTATAGAAGGCCCCAAGAGTGAAAGAACTTTTCAAAAAGAAATTGTTTTAAATGAAGAAGCCCTAAAATAAGAAAAGTATAAGGCTGCATGAAGATATAAATAAGAGACAAAGATCACTCATAAAACACACTTGTACATATTCTATATCTATTTTCTTGTGTAAAGCTTCTTCTAAATACTTGTGGATACATCTGAAGTGGTGAACGTCTGAGGTAGCATGAAGGGTTGATGGAAAAATTCTCGGAATTATAGCAAAACCCTATTTTTTGAGGTGTATGCGGGTTGTCTGTGCACAAGGTGTGTACATGCTGAGTTATATGTGGGATGTTTGTGTACAAGGTGTGTACATGATGAGTTATATGCGGGTTGTCTGTGTACAAGGTGTGTACATGTTGGTAAATCCATGGAAACTTGAAGAGATGAAGATGCAGAGGTTCTATATTCTAAGATCAATCTCCCATGAAGGTCTAAAGTGATCAGATACATCAAGTCCATCCATTGGTTCAAAAGCTATGTCTTATTTCTATGAATAGTTGGATTTTGATGTATACATGAGGAATGGCGATGGAGATTTGAGAATTGTCCCTAGAGAGACTAGTGAATACATGGGATCTTATGTATAAGTCAGATATACAGAAATACAGTGCTGGTATATTTATCATTGATACTTCTTATTGAGGCACATATTGTATTTCTTGGCATATGGATAAGGGTATTTATGGTACATGGTTGAGAGATTGTACTTGTGTAGTGGTTGATGTATTGAGAAGTTCAATATCAAAAAGGGTTTGATGACTAAGATCATGTGAGGGATATTATAATTGTTCATGATTACACATACCTATATGGCACATGACTAGAGAGAGACATACTTTCCATGAGTAAAGGTTATGTATGAGGATGCATGCACATGATACAGTTACGGTCTGGATACAGTGACAGGTTATAGATCTATGTGAAAGAAGTTACAGAAGTTCAGAATTTTTCAATAAAATGGAAACCCTAGTTTTCATAAGGCATACGCAAGCTGCATAAGATATAGGGCACGTACATACGTGGGTTGCATAACATATAGGGTGTGTACATACACATGATGCATCACTACAGGTCGTGTACATGTTGTATATTTGTAGATACATGTCCATTTCAAGTACAGATATATTACAGGGTAGTTGTACAGATTGGATACAGGTGAGTGGTATAGGTTGATACAGTTGTACAACAGTATATCTCAGAGTGACAGGTTGATAGTGGTTCCATCATTCTACTTCATGGTGGCAGGACAAGGCAAGGACAAGTAGTTGTAGCCAAAGAACTTAGGGGGTTGTAGCCTCCTTCTGGTTGTAGCCAGAGAATTGGGGAGTTGGAGCTTCCCTCAGTTTGTAGCCTGAGAAACTAGGGGGTTGGAGCCTCCTTCCAACTGCAACTGGAAAAAAAAAGGAATTTGGTGCTTCCAATGAATGTGATTCTTCAAGACATATAATAAAAAGCATTATGTGGTTTTCTCCTGATTTGGGTTTCTACGTAAAACACTGGTGTACTGTGTATGTGTGTGATTTTTCATTTCTTATTTCTCATTATTGGATAATAATTCTACATTTATATAACACTTGTATTGTTTATAGAAAAATGATTATAATTACGCTATCACTGATTCACCCCCCCCCGTCTCAGTAATCCAACAATCGTGTACAATTGATCCAATTCTTCTCCCTCCATATTATTGTCTGTTGGCTCTGTATATTTGGGCCCTATATATGGATCCAAAGGTTGAACTACCTTTATTCCATCAACCTCGAAGGTCATGGTGTATTTCTACAAGTCAATTGCTACATAGTTGTCATAGGCCCAATCAATTCTGAGTAGTGCAAGGTAAGGGTCCTTATCTCCCATGATTTTTATGACTTCAAAGTCAAGCATTGTATTTACTCCTACAACATCTATTTCCACCTTCTCCAGTCTTCCTACATGGAAAATACAATATTGGTTTATCATTCTTAACTAAATTGGGGAATATGTCAGCCTAGGTTTTCCTAAGTCTTCCCAAGTCTTGTTAGGAAGAATGTTCACATTAGATCCCAGATCCAACATGACATCCTTGATCTCAAATTCATCTAACTGGGCTACTAGTATAAATTCTTTTCCCATTCATACTTTTCTTCTATGCACTCTCTGAGTAATCTTCTTAGGAAGATTAGCTCTTATTCCTATTTCTATGGGTTCTTAATTTCCTAAGACTAGGTATAGTGCATTGAGCATCTTTTCTCTAAGTTGATCATTCCCAAGAATGTAAGAAAATAATTGAAACCAAAGGTCAACTACATTTTGAGGTTTCTTAGGTTGTCTCGGTATGACTACATGGTTTCTCGGTATAGGGGGTGAAGTAGGGACTTGCGCAATATTAGGGTAAACAATAGGGTGTGGGGATTTCTCTCACATATTAGGGCTAGGAATATTCCTAAATACTTCTGTGGAATCTTTAAAGAACAAATTCTATTTTAGAGGGTCGTACCTATCTTCTTTAGGTGTTGCTTTCTAGATTTGAGGTAGAGAATCAACATCAGCTCTTGTCTTCGCTCCTCCTTGAGTAATGATATTGAGGTTGGGAAATTTTCCTTTACTAAATATATTTATTTCTGCACTAATGAGGTTAGTTCCTCATTGTCGTACCCTATCTTCCCATTTTGCAATTAATTCTGGGCAATCTGCAGTTGCGTTCCCATTGGTCCTGCAGTGAGAGCACCATGGTCGCCTTGGATGAGGACAATCTCTAGCCATGTGACCTTCCTCATCAAAGTTATAACATATGTTTGGCCCTCTTACCCCAATCCTTCCTCCTCTAAAGTCTCCTCCAGCTCTACCTCCTCGACCTCTTCCTCGTCCCTAAGGGTTTTCATTCACCCTAAATGTTATTCAGTATAAACTGTCTGCAAGTGCATCCAAGGCTCTACATTGATTGGTAGTATGCATGGTAGATGCGCAGTACTCACAGTGTACTGTATTTGGTACTATCGAATATTTCTACATAATGGGGCACCATCTTGGCCCATGCCCATGCTTTCGACAGATTTCACAATACTCAGTTGTTGGTGCTTCTTGGCTCCCTAGAAAAGCATGATAAGGGGTGGGGTTATGGAATGGTAAGTTCGTAGATACTTGCACAACTTCTCCCATGGGTCCTAGTGGGGGTCCCATCGGATTTTGATGAGGTCCCATTCCCATCATTCGTGGACATTTGTTCACCATATGTCCCTCTGTATAACGTTCAGTGCACCAGACTTGCGGTCGTCCTGGTCTAGGTGTCGTCATCTCTTGAATATTTTATGTAAGCGATGATATTTTCCCTTGTAGTTGTGCCATGTCCACATCTGTTGGGGTTTTTGTCACTCTCAAGTTCCTAGGTTATCCTTCCATGTCTTCAATCTTCATTGATTTTTCCAAGGCATATGTTAAGGTGGGTATTCATTGTTGTGTTAGTGGAATCCGGGTTAGAGGTATCAATCCATAAATGTACCATTCCCTTTGATGTTTCTCACGAATTGGATGTGATAAACTCCCTATATCATATTTAAACTTCTGGCTATATTCCCAGGATGATTCACCTTCCCGTTGCTACATCTCACGCAACTCAAAAAGAGCATGTTGTTCTGACTAAGGTAGTTTGAACTCTGCTATGAATGTCATCCATACCTATCCAAGTGTGAATTCTTGACCTTGCGTTCCTGGCACTCTTGGCTCAATTATTTTCATTTACCACTTGAGAGTGTGACCTCTCAAGGTAGTCTAGAACTCAACCAACTTATTCGCATCCAGAGTCCCTTTGGATCTCCATATTGCTTCACACAAGAACCAATGTTGCTCAACGTCTCTGTCTCCCTTACCCCAAAATTATGGGTATTGGACAATCGAACCTCCCGCATGGNTCTTCCTACATGGAAAATACAATATTGGTTTATCATTCTTAACTAAATTGGGGAATATGTCAGCCTAGGTTTTCCTAAGTCTTCCCAAGTCTTGTTAGGAAGAATGTTCACATTAGATCCCAGATCCAACATGACATCCTTGATCTCAAATTCATCTAACTGGGCTACTAGTATAAATTCTTTTCCCATTCATACTTTTCTTCTATGCACTCTCTGAGTAATCTTCTTAGGAAGATTAGCTCTTATTCCTATTTCTATGGGTTCTTAATTTCCTAAGACTAGGTATAGTGCATTGAGCATCTTTTCTCTAAGTTGATCATTCCCAAGAATGTAAGAAAATAATTGAAACCAAAGGTCAACTACATTTTGAGGTTTCTTAGGTTGTCTCGGTATGACTACATGGTTTCTCGGTATAGGGGGTGAAGTAGGGACTTGCGCAATATTAGGGTAAACAATAGGGTGTGGGGATTTCTCTCACATATTAGGGCTAGGAATATTCCTAAATACTTCTGTGGAATCTTTAAAGAACAACTTCTATTTTAGAGGGTCGTACCTATCTTCTTTAGGTGTTTCTTTCTAGATTTGAGGTAGAGAATCAACATCAGCTCTTGTCTTCGCTCCTCCTTGAGTAATGATATTGAGGTTGGGCAATTTTCCTTTACTAAATATATTTATTTCTGCACTAATGAGGTTAGTTCCTCATTGTCGTACCCTATCTTCCCATTTTTCAATTAATTCTGGGAAATCTGCAGTTGCGTTCCCATTGGTCCTGCAGTGAGAGCACCATGGTCGCCTTGGATGAGGACAGTCTCTAGCCATGTGACCTTCCTCATCAAAGTTATAAAATATGTTTGGCCCTCTTACCCCAATCCTTCCTTCTCTGAAGTCTCCTCCAGCTCTACCTCCTCGACCTCTTCCTCGTCCCTAAGGGTTTTCATTCACCCTAAATGTTATTCAGTATAAACTGTCTGCAAGTGCATCCAAGGCTCTACATTGATTGGTAGTATGCATGGTAGATGCGCAGTACTCACAGTGTACTGTATTTGGTACTATCGAATATTTCTACATAATGGGGCACCATCTTGGCCCATGCCCATGCTTTCGACAGATTTCACAATACTCAGTTGTTGGTGCTTCTTGGCTCCCTAGAAAAGCATGATAAGGGGTGGGGTTATGGAATGGTAAGTTCGTAGATACTTGCACAACTTCTCCCATGGGTCCTAGTGGGGGTCCCATCGGATTTTGATGAGGTCCCATTCCCATCATTCGTGGACATTTGTTCACCATATGTCCCTCTGTATAACGTTCAGTGCACCAGACTTGCGGTCGTCCTGGTCTAGGTGTCGTCATCTCTTGAATATTTTATGTAAGCGATGATATTTTCCCTTGTAGTTGTGCCATGTCCACATCTGTTGGGGTTTTTGTCACTCTCAAGTTCCTAGGTTATCCTTCCATGTCTTCAATCTTCATTGATTTTTCCAAGGCATATGTTAAGGTGGGTATTCATTGTTGTGTTAGTGGAATCCGGGTTAGAGGTATCAATCCATAAATGTACCATTCCCTTTGATGTTTCTCACGAATTGGATGTGATAAACTCCCTATATCATATTTAAACTTCTGGCTATATTCCCAGGATGATTCACCTTCCCGTTGCTACATCTCACGCAACTCAAAAAGAGCATGTTGTTCTGACTAAGGTAGTTTGAACTCTGCTATGAATGTCATCCATACCTATCCAAGTGTGAATTCTTGACCTTGCGTTCCTGGCACTCTTGGCTCAATTATTTTCATTTACCACTTGAGAGTGTGACCTCTCAAGGTAGTCTAGAACTCAACCAACTTATTCGCATCCAGAGTCCCTTTGGATCTCCATATTGCTTCACACAAGAACCAATGTTGCTCAACGTCTCTGTCTCCCTTACCCCAAAATTATGGGTATTGGACAATCGAACCTCCCGCATGGACATCCATTTTTTATCTTATTGTTCTTATCAAAATAAAACTTAGAGGTCCTGCTTGCGATCTACTAGGGGATCATAATATCCTCCCTGTACTCGCACATCCTGGTTGTGATTGACTAACTAATTGTACTGGAACAGAACTAGCATGAGAAGGTAGTATCAAATTTACCGCTCTTATAGAAGACACTTGGGTTATGGGAAATTTGGGGCTGGCACCACTGGCTTCAGGGAAATTTTCTTTGATCCCGGGGTCTCATTTTCCTCCACTTGAACAATCTCTTTAGCCAGATTCCCAATCTTTCATGTTATCAAGGATGAATTTTCTCTTTCTTCTTCAAGATTCATGTTAGCTTCCTCCTCTCTTATGTTTACACCTTATCCTTCTTGTCCAACCTCCTGGGGACTCATTTCTCTCTGCGCTTCTCTCTTATTCAATCTTTGACTTTCCAGTATTTCCTGTCTTCTCATCTTACACAACTCTTCCAACTGTCTTTCCTCTACTTCTCTTGATCTGACTTCTTTGTTCAGCTTCTTGGACAATCTCGTTGCTTTCTTGATCTTGCCGCACAACCACTTCTCAAATATGGCGGCTCTCTTTAGGGATTGCTCATCTCTTGAATCCATTTCTTGTTGTTTCCCCCCCATTTGTCAAAGAACCCTACCCATCTCTCAGGACATGACTCTACCCTAGCCTCGCCCTACCCCAAGCAAGGGTGTTTACGATGCCATCTTAGTCGAGGACATAGTCAACATCCCTTCTTCCATCAAGAAAACTTTAATCCACAGGGGCATCTCTCTCAGCAATCTTCCCCTTGCGTATTTCTTGAAAATCGCATCTTCTCATGAAAAAGATTGGTGGTTCTCAGCTACAAACTCAATAATATATACTTCCAATGTGGTATTGACCCATAAATCAATCGCCTGCATGACTGGACAATCCAACCGATGAAGTGTTGAAATCTTTTCTGTGTCCCAAGTACAGATCCTCTTGACTCGTTCTTGGAACTCTCGAGCTTCTTGGAGCCTCCTTATCCAATGGAAAAATTATTCCAGAAACTTAACCCAGAAAATCTCATACTGGTTGCTCCATCTTTCTGAGTAAAATACTACTTCACGAGTATATTCCACCAATTTTCCCCTCAATTCCACTTCTTTCCATATGAAGACGTCACGGTTTCTTTCCCACCATTGGTCAATAATAGATATGTGAATCCGTGGAAGCATCCTCCATACAGGTTCCCTTTTAACGTAGGTCCCGAGAACAGAACCATTTTGTTGGCGCAAGTTTGATCATACCAGTGTCCTTCTCAGGTTACCAACAAAAGGTACTGAGTTGTCTAGAGTGCTGGAATTTTCATCTCCTTCGAAGAGAAGAAGTCTCACCCGACGCGTTGCTAAGACAAATAGATAGGGAAGGGTAAGGAAAAAACTTAGGAGGATTCACAGAGCCTTTAGGACTCATCTTGACCTTGTGCAAGACATCTACCTATCAAATATATCTTAACTCATGTATGCAAGAATTGAACCTACTTATGTTGTGAATAAACAATTAGACACACAATCATTATGTGGAACCCATAAACCATAAATAAATACTATAATGCATAAGTAAACAACACACAGAGACATCATATTTTGAAAATTTAAGTCCTTCTTCATATTCTCTTCAGAATCTTCCTTAAGTTACAACTCTTCTCTATGGACTAATGTCTCAGAGCTCTAGCTCTCAAAGTATGTATGAATTACATTACAGAATCAGTTATTTTCTTGAATCGTCTCAACTGACGACAACCTCATGGAGAGGGAAAGATCAGGCTGGACTAGATCATAATTTAGCTGATCCAACAACAAAAAATCAACCCAAAAACAACCCAACAACAACCCTTTTACAATCATGTTCAGCCCTATATATAAGTTAGGTTGTGTCTTATGTCCGAGCTTCCATGCTTTCTTGTCTTGTTGTAACCATTTTTTCTTAGCTGGTGTTGTGTTGTCTTTCGCAACTGATTTTTGTTGCTCTTTATTTCTTTGTTGTCCTGTCTCTTCTAAAGCTTGCACAACTCATACTTAGTCAAAACTTGCTTGATTCCTTATCCCAAAAATGAAGGGCCCAACATTGGTTCTTGACAGCTGCAATAGTTTTTTGGCAACCTGGGTGTCCAACATAAGGTACATTATGCATTTCTCCCAATATAATATTATTTAATTCCCAATAATTTGGCACATATATTTTTCCTCTATATCTAGTAATTATATCACCTTCCCGCTTATAGTCCTCAATTTTAGGTTGTAAATTACCTTGCTGAAGTTTTTCTTTTAACTCCATATATTTCTGATCTGATTTTATCTTTCAAGTATGATTGACACACGCTAATGGTTGTAGAATGCATCTCATGTACCCTCCTGCTGAGTACATCATCCACCTTGTTCTCTTTTCCTTTGATATTCTTTATATCAAAATCATATTCATTGATGAAATCTAATCATCTGTTTTTCCTAACATTCAGAGTTGATTGATCAAACAAATATTTCAGACCACTATGGTCTGTCCTCAATTCAAATATTTTCCGCATAAGGCAGTGCCTCCACATCTTCAAGGCATGCACTATGGCTTCCAACTCTAAATCATGAGTTGCATAATGTCTTTCCTTCTCCTTTATCTTCCTTGATTCATATCACACAACATAACCATTCTGACTAAGGAATCCACCAAGTCCCTCATTACATGCATCAATGCATACTATGCAATATTCATTTAGATCAACAATCCTCAGTATTGGAGCTCTTTTTAGTAAATGCTTCAAGTGTTGGAAACTCCTTTCACAATCCAATGTCCACTCAAACTTCACACCTTTCTTATACAAAGAAGTAATTGGGTGTGCAATTCTTGAGAACCTCAATGAATCTTCTATAGTAACCTTCAAGGCCCATGAATTATCTTACCTCAAATACATTCCTCAGCACTAGAAATTTTTCAATGTCTCTTATATTCTCTCGATCTACTATTATCCCCTCCTTAGAGATGAGATGATCGAAATAATGTATTTTCTTCTGGTAAAATGAGCATTTGATCAATTTAGCATACAACTGATTCTCTCTTAAAACTTGTAACACCATTCTCAAGTGTTTCTCATGTTCTTCTTCAGACTTAGAATATATCAAAATGTCATACAAAAATAAAATGACAAACNTTTGTCAAAGAACCCTACCCATCTCTCAGGACATGACTCTACCCTAGCCTCGCCCTACCCCAAGCAAGGGTGTTTACGATGCCATCTTAGTCGAGGAAATAGTCAACAACCCTTCTTCCATCAAGAAAAATTTAATCCACAGGGGCATCTCTCTCAGCAATCTTCCCCTTGCGTATTTCTTGAAAATTACCTCTGCTCATGAAAAATATTGGTGGTTCTCAGCTACAAACTCAATAATATATACTTCCAATGTGGTATTGACCCATAAATCAATCGCCTGCATGAATGGACAATCCAACCGATGAAGTGTTGCAATCTTTTCTGTGTCCCAAGTACAGATCCTCTTGACTTGTTCTTGGAACTCTCAAGTTTCTTGGAGCCTCCTTATCCAGTGGAAAAATTATTTCAGAACTTAACCCAGAAAATCTCATACTGGTTGCTCCATCTTTCTGAGTAAAATACTACTTCACGAGTATATTCCACCAATTTTCCCCTCAATTCCACTTCTTTCCATATGAAGACGTCACGGTTTCTTTCCCACCATTGGTCAATAATAGATATGTGAATCCGTGGAAGCATCCTCCATACAGGTTCCCTTTTAACGTAGGTCCCGAGAACAGAACCATTTTGTTGGCGCAAGTTTGATCATACCAGTGTCCTTCTCAGGTTACCAACAAAAGGTACTGAGTTGTCTAGAGTGCTGGAATTTTCATCTCCTTCGAAGAGAAGAAGTCTCACCCGACGCGTTGCTAAGACAAATAGATAGGGAAGGGTAAGGAAAAAACTTAGGAGGATTCACAGAGCCTTTAGGACTCATCTTGACCTTGTGCAAGACATCTACCTATCAAATATATCTTAACTCATGTATGCAAGAATTGAACCTACTTATGTTGTGAATAAACAATTAGACACACAATCATTATGTGGAACCCATAAACCATAAATAAATACTATAATGCATAAGTAAACAACACACAGAGACATCATATTTTGAAAATTTAAGTCCTTCTTCATATTCTCTTCAGAATCTTCCTTAAGTTACAACTCTTCTCTATGGACTAATGTCTCAGAGCTCTAGCTCTCAAAGTATGTATGAATTACATTACAGAATCAGTTATTTTCTTGAATCGTCTCAACTGACGACAACCTCATGGAGAGGGAAAGATCAGGCTGGACTAGATCATAATTTAGCTGATCCAACAACAAAAAATCAACCCAAAAACAACCCAACAACAACCCTTTTACAATCATGTTCAGCCCTATATATAAGTTAGGTTGTGTCTTATGTCCGAGCTTCCATGCTTTCTTGTCTTGTTGTAACCATTTTTTCTTAGCTGGTGTTGTGTTGTCTTTCGCAACTGATTTTTGTTGCTCTTTATTTCTTTGTTGTCCTGTCTCTTCTAAAGCTTGCACAACTCATACTTAGTCAAAACTTGCTTGATTCCTTATCCCAAAAATGAAGGGCCCAACATTGGTTCTTGACAGCTGCAATAGTTTTTTGGCAACCTGGGTGTCCAACATAAGGTACATTATGCATTTCTCCCAATATAATATTATTTAATTCCCAATAATTTGGCACATATATTTTTCCTCTATATCTAGTAATTATATCACCTTCCCGCTTATAGTCCTCAATTTTAGGTTGTAAATTACCTTGCTGAAGTTTTTCTTTTAACTCCATATATTTCTGATCTGATTTTATCTTTCAAGTATGATTGACACACGCTAATGGTTGTAGAATGCATCTCATGTACCCTCCTGCTGAGTACATCATCCACCTTGTTCTCTTTTCCTTTGATATTCTTTATATCAAAATCATATTCATTGATGAAATCTAATCATCTGTTTTTCCTAACATTCAGAGTTGATTGATCAAACAAATATTTCAGACCACTATGGTCTGTCCTCAATTCAAATATTTTCCGCATAAGGCAGTGCCTCCACATCTTCAAGGCATGCACTATGGCTTCCAACTCTAAATCATGAGTTGCATAATGTCTTTCCTTCTCCTTTATCTTCCTTGATTCATATCACACAACATAACCATTCTGACTAAGGAATCCACCAAGTCCCTCATTACATGCATCAATGCATACTATGCAATATTCATTTAGATCAACAATCCTCAGTATTGGAGCTCTTTTTAGTAAATGCTTCAAGTGTTGGAAACTCCTTTCACAATCCAATGTCCACTCAAACTTCACACCTTTCTTATACAAAGAAGTAATTGGGTGTGCAATTCTTGAGAACCTCAATGAATCTTCTATAGTAACCTTCAAGGCCCATGAATTATCTTACCTCAAATACATTCCTCAGCACTAGAAATTTTTCAATGTCTCTTATATTCTCTCGATCTACTATTATCCCCTCCTTAGAGATGAGATGATCGAAATAATGTATTTTCTTCTGGTAAAATGAGCATTTGATCAATTTAGCATACAACTGATTCTCTCTTAAAACTTGTAACACCATTCTCAAGTGTTTCTCATGTTCTTCTTCAGACTTAGAATATATCAAAATGTCATACAAAAATAAAATGACAAACTTGTCCAATTAATTCTTGAACACACCATTCATGAGACACATGAAGACAATTGGTGCATTTTTTAACGCAAAGGGAACCACTGTGAACTCATAATGGCCATACCTCGTTCTAAAAGAAGTCTTTTTGATGTCTTCTTCTTTAATTATTACCAAATGGTAGCTTGACCTAAGATCAATATTGGAGAATATTTTTGCATCTTTCATCTGATAAAAAAGGTCATCTATTCTCGATAAAGGATACTTTTTCTTCACAAATACTTTCTTCAATTGCTCGAAATCTATACAAAATATCAAGGTTAAATCCATTTTATTTACAAACAATACTAGGGCACCTTGATGCAGTCCCCCTTCTCTCCTGGGGATCCTGCGACCACCCGGTCCAGGATATTTAAACACCTTGAATCGAATTGTCTCTTCGAGCCTTAAATAGACCCAGAACAAATAACACATAGGTCCCTTTCATGTTACCATGACTATGACCATGGGCCAACTCCCTCCGTGACTTCAACTTTGGCAATTTTACAACCTCCCCCCTCATTTCCTTCTGAAACACTTTCTACTGAAATATGCAAATCTATGTCGTGTATCCTTCTGGATCAGACGGTCCAAACTACTTTAGCCTTCGCAACTTCGTGAATAGTGCACACGCTCCACGCAATTCCTCTGAAACTCTATCTCTTGAATTCTCTAATCCACCACCACGTATCCTCCTTGCAGCCAACAGATAGGATCCCTTCGCAACCTCGACGACCCCTCACTCTTACAACAATTCAAAACACTTTGAATCACGAAGTGATGAAGGAATTCCATGGCTAATATTCATGAAACTATCCCAAGTCTGATGGTTTGGAGTAATCTTGCTCCTTCCTGAATGGATCTTGCTCGTTAATCTAGAGAATCTTCAACAGGTTCTGCTCTATTGAAGGATTATCATCACTATCTCTTCTGAGCTTGTTCTTTCTCCAAACGTTTTCTCCTTAGATAATTTCTCTTCGACACTTAGTCAAAACTTACCCTGTGCACTACTTGCAATAGGTTTTCCTCCATCTTGGCTTCTTGTGGATGATTGTTCACACCTTGCAACATTTCTTTTCACCCTTATTTAAACAAACTTACGCTACTCCTCCCAAGATTTTGTTTCAAAAGACTATGTCACACACTCCTTGCAGACGATACACACTCTCTCCATTCAAATATCTAAGTTATATCGCTTGGAATTGTTCCTCCTCAATACTCTGAGCTTCTCAAAATGACTCCTTCGATGTTCAACCACATATCAACTTTGCACACACCCAGTGAAAAAATTCCTTCAACTTGACTCTTGAAGGGCGACTGTGCACTCCTTGCAACAATTATTATCCGGCTCAATTATTCCTCTTGAACAATACGACTCTGAATGTGTTTCTTCCTACACACACTTCAAGATATCCCTTCTGAACTTTTTAGTCAAAACAGACTCTCTCAACGCACACCTTGCAGACACTTATGCACTCCTTGCATACAAAAGCTTCACGTTATCTCTTCTGATATTTTGAGTTGAAACAGACTCTCTCAACACACACCTTGCGAACACTTATGCACTCCTTACACCGGCTCATAGAAGATAAACAATTGAAACTTATCTAATATCTCACATATTCATACATTCTACCATGTAATTGCATTCATAACATAAGAACAAGAAATAACAAAGAATTGCAATTAACAAAAAACCTACCATTCATTCATTCAGATAGACACAACAACACCAAACATTTGGAACGATGCTCCTCTCTTATATTCATTGAACTGATATGTACATGGATTCACACAATGCTCTTCAACAACTCTCAACTCTCATCTACAATACTCTTTCGATGCAATTGACTAAATTGAAACAGCCATCAACAACAACTTATGGGCAACACTACATTTATTTATACAACACGAGCCCATTGATCTTTCCCTCCAAGCTACCTTAGTTCTATCCTATTGAAATAAAATCTTCAACTACTAAGGATTTATTACAATAAATGTTTATGACATACAGATAAGAGCTAAGGCATCAAATCTCTACTGCAAGCTACTATATTAAAAGAAAAATACATTCCCCAACAATCTTATGTGATCGTCCAACTCTAAAACATTTAATAAGTTCTTAAATTACAGTCTTTTCAAAATATTCCATGAAATGCCTTCTTAAATTCAAAATTATCTTCTTCAAAATGTGCACTAGTGTGCTGAGCTATCTTCCACTTGCACTTTGTTGGCGATGCTCCTGCATCATACTCCTCTAGCTAAAAATTCATGGACTCCTGTTCATGAGCTCTTGCACTGACTTTCCATGCTTCTAGATATCCACTTCATTTACCCAACTAGCATCTTCTATTGGGTGTCCTTTCCACTTTACCAGATATTCAAAATAACTTTTTCTCCGGGTCTTCTTACCAATCCTTTGATCTATGATCTTATCCATCTGCGGCTTTTTTGCTACAGGCATCTGTTTCTCCCACTGGACCTCTTTCTGATATTCAGACTCTCTGGTGTCATCTTCCCTATAAGGATATAGGTCTAAAATGTTGAATATGGGCGATATACCCACATCTTATGGAAGATCTATCTCATAATCATTTTCATCAAACTTTCTTAGGATCTTGCATGGTCCTATCTTCTTCATCTTCAGTTTGTTATATGTTCCTCTTGGGAACCTTTCCTTCCTAACATGTGATAGAACTTTATCTCCTACTTCAAATTTAAGTTTTTTCATATTCTTATCAACTCTGTGTTTATACTCTCTACTGTTGTTCTGCAATTGCTCCTTGATCTGATTATGAAGTTTTTGCATTTCTGCAGCAAAGTCTTTCTCTCCAGTGCTTCTGAATTCATTCTGCTCTAGATATATCAACTTTGATACTCCTATTGGATTCATACCATATACTATTTGGAATGGTATCTTTCTAGTACTTCTGTTTGGTGAGTCATTATATGCAAACACTGCTTGTGATAGAATCTAATCCCACTAACTATGATGTTCAGTGACCAAACTCCTTAAAAAATTTCCTAAGCTTTGATTCACCACCTCAGTCTGTCCATTCATTTAAGGGTTATTTGTTGAACTAAAAGACAATTTTATCCCCAGCTTCTTCCACAACGTTCTTCAGAAATGAACAATGAATTTAGTGTCTCTGTATGAGACAATACCCTTGGGATACCCATGAAGTCTCACAACTTCCTTGAAAAACAAATTTGCAATGTGCATTGAATCATTAGTCTTATGGCATGGGATAAAGTGTGCCATATTTGAGAATCTATCAACTACCACAAATATGGAATAATTTCCTCCTTGTTTCCTTGGCAATCCCAACACAAAATCCATGCTTATTTCATCCAAAGGCCTATCTGGAATAGGCAATGGTTAATACAATCCAGTATTTCGTCTCTTTCCTTTTGCATACTAAATAATCTTACATTTGTTCACAAATTTCTTCACCTCTGCTTTCATACCTGGCCAATAGTATCAACTGTTCAACTGTGCAAATGTCTTTTCATGGCCAAAATGTTTAGCTAGACCTCCACTATGTTTTTCCTTCAACAGATTTCCTCTCATCGAGCACTTTGGTATGCACAATTGGAAACCCTTAAAAAATAATCCATCTTGAATCAGATAATATTTCCATTGTCTTCTATCTCTGAGAATATGATTTTCACATGATTCATATGCTTCTTTAAAATCTGGATCATCACAATACATATCCTTAAGGTGTTCAAACCCCAAGGTTTTCACTTGAAATTCTTGCAGAATCAGAAAACTCTTGCTCAATGCATCAGAAACTTTGTTAGCATTACCAAAAATATGTTTAATGACAAAAGTGAAATTTTTCATAAATTCTATACACTTAGAATGTCTTTGGTTTAATTTTTCTTGTCTCATTATGAATTGTAAAGCTTGATTATCGCTATACAAAACAAACTCTTTTGCAACAAGGTAGTGCCTCCATTTCTTCAAGGCTTGAATTATGGCATAAAATTATTTATCATATGTGGAGTACTTCCTCTTGGTATCATTCAAATTCTCACTAAATATGTGACATGCCTATTATATTGGCTCAAGACCGCTCCAATTGCAACTCCACTAGCATCACATCTTACTTGGAATGTCTTCTCGAAATCTGGCAAGATAAGAATCGGTTGTTCGGTTATATTTTCCTTTAATATATTGAATATTTTCTCAGATTATTATGTCCATTTAAAGTACTTCTGTATATTCTTCACCGTATCCATCATTGTTGCACAAAATCCACTAAAATTTCTAATGATCTTCCTATAGAAACTTGTTAATCCATGGAAGCTTCTCACCTCAAATATGCCTCTTGGCGATGGTCATTCTCTGATTTATTTCACCTTCTCTGGATCCATCTTCAATTCATTTGAAGAGAGCACAAAACCCAATTAAATGAGTTATGTCTTCATAAAAGAGGATTTATTTAAATTTATCAGTAGCTTCTCCCATGGCAGTCTCCTTGTCACTAATGTCAGGTGTCCCAAATGCTCTTCTTTAGTTTTACCGAAGACTAGTATATCATCCAGATATACAATCACAACCTTACCAATGAAATATTTCAATAGCTCATTCATCAAACTCATAAAATTACTCGGGGAATTTTTTAAGCCAAACAACATAACAAGCCACTCATACAACCCTTTGTTTGTCTTGAAAGCTATTTTCCTTTCATCGCCTTCTCTCATTCTTATCTATTGATATCCACTTTTCAGGTCTATCTTTGAAATATAATTTTCTCCACTCAAACAATCCATTAAGTCATCCATCCTTGGTAAATGAAATCTGTACCTGGTGGTGATCTTGTTTATGGCTCTTGATTCTATACACATTATCCATCCTCCATCCTTTTTCGGACTCAACACAGTTGGTACTACGCATGGACTCAATATTTCTCTGACTAAACCCTTGTCCATCAAATACTCGACTTGTCTCTTTACCTCCTCATTCTATTGAGGTGTCAATATGTATGCTTATTTGTTCGGCATACTTTCTCCTAGTAATAGATCAATGTGATGGTTGATGCTCTTGATAGGTGACAATGATCTTGGTAACTCATCCACTACTATGTCAGCAAAATTCTCCAACAACTCTTGAATTTCCTCAGGCAGATCATCCATAGAAGTACTTATAAGGATAACTATCGGTTTCCTCACCACAACAAAATGCATCTCTTGTTCCTTCTTAAATTCACTCAAGATTTCCTTCCCATACATGAGAAGTATGCTTTTGTTGGCTTCTTNAACTTAACCCAGAAAATCTCATACTGGTTGCTCCATCTTTCTGAGTAAAATACTACTTCACGAGTATATTCCACCAATTTTCCCCTCAATTCCACTTCTTTCCATATGAAGACGTCACGGTTTCTTTCCCACCATTGGTCAATAATAGATATGTGAATCCGTGGAAGCATCCTCCATACAGGTTCCCTTTTAACGTAGGTCCCGAGAACAGAACCATTTTGTTGGCGCAAGTTTGATCATACCAGTGTCCTTCTCAGGTTACCAACAAAAGGTACTGAGTTGTCTAGAGTGCTGGAATTTTCATCTCCTTCGAAGAGAAGAAGTCTCACCCGACGCGTTGCTAAGACAAATAGATAGGGAAGGGTAAGGAAAAAACTTAGGAGGATTCACAGAGCCTTTAGGACTCATCTTGACCTTGTGCAAGACATCTACCTATCAAATATATCTTAACTCATGTATGCAAGAATTGAACCTACTTATGTTGTGAATAAACAATTAGACACACAATCATTATGTGGAACCCATAAACCATAAATAAATACTATAATGCATAAGTAAACAACACACAGAGACATCATATTTTGAAAATTTAAGTCCTTCTTCATATTCTCTTCAGAATCTTCCTTAAGTTACAACTCTTCTCTATGGACTAATGTCTCAGAGCTCTAGCTCTCAAAGTATGTATGAATTACATTACAGAATCAGTTATTTTCTTGAATCGTCTCAACTGACGACAACCTCATGGAGAGGGAAAGATCAGGCTGGACTAGATCATAATTTAGCTGATCCAACAACAAAAAATCAACCCAAAAACAACCCAACAACAACCCTTTTACAATCATGTTCAGCCCTATATATAAGTTAGGTTGTGTCTTATGTCCGAGCTTCCATGCTTTCTTGTCTTGTTGTAACCATTTTTTCTTAGCTGGTGTTGTGTTGTCTTTCGCAACTGATTTTTGTTGCTCTTTATTTCTTTGTTGTCCTGTCTCTTCTAAAGCTTGCACAACTCATACTTAGTCAAAACTTGCTTGATTCCTTATCCCAAAAATGAAGGGCCCAACATTGGTTCTTGACAGCTGCAATAGTTTTTTGGCAACCTGGGTGTCCAACATAAGGTACATTATGCATTTCTCCCAATATAATATTATTTAATTCCCAATAATTTGGCACATATATTTTTCCTCTATATCTAGTAATTATATCACCTTCCCGCTTATAGTCCTCAATTTTAGGTTGTAAATTACCTTGCTGAAGTTTTTCTTTTAACTCCATATATTTCTGATCTGATTTTATCTTTCAAGTATGATTGACACACGCTAATGGTTGTAGAATGCATCTCATGTACCCTCCTGCTGAGTACATCATCCACCTTGTTCTCTTTTCCTTTGATATTCTTTATATCAAAATCATATTCATTGATGAAATCTAATCATCTGTTTTTCCTAACATTCAGAGTTGATTGATCAAACAAATATTTCAGACCACTATGGTCTGTCCTCAATTCAAATATTTTCCGCATAAGGCAGTGCCTCCACATCTTCAAGGCATGCACTATGGCTTCCAACTCTAAATCATGAGTTGCATAATGTCTTTCCTTCTCCTTTATCTTCCTTGATTCATATCACACAACATAACCATTCTGACTAAGGAATCCACCAAGTCCCTCATTACATGCATCAATGCATACTATGCAATATTCATTTAGATCAACAATCCTCAGTATTGGAGCTCTTTTTAGTAAATGCTTCAAGTGTTGGAAACTCCTTTCACAATCCAATGTCCACTCAAACTTCACACCTTTCTTATACAAAGAAGTAATTGGGTGTGCAATTCTTGAGAACCTCAATGAATCTTCTATAGTAACCTTCAAGGCCCATGAATTATCTTACCTCAAATACATTCCTCAGCACTAGAAATTTTTCAATGTCTCTTATATTCTCTCGATCTACTATTATCCCCTCCTTAGAGATGAGATGATCGAAATAATGTATTTTCTTCTGGTAAAATGAGCATTTGATCAATTTAGCATACAACTGATTCTCTCTTAAAACTTGTAACACCATTCTCAAGTGTTTCTCATGTTCTTCTTCAGACTTAGAATATATCAAAATGTCATACAAAAATAAAATGACAAACGTGTCCAATTAATTCTTGAACACACCATTCATGAGACACATGAAGACAATTGGTGCATTTTTTAACACAAAGGGAACCACTGTGAACTCATAATGGCCATACCTCATTCTAAAAGAAGTCTTTTTGATGTCTTTTTCTTTAATTATTACCAAATGGTAGCTTGACCTAAGATCAATATTGGAGAATATTTTTGCATCTTTCATCTGATAAAAAAGGTCATCTGTTCTCGGTAAAGGATACTTTTTCTTCACAATTACTTTCTTCAATTGCTCGAAATCTATACAAAATATCAAGGTTAAATCCATTTTATTTACAAACAATACTAGGGCACCTTGATGCAGTCCCCCTTCTCTCCTAGGGATCCTGCGACCACCCGGTCCAGAATATTTAAACACCTTGAATCGAATCGGCTCTTCGAGCCTTAAATAGACCCAGAACAAATAACACACAGGTCCCTTTCATGTTACCATGACTGTGACCATGGGCCAACTCCCTTCGTGACTTCAACTTTGGCAATTTTACAACCTCCCCCCTCATTTCCTTCTGAAACACTTTCTACTGAAATACGCAAATCTATGCCGTGTATCCTCCTGGATCAGACGGTCCAAACTAATTTAGCCTTCGTGACTTCGCAATTCCTCTGAAACTCTAGCTCTCGAATTCTCTAATCCACCACCACGTATCCTCCTTGCAACCAACAGATAGGATCCCTTCACAACCTCGATGACCCCTCACTCTTACAACAATTCAAAACACTTTGAATCACGAAGTGATGAAGGAATTCCATGGCTAATATTCATGAAACTATCCCAAGTTTGATGGTTTGGAGTAATCTTGCTCCTTCCTGAATGGATGTTGCTCGTTAATCTAGAGAATCTTCAATAGGTTCTGCTCTATTGAAGGATTATCATCACTATCTCTTCTGAGCTTGTTCTTTCTCCAAACGTTTTCTCCTTAGATAATTTCTCTTCGACACTTAGTCGAAACTTACCCTATGCACTACTTGCAATAGGTTTTCCTCCATCTTGGCTTCTTGTGGATGATTGTTCACACCTTGCAACATTTCTTTGCACCCTTATTTAAACAAAATTACGCTACTCCTCCCAAGCTTCTGTTTCAAAAGACTATGTCACACACTCCTTGCAGACTCTCCATTCAAAGATCTAAGTTATATCGCTTGGAATTGTTCCTCCTCAATACTCTGAGCTTCTCAAAATGACTCCTTCTATGTTCAACCACATATCAACTTTGCACACACCCAGTGAAAAAATTCCTTCAACTTGACTCTTGAAGGGCGACTGTGCACTTCTTGCAACAATTATTATCCGGCTCAATTATTCCTCTTGAACAATACGACTCCGAATGTGTTTCTTCCTACACACACTTCAAGATATACCTTCTGAACTTTTTAGTCAAAACGGACTCTCTCAACGCACACCTTGCAGACACTTATGCACTCCTTGCATACAAAAGCTTCACATTATCTCTTCTGATATTTTGAGTTGAAACAGACTCTCTCAACACACACCTTGTGAACACTTATGCACTCCTTACACCGGCTCGTAGAAGATAAACAATTGAAACTTATCTAATATCTCACATATTCATACATTCTACCATGTAATTGCTTTCATAACATAAGAACAAGAAATAACAAAGAATTGCAATTAACAAAAAACCTACCATTCATTCATTCAGATAGACACAACAACACCAAACATTTGGAACAATGCTCCTCTCTTATATTCATTGAACTGATATGTACATGGATTCACACAATTCTCTTCAACAACTCTCAACTCTCATCTACAATACTCTTTCGATGCAATCGACTAAATTGAAACAGCCATCAACAACAACTTATGGGAAACACTACATTTATTTATACAACACGAGCCCATTGATCTTTCCCTCCAAGCTACCTTAGTTCTATCCTATTGAAATAAAATCTTCAACTACTAAGGATTTATTACAATAAATGTTTATGACATACAGATAAGAGCTAAGGCATCAAATCTCTACTGCAAGCTACTATATTAAAAGAAAAATACATTCCCCAACAATCTTATGTGATCGTCCAACTCTAAAACATTTAATAAGTTCTTAAATTACAGTCTTTTCAAAATATTCCATGAAATGCCTTCTTAAATTCAAAATTATCTTCTTCAAAATGTGCACTAGTGTGCTGAGCTATCTTCCACTTGCACTTTGTTGGCGATGCTCCTGCATCATACTCCTCTAGCTAAAAATTCATGGACTCCTGTTCATGAGCTCTTGCACTGACTTTCCATGCTTCTAGATATCCACTTCATTTACCCAACTAGCATCTTCTATTGGGTGTCCTTTCCACTTTACCAGATATTCAAAATAACTTTTTCTCCGGGTCTTCTTACCAATCCTTTGATCTATGATCTTATCCATCTGCGGCTTTTTTGCTACAGGCATCTGTTTCTCCCACTGGACCTCTTTCTGATATTCAGACTCTCTGGTGTCATCTTCCCTATAAGGATATAGGTCTAAAATGTTGAATATGGGCGATATACCCACATCTTATGGAAGATCTATCTCATAATCATTTTCATCAAACTTTCTTAGGATCTTGCATGGTCCTATCTTCTTCATCTTCAGTTTGTTATATGTTCCTCTTGGGAACCTTTCCTTCCTAACATGTGATAGAACTTTATCTCCTACTTCAAATTTAAGTTTTTTCATATTCTTATCAACTCTGTGTTTATACTCTCTACTGTTGTTCTGCAATTGCTCCTTGATCTGATTATGAAGTTTTTGCATTTCTGCAGCAAAGTCTTTCTCTCCAGTGCTTCTGAATTCATTCTGCTCTAGATATATCAACTTTGATACTCCTATTGGATTCATACCATATACTATTTGGAATGGTATCTTTCTAGTACTTCTGTTTGGTGAGTCATTATATGCAAACACTGCTTGTGATAGAATCTAATCCCACTAACTATGATGTTCAGTGACCAAACTCCTTAAAAAATTTCCTAAGCTTTGATTCACCACCTCAGTCTGTCCATTCATTTAAGGGTTATTTGTTGAACTAAAAGACAATTTTATCCCCAGCTTCTTCCACAACGTTCTTCAGAAATGAACAATGAATTTAGTGTCTCTGTATGAGACAATACCCTTGGGATACCCATGAAGTCTCACAACTTCCTTGAAAAACAAATTTGCAATGTGCATTGAATCATTAGTCTTATGGCATGGGATAAAGTGTGCCATATTTGAGAATCTATCAACTACCACAAATATGGAATAATTTCCTCCTTGTTTCCTTGGCAATCCCAACACAAAATCCATGCTTATTTCATCCAAAGGCCTATCTGGAATAGGCAATGGTTAATACAATCCAGTATTTCGTCTCTTTCCTTTTGCATACTAAATAATCTTACATTTGTTCACAAATTTCTTCACCTCTGCTTTCATACCTGGCCAATAGTATCAACTGTTCAACTGTGCAAATGTCTTTTCATGGCCAAAATGTTTAGCTAGACCTCCACTATGTTTTTCCTTCAACAGATTTCCTCTCATCGAGCACTTTGGTATGCACAATTGGAAACCCTTAAAAAATAATCCATCTTGAATCAGATAATATTTCCATTGTCTTCTATCTCTGAGAATATGATTTTCACATGATTCATATGCTTCTTTAAAATCTGGATCATCACAATACATATCCTTAAGGTGTTCAAACCCCAAGGTTTTCACTTGAAATTCTTGCAGAATCAGAAAACTCTTGCTCAATGCATCAGAAACTTTGTTAGCATTACCAAAAATATGTTTAATGACAAAAGTGAAATTTTTCATAAATTCTATACACTTAGAATGTCTTTGGTTTAATTTTTCTTGTCTCATTATGAATTGTAAAGCTTGATTATCGCTATACAAAACAAACTCTTTTGCAACAAGGTAGTGCCTCCATTTCTTCAAGGCTTGAATTATGGCATAAAATTATTTATCATATGTGGAGTACTTCCTCTTGGTATCATTCAAATTCTCACTAAATATGTGACATGCCTATTATATTGGCTCAAGACCGCTCCAATTGCAACTCCACTAGCATCACATCTTACTTGGAATGTCTTCTCGAAATCTGGCAAGATAAGAATCGGTTGTTCGGTTATATTTTCCTTTAATATATTGAATATTTTCTCAGATTATTATGTCCATTTAAAGTACTTCTGTATATTCTTCACCGTATCCATCATTGTTGCACAAAATCCACTAAAATTTCTAATGATCTTCCTATAGAAACTTGTTAATCCATGGAAGCTTCTCACCTCAAATATGCCTCTTGGCGATGGTCATTCTCTGATTTATTTCACCTTCTCTGGATCCATCTTCAATTCATTTGAAGAGAGCACAAAACCCAATTAAATGAGTTATGTCTTCATAAAAGAGGATTTATTTAAATTTATCAGTAGCTTCTCCCATGGCAGTCTCCTTGTCACTAATGTCAGGTGTCCCAAATGCTCTTCTTTAGTTTTACCGAAGACTAGTATATCATCCAGATATACAATCACAACCTTACCAATGAAATATTTCAATAGCTCATTCATCAAACTCATAAAATTACTCGGGGAATTTTTTAAGCCAAACAACATAACAAGCCACTCATACAACCCTTTGTTTGTCTTGAAAGCTATTTTCCTTTCATCGCCTTCTCTCATTCTTATCTATTGATATCCACTTTTCAGGTCTATCTTTGAAATATAATTTTCTCCACTCAAACAATCCATTAAGTCATCCATCCTTGGTAAATGAAATCTGTACCTGGTGGTGATCTTGTTTATGGCTCTTGATTCTATACACATTATCCATCCTCCATCCTTTTTCGGACTCAACACAGTTGGTACTACGCATGGACTCAATATTTCTCTGACTAAACCCTTGTCCATCAAATACTCGACTTGTCTCTTTACCTCCTCATTCTATTGAGGTGTCAATATGTATGCTTATTTGTTCGGCATACTTTCTCCTAGTAATAGATCAATGTGATGGTTGATGCTCTTGATAGGTGACAATGATCTTGGTAACTCATCCACTACTATGTCAGCAAAATTCTCCAACAACTCTTGAATTTCCTCAGGCAGATCATCCATAGAAGTACTTATAAGGATAACTATCGGTTTCCTCACCACAACAAAATGCATCTCTTGTTCCTTCTTAAATTCACTCAAGATTTCCTTCCCATACATGAGAAGTATGCTTTTGTTGGCTTCTTCCTTCACTTTGTTTTCCTCTATTGGCAGTAACATGTGTGTCCTACCATTTTTCTCCAAGGTATAAGTTTTTTTTCTCCCATCATGAATGACATTCTTGTCATATTTCCATGGTATCCCCAACAAAACATGGAATACATACATGTGAATCACATCACACAAAATGTCATCTCTATATCCTCATGTCTTGAATTCAACTAGGCATTGTTTAGTTACCGTTACCTGATGTCCTTTTTGCAACCATGAGACCTTATACGGAGTCGGATGTGCAGTTGTTTCCAGCCCAATTTCTCCACCATCTATATGGATACTAATTTATTAGTGCTCCCATTATCAATGATCACCTTGTTGGAATATTGTTTATTGTCATTGATGTCAACCATAGCCATTGGTTGTAGTCATTGATGACAACCCTAGCCATTGGATTTTTAACCCAACAGTTGATTGAAGTAGATAGACATGAAGGAAATTACACATGAAGGTACAACACCCATGGATGGATAGTATAATTCAAGTTGTTTCCGATGGTATGTGGCACATCACGTGGATCCTCACGATTGAGGAGAAATGATTTTTTGAAGATGACAATGCTAATTGAAGCATAAACTACATGTTGGTCCTAATGTTAAAAGGAAGTGACATAAAGGGTATAAATACATCTCATTATATATTCATTTTTGAACACACACAAGTTTTTTAATGATCAAGGAGATATAATTCGAATTTCAGAGGAAATCTAAAGTAAATAAGGTTGATCCCGCACGGGTGTAGACGGATTGGCAAGTGCCGTGTAAATGGAAGGAAATTTGTAAAATGAAGTCTCATGTTCAATTCTCACCCAGACTTACTCGTGCGCCATTCTTGCGGGCTGGGTGGTTGCACCTGGGGTTATAGTGGTAGCCATTGGGGATCGACCCCGTGTCACGCAAGTACGAGAACCGCGAAGTTGTCGATTCCCCCAGTATATAAAAAAATAAAAAAAAGTAAAGAAGGTCGAATATCAAGGAAGGATGAAGTCTTTTGGTGATGTGTTCTAAGGTATGTTATTTATAGGTCATCTTGCCATTTTCTCTATAACTTTGTTTCTAAAACGATTCAGATGGTGAAATTTTTATTGTATTTAGAAGACATATCTAGGTACCTATGGTACACATTTCAGCTCTTTTTTCGCTATAATTTTGGAGATACACTCTGTGGAAGATAGGGTTTTTGAATAGTCCAGAAGCTAGTCATAAACAAGTGTTCCAGGTAAAACAATCATAATGTCTTCATAGAGAATCCAAATTAAGTGAGACCAATCGCATTGGAAACAATACAGGATTTGGTTTCCTTTTTATGAATTTCAGAATATTATGTTAAATATTGAGCGCGGGGCATGTTGTACAAGTTCGCTCTCCTGAATAAACCAGAATTGAATAAGGTCTACAATTTTCTCTATAACTCCTTTTCTGGGAGGATTGAAGGAGTGAAACTTGGAGGAGTTTCAGAGAATAAATTGAGTAATATTATCTATAGGATCATAGTATTCCAAGAAGTGAATAATTGTAGAAGTTGAATAATTCTCAAGAAGCATTGTCAGGTTCTATGTGATGGTTGGTTGATGGTGATAATTTAATGTAAAGTTTTATTATCTCTCATATATTCTTTGGTGGAAGGAAGGTCCAAGGATGGAGAGGTCAACCCTCTCTTGATATTGGAGGATTGTATCTTCCTTTTGTAGGTTTATCCCTCCCTTTATATTTGGAAGTTGTAGATACCTTTGGAATTCATTACTTCCCTTGAACAATAGCTATTGATTATTTCTCATATATTGTGCATGTTGTATTGTGGTGTATTGGTGTAACTCTTCTACTATTGTTCATTGCTCATTGGATATAATTGAATATATAATATGGTTGAAGTATAAGTTCAATTTTGTTTTAAATTGTACTTGATATTGATTCACCCCCCTCTCAGTATCATCAATTGGTATCAGAGCAGGTTTCCTTCAGAACATTTTAACCACTAGAAGAAAAATCTTGAGAAGAGATGGATGACCATGAGCACATTCCAAATGGGATTCAACGATTTGATGGAAGAAATTATACATACTGGAGTGATAGAGTGAAAATGTACCTAACAAATTTGGGAGTATACATTTGGTACTCAATTGTAAATGGCTATGTAATCCCAAAGAATTCTCCAACCGATCCAAATGAGAAAAATCTTATGAGTTGTAATTTAAAATCCAAACATGTTTTTCTAGGAGCATTGGCACCAACCATTTCCAGCAAAGTGATGGGAAGTAGCATTTCTAAAGAGGTATGGTACAAACTCAAGAGTATCTATGAAGGTGATCCAAAATTTAAGCAGGTCAAGCTTCAATGACATAGAGAAGAATTTGAAAATTTGAAGATGGATGAAAAGGAAGATATTGGAACCTATTTTCTTAGATTTGATGAATTTTTTAATGCTATCAGAGGATTAGGTGAAAATCTCAATGAATCCTTGGTTTTACAAAAATTGTTGAGATCACTTCTCTTGAAGTATTATGCTAAGGTCTATGCCATTGAAGAAACTAGGGACTGGACCAAAATGACAATGGATGAATTACATGGGTCTCTTATAACATATGAAATGAGGACAGGTACAGAAAGTGACCAGCCAAACAATGAAGCAGCCTTTAAATCCATAAAGAAGAAAAAATACAAGGATAACAACCTTGATGAAGAAATAGAAAATTTAGTAAGAAGGTTCCATAAGGGAACTGGAAGATACAAAGGTAAGTCTCATATCAAATTCTTTAACTATGGTAGAATAGGACATATTATTGAAAACTACTACTATAAAAAGAGAAGTCTCAACAATAAAAAGAGCTTCTACTCCAAGGATGATGACATATCCTCAGATGAGAGTGATGAAGAAGATAATGATGGAGGCAAAGTCGTCTTCATAACCCAAGAAACCCAGGATGATGATCACAAGAGTTATAAAGAAGAAGAAATCATTTATGAAGAAGATTCATATGAAGAAACCAACATTGATTCCTTTTAGGGATACAAATACAACATAGAGAGTGAATGGGAAGATGAGAATCTTGAAAAGTTGAAGCATGTTGAAACTAAAAATAACAATCTTAGAAACAAAAACATAATACTAAAAGGTGAATTGAGTAGTTGTGAAGAAGAGAATTACAGGCTTGAAAAGACCATTGGTATCTTGAAGGGACAATTATAAGATTATGAGAAATTGAAAGAATAATTGGATCACACAAAATGGGAGCTACTATTGACAATACAAAAGTTGAAGAAGTTCAAAAAAAGCACTGAAAAATTAGATGAGATCCTTAGCAGTCAAAGATATCCAAACGACAAGATAGGAGTAGGATACAATGATAGTTTGAAGACAATAAAACAAGATAAGGAAGATGAAAAGGATGAAACCAACACTCCAGAGCAAGTTGAACAATAAGATACAAGGCTATAATTCAAGAGGAATGAGACATAAAGAAGATCCTCTCCCATCAGGTATGAAAGAAATCATTATGAACAAAACTGCAAAAGAATATATAGTGAACACAGATAGACTACACCACAAAGAAGATCACTTACTCCTAGATATCAAAATATCTTTCTTGGACATTGTTATACTTGTGGAAATTTTGGACTCAAGGAAATCAATTGTAGAATCAATGAAAGTTTTTAAATTGTACATGATACTAATTCATCCCCCTCTCAGGATAATCACACCTTGCATACTCTATCCTTAGTATTGAAAGTAGTTTGAACAAACTATTCCTCTGCACTAGTTTTTCAACCTCTGGCTCTGGATTCAAAAGAACCTTCTTCATCATGAAAGATCTCCCATCTATTGCACCTTTTGCTTCAACATTGCGTTTCTATGCTTATGAAATGTGAGCCTCACCTACTCCTTCTTTATTTCTCTCAGGACATTCCCAAGAAATGTGTCATGTCTTCCATGGGCATAACATGTCACTTCACCTCCTCTTCCTCTTCCTCTTCCTCGAGGAAAAGAGTTTCTTCCACTATACTGTCTCCCTTGGGAAGTTCCTCCTCTTTTTGAATGACTATGTGGCTTTCCAACCTCATCCTTAGGATTTTGTGCCTTTTCATAGGAAATTACCTTGCCTCTATTTAAACTTCTTCCTCTACTTTGCTGACTCTTCTTTCTGGCCAACTTCTCCTCTTCCTTCAATGTGATCTGATAAGAATCCTCCATTGTCCTTACTATCATCATGTTGATTTCGTCTTGGATTTCATATCTCAGGCCATTGATATATCTAGCAACTTTCTCATCATCTTTTTCTCTCTATCCAACCCTGATGTTCAATTTTTAGAACTCCTATGTGTACTCCTTCACAGTCATTCCTTTCTGTCTCAAGTTCTGCAAATTCCTAAAAATATTTATCTGGTAATCCTTGGGTATGAATTTATCCTTCAGCTTGGGTACCATTCTATCCCAACTCTTGATATTTTTCTTTCCATTGCATTTTCTGCCAGCCTACATTTCATCCCACCATAGTGTTGCATGTCCTTTTAATCTGGTGACAACACGTTTCACCTTCTTCTCCTCATCGAAGTCTTCATAGTCGAAGTATTTTTCCATGGATCTTATCCAATCCAACAATTATTCATCATCTAAATTTCCTTCATACATTGGGATGTCTATATTCACTCTAGCTCCCAATTTGACAATCGCTTTCAGCAGGTGTTCCTCTGGAACATCTTCTCCTAGAGATTCCTCAACTTCTACTTCTTTGTTCTCTACATCACTGATGTCTCCAACATCAGGTTCTCTCCTTTTTTTTTTTCCATATCATCTAACCTTGTGTGAAGTTCTCACATCTCCCTTTCCATAGCTCTATTTTCTATAGCTGGCTCCGCACATCTTCTAAGTAGTATTGTGCTGAAATTTCTCCTTTACACAGCTACCACTGGGTGTATCTGATACCACTTGATGTTATCAAACTATGTGATTTGTCTTCTCTCTCCTTTAACTATTGTCTGCAAGCAAATTTTGGCTCTGATACCACTTAATGCATCCCCCTTCCCTCCTGGGGATTCTACGACATCTCAGTCAAGGATCTTTAAGCACCTTGAGTCGAATCGACTCTTTGGTCCTTCAATAGAACCAGAAACAATGACACACAGGTCCCTTTGATGTTACTCGCAGGTTCAAATTACCCGTGACTCCACTCTCTTGCACTTCTGGCAACACCAATTTGCAATTACTAGCTCCTGTGTTAGACTCCTTCTCCAATGTAACTGGGAGCCAACTCCCTCTATCACTTCGGCTTTGGAAATTTTACGACCTCCACCCTCATTTCCTTCTGAAACACTTTATATCGAAATACATGGATCTCTGTCACATGTCCACCTCGATTTGATGGTCAAAACTACTTCTTCCTTCACGACTTCACTAATATTTCATGTGCCCCAAGCAATTCCTCTGAAACTCTATCTCCCGAATTCTCTAATCCACCACCACATATTCTTATCACAACCAATGGCTAGGATCCCTTCATGACTTCATGACCTCGGAGACCCCTCACTCTTACAACACTTCAAAACACTTTGAATCATGAAGTGTCGAAGGACTTCCATGGCTAATATTCATGAAACTCTCCTAGATATGACAATCTGGAGTAATATCGCTCCCTCCTTAATGGATCTTTCTCGTTAATCTGTAGAATCTTCAACAAGTTCTTCTCTATTGAAGGATTCCCATCGCTATCTCTTCTGAGCTTGTTCTTTCTTCAAACTTCTTTTCTTTAGAGCGTTTCTCTTCGACACTTAGTCAAAAATTACCCTGTGCATGCATTGGAATAGGTTTTTCTCCACAAATTGGCTTCTTGTGGATGATGTCACACACCTTGCAAGAGTTCATTTCACCCTTCTTCAAACAAACTTAAACTACTCCTCCTAAGCTTCTCAGTCAAAAGACTTTTTCACACACTCCTTGCGGACGATATGAACTCTCTGCATTCAAAGATCCAACTTGTCTCCCTTGGACTTGTTCCTCCTCAACACTTTGAGCTTCTCAGAATGACTCCTTCAATGTTCATCCAAATATCGAATTTGTGCACATCCTCTAACAAACTTCCTTCATCTTGACTCTTGAAGGGAAATTGTGCACTCCTTGAAATATTTATTATCTAGCTCAATTGTTCCTCCTAGATAATATGAATCTGAATGCATTTCTGCCTACACACACTTCAAGCTATCCCTTTTGAACTTCTGAGTCAAAATAGACACTATCAACGCACACCTTACAGACACTTATGCACTCCTTGCATACAAAATCTTCATGTTATCTCTTTTGAGCTTCTCATTTGAAACATACTCTATCAACGCACACCTTGCGGACACTTATGCACTCCTTGCACTGGATCTTAGAAGAGAAACAATTGAAACTTATCTAATATCTCACAGATTCATACATTCTACCATGTAAATGCATTCATAACATAAGAACAAGAAATAATAGAGAATTTCAATTAATAGAAATCCTACCATTCATTCATTCAAATAGACACAACAACAAAAAACTTTTGGAACAATGGTCCTTTGTTATATTCATTCAACTGATATGTACATGGATTCACAAAATGCTCTTCAACAACTGTCAACTCTCATATACAATACTCTTCTGCTGCAATCGACTAAATTGCAACAACCATGAACAACAACTTCTGGGAAACTCTGCATTTATTTATACAACATAAGCTCATTAATCTTTCCCTCCAAGCTACCTTAATGCTATCCTATCAAAATAAAATGTTCAACTACTAAGGATTTATTACAATAAATATTTTTGATAGATAGATAAGAGAAAACACATAAAATATATACTGCAAGCTACTATATTAAAATAAAAATACATTCCCCAATGATCTTATGCGATCATCCAACTCTAAAACATTTAATAAGTTCTTAAATTACAGTCTTTTAAAATATTCCATGACATTCCTTCTTAAATTCAAAATTATCTTTTTCAAAATGTGCATTAGTCCACTAAGCTATATTCCACTTGCACTTTGCTAGCAATGCTCCTGCATCACACCCCAAGTTGACACACTTGGGCTTATATACTCCTTGTTCATAATCTCTTCAAGGTGCATTTGGAATTCCTTCAATTTAGGTGTACTCATCCTGTAAGTAGTATTAGATACTAGAGTTGCTTCGGGCATCATATTAATAGAGAAGTCAATATCTCTTTTAGGTGGAAATATTGGTATCTCCTTGAATACATCTTCAGACTATTTCAAGACTACACAATATTCAATGTCTATCATCTTATCCCTAGGTGTCTCTTCCATATACATGGAAAAAAATTGACACCCTTTCCTATAACTCTTCTTCAGCTGCAAGGATGAAACTTCTCTAATAGTCATTTCTATAGGAATCCCTTGTATTGTCCTTAAATTTCCTTCCTCATCTAAGAAAGTAAATTCTTTTTTATAACAATATAGGATAGAATGGTGTTGATCCAACCCATCCATACCAATTAGACAATCATAGGAACCTAAAGGTATAATTTTCAACTTTGTAGTAGTGTTAAGTTCATTCAGGTTCATTGGACATACCTTAATCATCTCACTAATATTCCTTTTAGCTCCCATGGCTAGTTGTACCATACAAGGTTTTCCATGTTTTCTTCTTGGAAAATGAAACCTTTCCACCATCTTAAGATCTAGGTAACTATGTATACCTCTTGAATAAATTAAAATAGCAATGGGATGATTATTTATCTTACCTTCAACTTCAATAATATGTGATTGGAACTCATCTTTCTTTTTGTCCAAGGCTGCATAAATCATAGGTACACTTCTTCCCACGTCCTCAATTGTTTCATATTGTTGCACGTTGTGAGTAGTCTTCACTCTTTCACTCTTGCGCAGGTAATATTTATACATGTGATATCCCTTACAACCCCAACATTTAGATTTTTTCATTGGACTTTACCCCAATGGCTCTGTCATTCTGAATTCTTTAGTAGCTGGTTTTTCCTGATAGTTAGTTATGAAGAATGGTGGCTTAGTCCCCTTCTTCCTCATTTCTATCTTAATTTTATTCTTGTCTTCCCAAGATTTCTAGTAATATTCTTTCCTTTTTTTCTGATCACAAAGGAACTTGTCCCTTCTTATAGTTTCCTCCAATGTTTTGGAATCATCATACTATATTTTGTCACTGATAAATGGTTTTCACCCACTGAAATATCTCTTAAGATTAAATTTCTCATCTTTGATGAAGGAAACATATTTTAGTAGTTCTAAAAACCTTATTTCATACTCATGTATAGTCATAGTCCCAAGCTCGAGTTCAAAGAAATATTTCATTTTCTTGTCATAGTACCTCTTAGTCAAGTATTTCTTTTGAAAATATCTCTTGAATTCTCTCCAAGTCACTTTATTCTCATCAATTTGTTATACTTTTTCATATGGGTCCCACCACATTGATACTTTTCCCTTGATCCGATAAATAACGATTCTACCTTCTTCCTATGAAGAGTAATTGTACAACTGAAAATACTTTCTCATATTTAGTATCCAGGTTTCTGCATCCTTGACATTCTTCTTATTATCACCGTCAAAAGTAGGAGGTTTGATTTTATTCATTCCCCCCTATAATTCATCCACCCAAGTCTTCTTAGGTTTCTTAACAGGACTTGAACGACTGCACGCTCTCCTAGTGGAATGTCTTGGAGAGTGATGATGTTTTCTGCCAACACTTCTATTGCACATTGATCTTCCCCTCTTATCATGGGGCCTATAACTTCCTGATCTTCTTGACTTAGTTTTCTTATCCATTTTCTTCTCAATTATGTTCAATCATTGCATCAAATTAATGTTAAAGTCTTCTTGCATCTCCTTGGATTTCATAAGCCTCTCATTGTCATCTTTATGACTTAGGACATCCCTCTACAAATGTTTTATGGTTTCCATCAAGTTCATGATCTATTCCTTACCTTCTCCATGTCCATTGGAATTTGTACCTTCACTACCCATATGGACATGCATTCCTCTATTCTCTTTTTCATGACTGAAAATTCCCTTCACATCTTCCATGATTCTCAACTTGTGTCGATCTTGCTTGATCTAATGTTATTGGCTCTGCAAAATGTGCAACCAACAAAATTTGTTCGACTAGAAAATTTAACAAATCATGAAATGATGCATAATTTTGTTCTCATACAACATCATAATTCTTTTTTTTTACTTCTTAGGAAGTTAACTACTTACTCAACTTCGCCCAAACAGTTATAATTCATATTTATCCTATGCAGGTTTACGTACACAATGTTATACATGTAGCGCGTGCATCGCACATCACTATCCAGTGTGCATATTGTTTGTCGCGAACCAATCTCTTATGAGCAGAACTCATGTGTAGTGCACCCATACTTTGCGTGTATTACCAACACTACACCACACGACTTCATGGTTCATTTTTTTCATACTACGATCTAGTAATTATACCTTAGAGCCATGTGATTATGCATGCAGAATCACATCAAAGTTGCACGTGCACCAACAATTCAAACTGTGTTCTGCCAATAATCCAAGCACACATCATGCGCATCACTCTATGAAACAAGATTACATCTTGCAAGGACAAACTTAGTGTGTTTTACTATTCTTGTATATATTATGCATGCCACATGTTATACTTGGCACAATGCCACACTTTAATGCATATACCCTCCGCATCCCTATTTTGTATGCAACGTTGAAAGTTTAATGTTCATACCTCTGCAACACCATTTCTCCACACTATTAAATCCATGTAGTGTAGTATTCAATTGTTAGTGTGGACACCTGCACATATTATTCTCATGCGCATCATTCCTACTTAGTGCGCACACCTGTGCATCTTATTCTCATGCACACCATTCCTACTTAGTGCACACACTGCTCTCTACACTTAACTAATTTTTCCATAATTTTTCGTTGCAAACATTGGGGATTTTTCTCTATTCTCCACCAATTTCCACCATGGATGTTCTGCATTCATGAAATTTGTTCAATTTCACTCATGTATACTTAAATTCAACCTATGTAAAAAAGATCTTGAGTGTGCCACTGGTTCACATTTCTGGTGCGAATTTTCCCAAATCATTGATAGATTTAGCAATAGAAATTGGGGCTATTAGCCAATTCCTCTCAATTGCTTCAATTTTTCTTCATGGATGCAATAAAACTTGAAAATTCAGCCACTGCCAAATTCAATTCTCTATGAAAATTACTTTGACATGATGTTAACTTGGCTCATCTAGGATCAGTGTTGTAGATTGGGTTCTAATACCAATTTGTAACACCCTCAGACTCCTGCTAGGGAGTGTCACTTGAAAAAGTTTCTCTATTCATCAGATGTGATACCAATTTTCCAGCAATTCCACTAAAATTTCTCTGACATAACTCTGCCATTAATATAAAAATACTTTCAACAATACATGATTATATACATTTTCTTAACAAAATTATTTACAATTCATAACAGAATTATACACACAACATAGAAAACATAACCCATGATATCGATTTTTCTTAAATATATTTGCAAACATGATTTAACACATAATTAACACTTATATTTTGAAGAAAAGACACCAACTGCGGGCAGACCCTACACGTTCCTCTCATCCTTAGACCACATTGTTCATAAATATCAATAGTGGGTTAGCCCCGAGATGGAGCTAACTCATTTTGGAAAAGGGTTCCCAACGAGGCTAAAGTATCTCACTTTATAGGAACTTGGTCATAGGTAGCTCACACACAGGTGACTCGATTGTAGGAAAGTTCTTCACATATTCCAATTTACACTGAAAACCTATAGTCTCTCATTCTTGGCATTCTCGTCCCACCCCAGGAAGTGTGCCCCTTATCTTCTCAAAATTCCTTTGGTTTCCCCACTTCCCTTACATGGCTTCAAAAACAGGCTATATAGAAAGTCTAAGAGCCATGTCATTGCAATCTGGCACCTTAGGAAGTAAATCCTATCAATTCTCTCACCTGAAGAGAATGCAACCTTCCACAGGCCTGGAAACCCACCTCTTCAATCCAACATTGCACGAGCTTGAAAACCCTCCTATTCAATTAATTTCTCCAATATATGTCATACACATGTAACTATGAGAGTATTCAACATATTGATCATAACAAAAATCAGGCTCATTACAACACCAAACCGGTTCACTCACTCAACAATTCTATGATAGAACAGTTTTCCTGATGGTAGAATAGTCGGCTCCCTCCCAGCTCGTGATGGTAGAATGAATCCATGATTGAGTTCCAGAATGGACTATGTCCAAACTGTTTGACTACATGTTCCCAACTTGACACTTGTCGAGTTGGAAACTACCTTTTGTCCACAACATGTTGTGTTATAGCAATATTTTCCTCACCCTATGCAAACTTGCACATAAGGCCTTTTTCCATTTCCCTATGCACACTTGAAGTCCCTTTTTGAAAATCACAGACCTAAAAACATTATTTTTCCACAAATACAGGCCCTACCTATAGTACAACATGCGTATACGTAGGTTTCACCACTACATCCCCTGTACATCGATATTTGTACCCAAAATTAAAAAAATGGTGTCAAGTTTCCATGTCACGTCATGAGATCTATGATCCTTGACCTTCCATATACTGGAAATGTTTCGACTCGACCCTTTAGTTCCAATTGAAGGCTACAAATGCGCCAAATCCTATCTATGGAAAAAAGGGGAGAAGAATTCAACTTTGAGAGCAAAGTTACTCTGGAGAAATTATTCACTTCATATTGAGTCTGCATCCCTTTGTCCTTTTAAGTCTGAACACATTTTTCATCCCCTAAGCTCTTTAGTACTTGATTGATAACCTCATTGTCTCTATTATATGAGCTTTCCTTTGGTGGAGGATTGAATTGGTGGAGGCCCAACTAGAAGGAACTTATTTTCTCAGTTTCAAACCATGACAACACGGAANAACACTACATTTATTTATACAACACGAGCCCATTGATCTTTCCCTCCAAGCTACCTTAGTTCTATCCTATTGAAATAAAATCTTCAACTACTAAGGATTTATTACAATAAATGTTTATGACATACAGATAAGAGCTAAGGCATCAAATCTCTACTGCAAGCTACTATATTAAAAGAAAAATACATTCCCCAACAATCTTATGTGATCGTCCAACTCTAAAACATTTAATAAGTTCTTAAATTACAGTCTTTTCAAAATATTCCATGAAATGCCTTCTTAAATTCAAAATTATCTTCTTCAAAATGTGCACTAGTGTGCTGAGCTATCTTCCACTTGCACTTTGTTGGCGATGCTCCTGCATCATACTCCTCTAGCTAAAAATTCATGGACTCCTGTTCATGAGCTCTTGCACTGACTTTCCATGCTTCTAGATATCCACTTCATTTACCCAACTAGCATCTTCTATTGGGTGTCCTTTCCACTTTACCAGATATTCAAAATAACTTTTTCTCCGGGTCTTCTTACCAATCCTTTGATCTATGATCTTATCCATCTGCGGCTTTTTTGCTACAGGCATCTGTTTCTCCCACTGGACCTCTTTCTGATATTCAGACTCTCTGGTGTCATCTTCCCTATAAGGATATAGGTCTAAAATGTTGAATATGGGCGATATACCCACATCTTATGGAAGATCTATCTCATAATCATTTTCATCAAACTTTCTTAGGATCTTGCATGGTCCTATCTTCTTCATCTTCAGTTTGTTATATGTTCCTCTTGGGAACCTTTCCTTCCTAACATGTGATAGAACTTTATCTCCTACTTCAAATTTAAGTTTTTTCATATTCTTATCAACTCTGTGTTTATACTCTCTACTGTTGTTCTGCAATTGCTCCTTGATCTGATTATGAAGTTTTTGCATTTCTGCAGCAAAGTCTTTCTCTCCAGTGCTTCTGAATTCATTCTGCTCTAGATATATCAACTTTGATACTCCTATTGGATTCATACCATATACTATTTGGAATGGTATCTTTCTAGTACTTCTGTTTGGTGAGTCATTATATGCAAACACTGCTTGTGATAGAATCTAATCCCACTAACTATGATGTTCAGTGACCAAACTCCTTAAAAAATTTCCTAAGCTTTGATTCACCACCTCAGTCTGTCCATTCATTTAAGGGTTATTTGTTGAACTAAAAGACAATTTTATCCCCAGCTTCTTCCACAACGTTCTTCAGAAATGAACAATGAATTTAGTGTCTCTGTATGAGACAATACCCTTGGGATACCCATGAAGTCTCACAACTTCCTTGAAAAACAAATTTGCAATGTGCATTGAATCATTAGTCTTATGGCATGGGATAAAGTGTGCCATATTTGAGAATCTATCAACTACCACAAATATGGAATAATTTCCTCCTTGTTTCCTTGGCAATCCCAACACAAAATCCATGCTTATTTCATCCAAAGGCCTATCTGGAATAGGCAATGGTTAATACAATCCAGTATTTCGTCTCTTTCCTTTTGCATACTAAATAATCTTACATTTGTTCACAAATTTCTTCACCTCTGCTTTCATACCTGGCCAATAGTATCAACTGTTCAACTGTGCAAATGTCTTTTCATGGCCAAAATGTTTAGCTAGACCTCCACTATGTTTTTCCTTCAACAGATTTCCTCTCATCGAGCACTTTGGTATGCACAATTGGAAACCCTTAAAAAATAATCCATCTTGAATCAGATAATATTTCCATTGTCTTCTATCTCTGAGAATATGATTTTCACATGATTCATATGCTTCTTTAAAATCTGGATCATCACAATACATATCCTTAAGGTGTTCAAACCCCAAGGTTTTCACTTGAAATTCTTGCAGAATCAGAAAACTCTTGCTCAATGCATCAGAAACTTTGTTAGCATTACCAAAAATATGTTTAATGACAAAAGTGAAATTTTTCATAAATTCTATACACTTAGAATGTCTTTGGTTTAATTTTTCTTGTCTCATTATGAATTGTAAAGCTTGATTATCGCTATACAAAACAAACTCTTTTGCAACAAGGTAGTGCCTCCATTTCTTCAAGGCTTGAATTATGGCATAAAATTATTTATCATATGTGGAGTACTTCCTCTTGGTATCATTCAAATTCTCACTAAATATGTGACATGCCTATTATATTGGCTCAAGACCGCTCCAATTGCAACTCCACTAGCATCACATCTTACTTGGAATGTCTTCTCGAAATCTGGCAAGATAAGAATCGGTTGTTCGGTTATATTTTCCTTTAATATATTGAATATTTTCTCAGATTATTATGTCCATTTAAAGTACTTCTGTATATTCTTCACCGTATCCATCATTGTTGCACAAAATCCACTAAAATTTCTAATGATCTTCCTATAGAAACTTGTTAATCCATGGAAGCTTCTCACCTCAAATATGCCTCTTGGCGATGGTCATTCTCTGATTTATTTCACCTTCTCTGGATCCATCTTCAATTCATTTGAAGAGAGCACAAAACCCAATTAAATGAGTTATGTCTTCATAAAAGAGGATTTATTTAAATTTATCAGTAGCTTCTCCCATGGCAGTCTCCTTGTCACTAATGTCAGGTGTCCCAAATGCTCTTCTTTAGTTTTACCGAAGACTAGTATATCATCCAGATATACAATCACAACCTTACCAATGAAATATTTCAATAGCTCATTCATCAAACTCATAAAATTACTCGGGGAATTTTTTAAGCCAAACAACATAACAAGCCACTCATACAACCCTTTGTTTGTCTTGAAAGCTATTTTCCTTTCATCGCCTTCTCTCATTCTTATCTATTGATATCCACTTTTCAGGTCTATCTTTGAAATATAATTTTCTCCACTCAAACAATCCATTAAGTCATCCATCCTTGGTAAATGAAATCTGTACCTGGTGGTGATCTTGTTTATGGCTCTTGATTCTATACACATTATCCATCCTCCATCCTTTTTCGGACTCAACACAGTTGGTACTACGCATGGACTCAATATTTCTCTGACTAAACCCTTGTCCATCAAATACTCGACTTGTCTCTTTACCTCCTCATTCTATTGAGGTGTCAATATGTATGCTTATTTGTTCGGCATACTTTCTCCTAGTAATAGATCAATGTGATGGTTGATGCTCTTGATAGGTGACAATGATCTTGGTAACTCATCCACTACTATGTCAGCAAAATTCTCCAACAACTCTTGAATTTCCTCAGGCAGATCATCCATAGAAGTACTTATAAGGATAACTATCGGTTTCCTCACCACAACAAAATGCATCTCTTGTTCCTTCTTAAATTCACTCAAGATTTCCTTCCCATACATGAGAAGTATGCTTTTGTTGGCTTCTTACTTCACTTTGTTTTCCTCTATTGGCAGTAACATGTGTGTCCTACCATTTTTCTCCAAGGTATAAGTTTTTTTTCTCCCATCATGAATGACATTCTTGTCATATTTCCATGGTATCACCAACAAAACATGGAATACATACATGTGAATCACATCACACAAAATGTCATCTCTATATCCTCATGTCTTGAATTCAACTAGGCATTGTTTAGTTACCGTTACCTGATGTCCTTTGTGCAACCATGAGACCTTATACGGAGTCCAATGTCCAGTTGTTTCCAGCCCAATTTCTCCACCATCTCTATGAATACTAATTTATTAGTGCTCCCATTATCAATGATCACCTTGTTGGAATATTGTTTATTGTCATTGATGTCAACCATAGTCATTGGTTGTAGTCATTGATGACAACCCTAGCCATTGGATTTTTAACCCAACAGTTGATCGAAGTAGATAGACATGAAGGAAATTACACATGAAGGTACAACACCCATGGATGGATAGTATAATTCAAGTTGTTTCCGATGGTATGTGGCACGTCACGTGGATCCTCACGATTGAGGAGAAATGATTTTTTGAAGATGACAATGCTAATTGAAGCATAAACTACATGTTGGTCCTAATGTTAAAAGGAAGTGACATAAAGGGTATAAATACATCTCATTATATATTCATTTTTGAACACACACAAGTTTTTTAATGAGCAAGGAGATATAATTCGAATTTCAGAGGAAATCTAAATTAAATAAGGTTGAGCCCGCACGGGTGTAGACGGATTGGCAAGTGCCATGTAAATGGAAGGAAATTTGTAAAATGAAGTCTCATGTTCGATTCTCACCCGGACTTACTCGTGCGCCATTCTTGCGGGC
>JZKD02S1771572.1:25387-44354 GCA_000966675.3 Picea glauca
GTAGGAAGTATTGAAGGATTGTCCATAGAATTAGGTGAATGGAATTAGGTGGCCTAAGTGTTATAAAATTATGTGCGAGTATGTTTAATTTGGCATATCTTTATGATAGAGTTTTGTTTTAGCTACTTATTGTTGTTGGAATGCATCGTAAATGGAAATTGTGTCAATCAATTGTTTTATGATATGTGTAATTCACTTTTGTAGTATTTTTCATAGGTAGTAATCGCATCAATTAATTGATGTATGTTATGTAGTAGAATTTCATGCCGCACCAAGAATACTTGATAATTAATATTGATGGTTGATCATTATTTATATTTTCTCTTCAGTTTATTTGATGTATGGGACTGCATCAATAATTATGAACTTTTTATGTGGATCATGTGTCATTGTTATTTATTTTCATGCGTTGGCTTGTGTCATTATTTGTTTCGATGATGTGTCGCTTGAAATGCTATGAAAATTGTGTGATGATTCTATTATCCTATTGCAAAAAAAAATTACCCATTTTACCTTGTTGTTCCTTGTCATTACGGAGGGGGCATTACACTCTCCCCCCCTTTAATCATTTATTTTTCTTGTTGTCTCTCCACTTTCATAATTTATTGTTCGTTATTTTTTCTCCTTTCTTTGTCAAAAATTGATTAATTTCCAATGGTCATTTAGTTATTTTATTATTTATACAACGATCTTTTTCAACAACTATCTTATGTTTTTCAACCATTTAAATTCTACTTTTGAGCATACTCTTTTTTAATTAGTCAACTTCTCATGTCCTCGATAACGGGTGGAGTATCCACTCGAAACGTTGGATGTTTCAAAACTATTTATACAGATTAGTTCCAAAAATATATACAACAATTATGACCAATTGTGAAAACATACACACTCAGATTATACAAGTTATATATGATCTCAACAAGTACACGAGGTAAGAAAAAAGTTTTAATTGAAATGTTACTTGTAGAACTTATCGACATTTTATTTACTTACATTGTATAATTTTTTGTTGGCACATGTTATTTCTTTTCACTTTTAGGTGGTTGCATCGAAAAAAATACATAAAGAAGATATCAAGTATTAGAAGTGATAAATTCTCCATATATTGTGTGAAATTCAAAAGTATCTACAACCAATCTTTTTCAATGCACAAGAACATTACCTCTTACATTTAGTTGAGGAGATTGAAATATGTGGACCTGTACACACAAGGTCAATGTGGTTGGTGGAGAGGCACTTGAAGGCATTGAAGGATTTTTTCATACAAATATCATGTACAGAGGTGGTGCAGACCTCCTGCCCTCAGGCTGAGATCCGTGCAGGATCTTCTCTAAACCACGACAAGGGTTAACTGAACTCCTTGTGTAAACCCACAAAGGATTTTGGGTCTCACGAGTTGGAAACTTCGAATACAATGCCACAGTCCTTGGCAATAGCCGAAATGAGAAATTGTGAATGGGATTAAGGAGTAATCCCCCTCTTCAGCCCCTTTTTCAATATGACCACAACCAAGACTTACGCAAGCACCTTTCACAACTCATGACTTCGCAAGTTGGAGCGCCAACCTCTCGTGCCCTTCCCTTACAAATCCCCGAAACATGAAATGTCAACGAAGGTTGAATCCACCCAAGTGATAGGTGCACGCCACATGTCACCTCTTCTTTACTCTACTTATGGGGTGAGTTCTTGCCACTCGTTCGCACGAGTCTTCGCCTTTCGCAACTTGAGAAAACATCCAACAACTGATCCTCTTCCTCTATGGATCCCCGACTCCGAAAATGTACCCTCGACGAGATCTACGGCTGTGTGCCTCCCTCGATGATCTGTATTTTATGAGAAGAATGAAATGACTATAGATTATTACCATATGCTTAACACAGAATAAAAGAGATATAGTAAAATTGGTTTTCTATTCAATAAGGAAATAAGTTGAAACTGTAAAATGCAGTGGAAAACAAGCTTGCTGGAATGGTGGCGGCTTATCTCTGAGAAGAGATGTGACGGTTGCACTCATTCGCAAGAAGATCATTACAATGAGGCTCTCAAGGTATTTTTTCAATAAACAAGAGTTTCAAAAACCCTAAACATCCAAAAACCTAACCCTAGGAGATGAAGCGCCAAAAGTCATGTGGAACCCGTTTGGGTAAGTCAGTACATCAACTTCCCGGGGTTGTAACGTTTGCATACGATCTTTGTTTTAGGTGTATGATAGCCTGTTGGAAAGATCTATCTGAGGAATACAACAGTTGCACAAAATTTCATGGTGAAAATTTGCAACATACCGCAAAAAACATTGTTTAGAGCCTCAAAACGGCTCCGGAAGTTCAGGACCCAAAAAACTGCTAAAAATAGTAAATTATCAAAATTGCTAGAAAGTTGTTTTGAGCCAGCTGGAAAAAGTGGGTGGACATCGATATCCACCTGGATCAATCCTCCATCCTTAGAAATCAATGGTCTCCATTGTGTTGAGTTCCCCCATCATATGAGGAAATTTCTACTGAATTTGGCCCTGGGTGAACCACTTGCCTTGGTGCAGGAGCTGCCCTGTTTTGACGACTCGATAAAGTTGGATCCTTTGTTGTCGAGTGCCCTTGATCTGTATTTCCATAATATAATCAATAGATGAATGTTGTATGCAGTCGAGGTTGAGCTCTGTTGGTGTCAGTTGTTCTACTACGTCTAAGGTGTCCAATAATGGTGGGAAATAAGGCCGAAGGAGGTCCACGTTGAACACTGGGTGCAGGCCAAGGAAAGGAGAAATGTTGAGCTCAAAAAAATTATACCCCATAGCCTTGGTGATGGTGTACGATGCGTAACTGAGTGGGAAAAGATTCCAATGGGGTCTTGTAAGGCGTTCTTTCTACAAGTGCAACCAAACTTTGTCACCCACCTGAAACTTATGTGGAACCCGATGTTGATCATGGCACCGCTTGTACTTGTCATTGGACTTCTATAGGATATCCTGAACCTGTTGGCAGATGTGTTGGATCCTCTCAATGAACTAGGTGGATTTTCCATCCTCAGTTGGAGCAAGAGAGGAGTCAATCAAGGTGATCGCAAGGGCAAGTGCAACCTCTATGGGACCCAATGGTTGGAATCCCAACCCCACCTGAAAGGGGCTATGGACAGTTGAGCTATGCAGGGCTCGGTTGTAGATATGTTAGACATAGGGAAGACTCTCATCCCATGTGTGAGGGTGCTTGTAATTATACATGCACAGGATATGAACGATCATTCGATTTACAACCTCGGTTTGGCCATCTATCTGGGGGTGGAAAGCTGTGGATTTTGTGAGCTTGGTGTCCAGTAGTGACTAGAGGCTCGACCAGAATGTGCTGAGAAATCAACTGTCCTGATCTAAGACAATGGTTTGTGGGATTCCAAAATGTACCCAGACTCATTCAAAGAAGAGCTTGGCAGTGGCTTTTGTTGTGATTCTCTTCTTGCAAGCAACCAGAATCGCCATCTTATAAAAGCGGTCGACAACCACAAAAACATAGTCATTTCCCCACTTGGTGAACGAGAGGCCTGACATGTAGTCCATTGATATGGATTCCCATGGTCTGTTAGGAGTAGGAAGAGGGGTGTAAAATCCCTATTTCTTAGTGGTTGGTTTGGCAATAGTGCAGGCAGTGCAAGACCTGATATACTTTTCAACCTCCTGTCGAAGTTTCATCCAGTAGAAATGTTTTTGTAGCATCACCACTATATTTTTGATGCCAAAGCATCCTGCCACCCAGCTATAGTGGGATTCCTAGATCAACTTTTCTCTCTCACTTGAGGGAACACATATATGGACCAGATGACACAACAACTCATCCTAAAGATGGAAATTATCGACAACTGCCTTTGCACCCAACATTTGGTAGGTGGTGGCGAAGTCCGGTTTTGTCTCATAGAGTTGGGGCCATTCATAGGTCTCATGGTCGCAGGAGTCTAACAGTGTGGTGAGTTTCACAACTAGTGGTCTGTTGAGTCAATCATCGACGCGATTGGTGCTTCTTGTTTTATACTTGATGTTGAGGTGAAATTTTTGCAAGTATGTGGACCACTTTTGATGGTGGTCATTCTGAAATTTTCCTTGTGTCTGCATGAACTGCAGTGGCTTATGATCAGTGTGGATGATTGTCTCCCTCCCAAGAATGTAATGTCTCCACTAGCGGTAGGCTTGCACAATGGAGTACATTTCTTTGTCGTAAGTAGGGTACTTACATACAACATATGATAGTGTCGCACTATGATAGGCCACGGGGTGGTCATGCTACGTGAGAAAAACACCCACAACATAGTCTGAAGCATCAATCTAAATCTCAAAGGTATGATGTAGGTCTGGTAGTGAAATTACTAGGGCTGAGCACAAGCGCTGCTTCAAATAATCGAACACTTGTGTTGGGGCTGGCCCCACACAAATTTTTCCTTACCACCACTCCTGGTTATTTCGTTGAGGGCCCATGCAATATGAGAGAATCCCAACACAAACCTGCGGTAGAAATTGACAAGGCCCAATAAGCTCCGAAGTTCAGTGAGTGTGGTTGGGGTTGGCCAGTCACAAATAACTTGGATCTTGGTTGGATCCACATGTACACCATGTTGATCAATGATGTATCCTAGGTAATGTACCATGTCCATGCCAAAGGATAATTTTTTCAAGTTGGAGTATAACTTGTGCTACAAAGGGTGTGAAGAACCTGCTGAATATGCTGCAAGTGTTTAGCCCAAGTCTTGTTGTAAATGAGAATGTCATCAAGATACACCACTACAAAAGTATTGGTGAATGGTCATAGGATATCGTCCATCATCCTCATGAAAGTGGTTGGAGCATTTGTCAGACCAAAGGGCATGACCAACCATTCAAAAAGGCCTTCCTTTGACTTGAAGGTGGTATTCCATACATCTATTTGTTCTATCAGGACCTGGTGGTAGCCAAACTTCAAATCAATCTTACTAAAGTATTTTTCCCCCATGAGTTGATCAAGGAGGTCATCGATTTGGGGAATAGGGTACCGGTTTTTAACTGTGATTTTATTCAGAGCCTGATAATCAATTCAAATTTTCCAAGTTCCATATTTCTTCTGTACGAACACAATTGGGCTCCCACAAGGTGATGATCTAGGAAGGATGTGCCCCTTGTGGAGCAATTCTTGGATCTGTCGCTTGATCTCCTCATTCTCTAACAGAGAGCGTTGATAGATTGGCCCATTGGGTAGTGGTGCACTAGGGGTCATATCGATGAGGTGCTTGACCTGGCAGTGCAGAGGTACCCCAATAGGTGAGGAGAAGATATCTGAGTATTCTTCCATGACCTTATCTACTTGCTTCTGTTGTGTGGAGAGGTCAGTCGCAGAGACCCTAGATGTGGTTGTGATTTTTCTCTCATTTTGAGAGTGAATCACGAAGAAGAAAAAATTCCCCATCTGAGATATGACCTTCCTGCATTTCTTAGCAAAGATGAATGAAATTGCACTAGGTGGGACAACCTCGGGTATCCTGTACAATTTTCTGTTCAAAGTAATAATAACACTACGAGGTCTAGACTCATATATAGCATGATGTTTCCATAAATAAGGTTGGCCCAAAATAACATCACAAACTTTGAGAGGAGAAACATCATACAATACCTCGTCTTTGAAGGGCTTGATGCCATATGATAGTCGACATTGTTGCTTGATGCGGAGATCGCTTCCTTGGCAGAGCCATCCAATGGTGTAGGGTTGTGGGTGTGGCGTTGTCGACAGGGCCAGCCGCTTGATGACCTATGCTGATATGAGGTTCTTCTAGCTACCACTATCAATGATGAAGTGCAGCGGGGTGCCTTTTACCCACATTTGTGAATGGAAGAGGCACTCTCCTTCTTCTGGCTTGTCTGGTTCACCATGTTGGAGCTTGGTGGTAGCAATGGTGGCACTGGGTTTCGCATCAATGATCTATCTTCCCCTTTCTAGTTCTGACTCAAACTCAGAACCTGCATCTGATTTAAAGGATTCCACTTTGGCCAATAGCATCTTCTTTGAGTGGCAGTCAGCAGTGTTATGCCAAGGGCTCTTATAAAAGTCACACCACTTCCCGATATCTTTCTTTGTCTTTCTGGTGTCCTTCTTTGCTTGCGGCTTGGACTGGTTGTCCTAATACTATCCATCTTTTCTCTATCCTTTGTTTTATGGGTTGGGGCCACCCTTTCCTGGATTTTTTTGTGAGGGGCTCCCCGACCCAAATTTTTGCATCTTTTGTTTGAGATTTTGCTCGATTTTGATGGCATATCGGTAGGCTGCACCCAAGGATGATATGTCCAAAAATTCCATTTCAGTCTAGATGTATCTATGCAAAGCACCGTGATACTTGAGCACCAGAGGTCTCTCCGAATATTTGATGCCCAGCTTGGTGCGCAAGGTATGGAAGATATTTGTGAAATCTGGCACTGCTTGGTCTCTTTCTTGCTACAGTGTGGTCCATTTGGTATATAAGTCATCATAACTTCTGACAGGGTAGTATTGTTCCTTAATATCATCCCTGAAGGATTCTCAGGTGGTCGTGACTATAAATAATGAGGGTTCCTCTATTTCCTTTTGCTCACAGAAAGTTTTCCACCAATCTTTGACATGGGGAATGGCTTTGAGGAGCGCAAAAGTAATCTTTTCTCTATTCGAAAAGTTATGGACAGAGAAATACCCTTCTAGTAGATTCAACCACTTGTCTACAACATCTGCATCTATATAACCTTCAAACATAGGAATATCGAAGTTTATTTGTACCTTGAAGGGGGCAGTGCCTTCGCTAGAAGAAGATGCATCACCTGTTGGTAGTCACCGAAGGATTTGCGTGAAATTATCCATCATCTCGTTCCTCTATTGTGTGAGGGATTCCTTAATCAACAGTTTGAAAGGATCTCCTGTCTCTTCATATTTCTTTTCTCCTTCCATGAGAGGTTGCTTAGGTGTATGAGATCTTTTGTCCTCAAGAGAAACAAGCTCGAGACCCAAATCTTTGTACTCCGACCTCGTTGGGGACATGCATTAAGATGACAAGGAGCAGACCGCTCTGATACCACTAATTTGGATTTTATGAGAAGAAAAAAATGACTACATATTATTACCAGATGCTTAACACAGAATAACAAAGATACAGTAAAATTGGTTTTCTATTCAATAAGGAAATAAGCTGAAACTGTAAAATGCAGTGGAAAACAAGCTTGCTGGAATGGTGGAAGATTATCTCTAAGAAGAGATGTGACGGCTATGATTATTCACAAGAATATGATTGCAATGAGGCTCTCAAGGCCTTTTTTCAATAAACAAGAGTTTCAAAAACCCTAAACATCCAAAAACCTAACCCTAGGAGATGAAGCGCCAAAAGTCATGTGGGCCTCGTTTGGGTAAGTCAGTACATCAACTTCCCGTGGTCATAACTTTTGTATACGATATTCGTTTTAGGTGTATGATATCCCGTTGGAAAGATATATCCAAGTACTACAACAATTGCACAAAATGTCATCATAAGATTTTGCAACATACCCCAAAAAACATCGTTTAGGGCCTCAAAACCGCTCCGGAAGTTCAGGACCCAAAAAACTGCTAAAAATAGTAAATTATCAAAATTGCTAGAAAGTTGTTTTGAGCCAGCTGGAAAAGGTGGGTGGCCATTGATATCCACTTGGGTCACTTGATCCAACGTCCCTCACTATATCAAGATTTTGCAACCCATGAGTTTGAAACTCTTGAGTCCAACCTTGAACTACTCCACTTCCCGATTCCCGATATGGCGAATTCACATACGAGATCAACAGTCCTCGTTGATCTGGATCTAATGGTCACTACTCCTCCTGAGATTATGGGTGTTGAAATACTCTCAGTCTTAAACCCTCCATTGTTCCACAAGATCCAACAGCTCACGAAACTTTAGCACTTCCTCTTGAGGTGATTCCACCCTCCGATTCAACTTCTCAAGGACTTCTGGCCAAATGAATTGGTTTCCTTCCTCCTGAACTTGACTTCTGTGAGACGATTTCGACCTCTTCCTTCCTTTGAACACTTCAGAGGTTCTATCCCTTCTGAGCTTTCACTTAAGAACTCAAGGCTTCCAAAAGGGTCCCTGCACACACTCCTTGTGGAAAATTTTCAAATACCCTCAAGTTATTTGGGTCTTTGGCTCTATGCACTCTTTGCAACAGAGAATTCTTTGACTCCTCTATGAATTTGAAAGAATTTGTTCCCTTCTCCCAGCCTACTCACACTTTGCACGGCTATGTGCTCTAGTAGCACTCTTACCTGTGAAGACACAATTTGAATCTCCTCTGAGAGTTCTGAGATGAAACTTAGAGCCTAGTTGATGCACTCCTTGCAAACCCTCCATTGCACTCTTTGCAAAAGTTATCATAAAGAGAAATGACTGAAACTCATTCTCCCCTTATCCAGAATTCAAACATTCAACATAGAATTCTAGAGCATGCACACACACATATCATTGATGAAAAATTCATGCAGAGAATGCAAACAAGCCTGCAACATACCATTTAATAGCTGGTTCCAACAACCATAACAAAAACATAGATTGGAATCAAAGCTTTCTTCTATTAATTCCAGTGCTCCTGTACATGGCAAATAACAACTAAAAATGCATAAAATTCTTTGTTCTCCTCTGTGCAGCTCTACAACTTACGAATTCTTAATAATGTTACAATGATACAAGGTGAGGGTGTCTATCATCCATTTTCCCTCCTATCCTCCTAAACTATCTAATCTATTAAATTAAATATACCTACTTGCATTAAATACACATAAATGGCTATTACATCCGGCAGATAGGAACATACGCTCCAAAATCAGTTTCGATATTCAGATATAAATGCAACTGCACTTGCCTCCTATCCATTACATTAATGCTTCAGATTTTAAACTTCAAAACGTTTTCACAAAAATGTATTTAATTTCATCTGCGCGTCCAACTATCTCTTTGGTTTCAGGTGTGGACTTGGGCTTTATACGATGATCCTGCATCAAGAGGGCTCAATGGTTGAAGGTTGTATGGTATATCAATACACAATGTACTTTACTGAGTATTTACCCCATGTAGTGGGTGATAATAATGTGCCTCTCCTTTGGGATGTTTATTCCACCGACAAATTTGAAGGGGAGGTGTTGTTTGGGAAAGGTATACAAAGAAAGGTGAAATATATTAGATTTTATTTTAATTACTATCTTTGTACATATACTTTTAATCTTTATTAGTATCTAGATATATATTTTCTTTCTTTATCGAGGCAGTGAAGAGTGAGATGAAATGCATTTATACATTTCAAAAAATCATGACTATATGAAGGTACATGTAGGATGATGTAAAGAAGTTTACCATCGTTTATCATGGAGAGGGGTAGTAGTGTTGATTATAAGAGTTTTTGTGGATAATGATACAAACATGAGATAGAAGGAAATTGATATGACATCTAGTGCAAAAGACATAAAGGTAATCATTTTCCATTGATTTTTAGTTTTCAATTCCCATTTTTGTGTTTTTTTACTATCCCTCGCATTACATCATACATATATTTGTCAAATCATGAAAATAAATTTATAATATGTCAAGTATGAAGGTGAAACATTGCAAATATTTATGGTGTAATGGTAGAAAAAACCACACCAAACAATTGGATAATAAGAAGAAAACCTATGACAATCAGATTACTAATATTTCCCATAGGGGTGAAATAAATTTGATCACATCTGATTTGAGATAGTATGACTATCTAGAAGATATTGGATATAAATTTAAAATCCTTCAAAGTGGCTCTCTTTAATTTCATATGGTACATATTGTTGCTACGAGGTGCTCAAAGGAGTGTCATTGATCATGATAATGGATTTACCATGATTAATACTACTAGGTATGAGTTGAGTACATAGACCTATGTCCTTTCAAGTCAATGTGAGAAATCATTTTATTCATAGGTTCCAAGTAGGGTAGGTTGGTCATTTGTTGTTATATTTGATCCAAGAGCAAGTCCTATAAAGTATGTTCCAAAAGAATATGTTCATGAAGAATACAAAGAATATGCAAGGGAGTAGGAAGAAACTTTGAACCAAGAGTTCCATGAACCTAACCATCCAATTATTGGCTCATGACCTATGCAACAGGTTGATGGTGATGATTATATTGATGATGAATTAGTGCTATACATCCCAGATGTGGTTATGGACAATCATTTCAATGATTTTGAAGTGTTGGATACAAATTCTTATTTGGATGAGTTAGATAATGAATTGGATGAAATTTAAGATCAATCTGAGCTAGATATGTAATAAATATTATTTAATAAAGTGAGTTGGTTCAAATTGAGTACTCACATGGTTTGGGATCTCAAAAGGGTTTTACCCCCTTCTAATTTTTCAAAAATAAATGGATGATCATAAATTTAATCACCAAATAAGGTGGCATATTATATAGTCCAGGGTTAACATATAATCACTTTTTTTAATTTATTAGAAATTAAAATGGAGACGAAATTTTATTCATGGATTGTGTATTTTCTTTTGAGCATTGTCGAATTTGAATAGTCTAATTTTAGTAAAAAATTGTATATTCTAAATAACATATTCCATGCAAAATATAACCACACTTGCATAAATGAAACAAAAATAATTTTTAATCAAATGATCTAAATTGTAGTAGAATCATAATTATAATCATATTTTGGAAAATGACGTATTGTAACCACTAAAAACAAGGGTTTGTAGTATGTTGAAAATAGGGATATGTAGCATGCTAAAAACACTTTGGAAAAGAAGGGTTTATGGCCAATAAAAACATGGATCTATAGAATTTTGAAAATGCTTTGAGAAACATGGTTCTATGGCCACTGAAAAATAGGGATCCATAGCATGATGTATAAGGAAAATGCATTGCTAGGATAGGAATAAAAATCGCACTTTAGAGCTAGATTTCAAAACGGACTCATACTTTGTAAAATATAACCACACTTGAAAAAATGAATTAACAATTATTTTTTACCAAATTATCAAAGTTGTAAAAGAATCCTAATTAGAATCTTGTTTCAAAAAAAAGGGTTTTGTATCCATTGAAAATAGGGATATGTAGCATGTTGAGAACACTTCGGAAAATAGGGTTCAATGGGCAATGAAAATAGGGATCTGTAGCATGTTAAAAACACTTCAGGAAAGACGGTCTTTGTGGCCACTAAAAATATGAATTCATGGCATGTTGTAGAAGCAAAATGCATTGCTAGGCTAGGAACAAAAGTCACACTTTAGAACTAGATTGCAAGATCGACTCATACTTTGTAAAATGTAACCACACTTGAAATCATTAATTACACTTGTAGAAATGAAACAATACTTCAAGATATGAAATAATTAATTTCCATCAAATTGTTTAACTTGTAAAAAAATCATGATTAGCACAATGAATTGAGAACTATAAATTATTTTCTTAAACCTTAGACTTAGGCACACAACAAAAAATGATAACTCTAATAATATGAATAACAACACAAGGAAATAACAACACCTGTTCAGTTGAGTGGGCCCTAAATCCTCATAAAAGAGTACTAGATTAAGTTATAACAATGCTAAACGGAACTGACAACTCGGTTTACTCACAAGACATAAATCAAACTAGAGATTACACTGCTAGAACATATATTCAATTTTATAGAGATATGTTCTAGAAAAAGTTTAGGCATTAAAATTATAAATGATAAATGGCAAGGCATAAAATTTTAGGCATCATAGTCATGGCATCAATGGTATAAAATTTTATCTATCAAATTCATCTCCTCCCAACTAAACTTGTTTCACATCGTCGTGTGACCCTAGAATATCCCATCTAATCATCAAAATCAAATGAGTCTGAGTGGGATGAGTGGAAAAAGTGAGACAAGTTTGAATGGTGGTACTTTTTATGACACATTTTAAAGTTATAAGGAGAGTATCCATGCTCTCCCATCACACAATAACCAAGTTTGAGGTCGACATTTTCCCAAAAGGTTTCTTCCTATATTTGATCATTAGAAAAAAAAAAAAACCTATTTATTGTTGAATGACACAAAATGAGTGGGAAATGGAATTTCATCCCCAACCATTATGTTCCAAGATTCCTTAGAGAGTTCATGTAGATAAGGGATCTATTTATAGTTGTGTCGAAGTTAGGATAATATATTGTCTCTATTTTTCTATGTTCAAGGGATAAGCATCCCATATATGTTGACAACCAAGAAAATATTCAAATCCTGACTATGTTACTCTCCTCTCACATTCAGAAAGAGTAACCCTATGTGCTTGTTGGAGGTAAGAATAAATGCAAGGATATCTAAGTAACCTTTTATACTCCATGACTACCTTGAGGGGAATATGATATTCTCCTCTTACTCATAGGTTGGCATTCAATTATGAATTCTCCAAATAGGACCAATATTTAATCCACTAAATTTGGTGTACCAAGAATGTTGTGAAATCCCTCAATTGTGTATCTCCTATAGATGGATTAGGGTCCCATTTCCTCAAATTCCCTAGAATAAATTCATGTTGGTATAGCTCTAATAGCAAATTTTTTATTTCCTCCTAACACTAGAATAAAGAGTTAATAATTCGTCATTGGTGAAAACATTACAATATTTACCTTCAATTAGTTGGTGTATTTGAAACAAAAACCATCATTCCTATTAGAAAATTGCATGCATTAGGAAAGGCCCCCTACATTGTAGTGCTTCCAATTTTAAATGGTACATCTTCCCTTTGTCTGAATTAATTGATGGCTTTCTTATGTTTCTTCTTATTGTTTTTCTCATAATTTCATCTAAGTTGCTTCTAGAGTTTGGTGTTCTTTCCAAAGGTATTCCCACTATTCCCTCTTTTCGTCATAAAACTCAACCCATTATTCCTAGAGACTGAGAATAATCTAATTATGAGTTTACAAGGAGATGATATATTGGACAAAGGATTCAACAACACTTCTCCATTTAGCTACCTCATCTGTAAGTTGAAAAATCTCTAAGAATTTTTTTGTTTCTAGTGTATCTTGTTCTTACGCCTCTAAGGGACCCTCTATAACATGAGTCAAAGGATTTGTAGTCTCCTTTTGTATTTCATTATCAACTTCCATAGCAATCTCATACATGGTTTTGTTCAAAACTTTACCTTCAGTATCTATCGCAAAGGGAATAATAGTTTCTTCTTCCTTTGGTTCCATAGCAGTGGGGACCTCAATAGTTTATATAGAAACATTATCAATAGTAGGATTTTTAGTAACTCATGTAGAAATCTCATACATAGTTTCCTTGAAAACTTCCTCTTCAATTTTTGTAGCAAAGGGAATAATAGTTTATGCTTCCTTTGGTTTTATGGTATAAGGTGGCAAATAGTTTCTATAGTAGTATTATCAACAACAATATATGTAGTAACTTCAACATCATTAGGTTCTATAGAAATATTTTGAACAATAGGATTTGATGTGATAACTTCAATATCATTAGGTTCTATGGAAAAGGTCCAAAATACATTTCTACATTAATAGCACCACCTTCATGAAAATAATATGGTGGGAATTTGTCTCTCAATGTATTGCATTTTTTTCATTTTACTTCCATGTGCTCTTCTACAATCTGAAGAAAAGCATCCATATTTGGTTTGGGATTGTAACATTCTCTTTCTTTCTGGGAAACAACCAATTTTTATGCAACCTCTTGATGAGGTTGACCATCCATCTCAAATTCTTATTAATTCTCAATAATTTAGAATAATAAGGACTTTGGATGCATATCCTTACCAAATAACTAGCCAATTCCCCTCTTCCTCCTAATTGATTGAGCTCTAACGGCAATTCCTTTTGTATTAGTAGACTTCCCTATTTATTCAATAGAATTCATGGAAATGGGTTCTATAGAAATAGCTTGCCTTGGCTCTTCACTATATTCCATGGAAACAAGTTTTGTAACACTACTTGATCTGGTTCTTATTTGTTTAAAAATCTCATGAGCAACAAAAACTCTACCCATGTTATGTTTTTCGCTCACAAAAGGAATTGTCTCTTGTTGGAAACTATCAAATTATTTGATATTTTGGTGGCTAGGGCCTATTTATTCAACCTATTGTTAACATATGACCTATTCTTGGCCCTATTTTGTTATTTCCTTTGGTTCATACCTTGCATCCTTTGCTTGGCCCTCATTGGCTACTGCCTCTGTTCCATACCCTACAATGAACTCTTCCTATGTCCATCCAACTTGCAAAAGAACATCTACTACCAGTAACTTGATTCCTTTCTGGGTGCCTTTGTGTTCTCACCATCTGTTCCATCAATTATAGAGATCGAAGCAAGAAAAATGGGACATTGATAAGGCGATGATGTCACAAATGAGTCAAAATATTGAAATGGCATATGTATAGTAAACTATATCAACATTCACAAGTAAGTTGCTTCTAAATATAGTATGAAACTTCAAACCAAGGATACCTCAAAGAATATCATTAATCCCCTTATTACTTGTACTTTTTCATAGTTTCATTTCCTACCAAACTATCTAGCTAGGCATTGTTTGACATAGTGTGTTGCTCAAACCAATGCTCTCCCTCCATCAATAGGCATGTTACTTGAGAAATTATTGCTTCTATAACTAGAATGCATAAACCTCTTACCATAGCTAAACTTTTCAAGAATGTGCATGCAAATTCAAAAGTTGTGATGATACTAAACCCTTGTAGGTGATCAAAGTATGTTAACCAACCCACTTCTTCAAAAATCCACATTGCTTGTGTGTTAGTCTGCAACATGCTAGTTCCAACTGGTTCATGTTGCATAGTTGAACTACCCATTGCTACAAAAAGGAAGAGATGATGGTTTCTATAATGAAGGTTCTGTAGTAATTGATTCCAATGATTATGATTAAAATGACAAGGAAGATGACAGTTGAGCATGACCCGTATGATATGATCCCCCCCCGCGAAGATAAATTATTTTTCCATACTCGAAAAAAGGAAATTGATGGTGGATAGAAAATGGAAAATTGGGAAGGAGAGAATTCATATCATGTTGAAAACAATTTGTAAAACAAGGTTTTGTAGCCACTAAAAAATGGGATCTGTAGCATGTTGAAAACACTTCAGAAAATAGGGTTCTATAGCCACTAAAAATAAGGATCTGTAGCATGTTGAAAACACTTGGAAAATAGGGCTCCATAGACACTAAAAATAAGGATCATTAGCATGCTATACATCAGATATTTCATATAATGACAACTTATTCAAACAACAAAAGTCATAAAAAACTAAAATTTGAAATCTATTGCCTTGGGATTTTTATTTTTTTAATTATATTTATTTATTTTTCTCAAGAATTTATGACCTTGAACCTATGAGTACATTGCACTTTCATCGCCTAACTCCTAAACCTTTATAATCCCTAACCCTGCCAAAAACCTAACACTTATAAACCCTAACTCTATAATACATCTAATGTTTCTAACATCTAACCCTTATAACCCATAACCCCTATAGATTGAACTCATGACCCCTCTATCCCTTGCAAAACCTATAATACCTAATACATATAATTGTTAAAACCTAAACCCTTAACCCCTTACCCTTATAACACATAAAACCCTAAATCTTATAACACATAGTACTTAAGCCTTGACCCATGAAACCCTTATAATTATAAACTCTAACCCCTATCCCTTATATACTTTAACCCATGTAACTTATTTCACTCCTTTGCATTGTAACCCATATCACCTTTGAACCTTAACGTGTTTAACACCATACCGCCATAAACCATATCATGCCTAACCAATATAACCCCTAGCTAACCTGTAATTATATCCACAACCCCTAACCACTATAACACTTAGACTGAAACCCCTATAGCTCTTAACTCTTATTATCACAATGATTTATAAATTGTAATACAAGTATTATCCTATTGAAATGATCGACAAGGGATCAAATCATTAATTTGGAATTTTAGTTGGTCTATTTTATCCTCCTTATGGTCCTTTTTGTTTGTAATTCTCTGGTATATGTTTCTTTTTAAAAATCACTACATAATTATTTGGTATAAATTCCTTTTAAAACTAAATTCCATTATAGGGATATGTCTCTATGAAATTCTATTAGGAGAGGAGAATAATGGAAGTATTAATGTCAAGAAACATTCCATTATAGGGATATGTCACTCCAAAATTACATTATGCAATATTCACCACTATAGTAAAAGAGGGAAATGGAATAATGCACCTACATAGAAAATAAGTAGTGCACTTGAACATTTTCTTTCTAGATATTTACAAGTTTTCACTTTGGTTTACCCTAAAAATAATATGGTAAGCTCATTGCATCTTTTGATATCTTAATTTGATCTTTGAAGGAGATATTAATTGAAACTTTGAATGGCATATAAAGGGATGGGATCTTATAGAATATTGGTGATTTGGACAATATGCGCAAAATGACCACGGGGGATTCACCTTGTTGACCAATATCATATTACGTTCATTCATAAAGGGGGTTTTTAAATTGTGAAAAATAAAGTCAATATGTTGCAGGTATTGGGGAGGATGTGGGATTTAGGGGGATTTATAGGTATTGGGAGTTATAAAAAGGGGTATCTAGTAAAAATAGGGGTTTCTTTTATTGGAAATATGAATTGTAAGGGGGGTTCAAAAAATCAATTTTTGGAGGTATTTATCAATATCTAGTAAAATTCCCTGGATGGGGTGTTAGTGTGAGACATATGGTGAGAAGCGGGAGAGAGGTCAAGCCAGCAAGGGAGAGAGCCATGTGCTAGGCTCGTGCCAATTACCGCTACCTCGACCTTGCATTTATGAGATTTCACGTCGCTACAACACCATTAACGTTGGTGTGCCCGACTCTCATTACCAACTTTACTATGGCTCCTCCGTCTGCAAGTGTTTTTCATCCTCGCTCGCGACCCGACCCTCTCATCCCTCCGCTGCCCAGGCCTGGTTTATCCTGGTCTTTCATGGTGTTCGCAGCCCTCAGCCCTCTCTGGGCTCTTCACATTTTCCTGGGGCACTCAGCTCATTTATGCCTTCAACCGGAGCACATTATGCCACGTCAAAGAAGAAGGCCACGAAGAGGTTCTCCATGGAATCCTCCTCAGCCCCATACATCTGCTTCTCCCCCTAGTTTTCCCTCCATGTTCTCCTCACCACCTTTGCAGCCTCTCGCCTCCTCCACCCTGCCTGCCTCCTGGTTCGAATGCCTAGTCATCACTGATAGCTCGTCGGGATCTCTTTCGTGATTTCCTATCGTCCCACCAAATTCCAGAACCAGCGAACCTTCTTTTGCACCGGCAGTTTTCTCCTCCCAGACACCCTTGGGGGTTCCACCTCTTCTTCGAAGTGCCTGACACAGTGCATACTCATCTACCGAATTCATCCCCGATTCGCAGCTGAAAGATAGTCTAGCCATTCTCTATGGACTTGTCTTCGAGCTCTGTCAGGGAATGGAGGACTTCCAATTCCGACTGCAGCTTATGGATGGGAAGACCTTGACCCTCCTTCAGATCCTATCCACCTTCCAGAATTCTTTCCCCTCCACTCCAGAAGGTGTGGCTTCAATAGGGGTACCCCATGCAGAGGGCGACGACAGGAATGATCATATGCAATGTTCAGTAGGGGTCATTGTGCAGAAGGTCATGCATGAGGACACATAATTTGCGACAGCTACAGGCCTTCATGCATACAGTCTGCTTGGAGACACCCTGCCAGCTGCCAACATGGACAAGAGCAACGTGGATGCTGACATGCATTTGGAAGGCAAAGAGACACCCATCAAAGAGGAACCTTGGTACGCAGCCTATCAATCCACCTAGCCAGGTTACTCGCCAAGTGTCTGACTCCACATGGGTTCTATTCTCTTTATTAGTTTCTTTTCTTAGTTATAGCTTAGTCAGCTTAGTTCTATTTTCTAATACTATCAGACTGTAAACTGCTAGACTTACCCAGCTGGCTGAACTGGTTTCCCCTCTATTGGGGCAGTTTAGTAACTACAACACGGTTGTTTTCAAGTTTTTGTACCTCTGGTCTGGTTTTTTGAAGGCCCTTTATATATAAAATCTCTTACTTACAAAAAAAAAATATCTAGTAAAATTAGGGGAATTATTTAATATCCCACAAATGAAGGTGCTATTTCTTAGGTTCTCTAAGTGAAGACCCCATGAAAATGACAGACCAATGTCCTCCCAAATAGTGTGGGTAAAATATTTTCAAGGAGAGGATTTCATGTCTCGAGTGATATGTGGGATCATTGATCACATACATAGATTCAATAAAGGGCATTCACTTAGACCTATTTATTTTTATTCTTTGAAATGAATGATTATTTGAAGCTATAGTTTATTACCTAGTATGTAATTAGATTCTCAAGGACCTATATGAATCGTTAAGCATATTTAATGCTCATTAAGTTAAACTTCAATCTAATATAAATGAGTCCATTGCGATTCAAATGGGAGATATATTCAACACCAATAGGCTAGATAAATTAGTAATGCTCAATATGTGATTTCATTGTGAAATCCCCTTGAGCGTTGAATTAAGGTTAGTTTTTTAATGGTCAAGCCAACTCTAATGAACCTTGAGCCTCAAGTCCCTCAATCTAACCTATCACTTTCAACTCCCATTAATGGATGGACTATTGTGACAAGAAAAGGGTCAACTAATAATAATAAACTATGAATAATAAATTTATTTTTTTAAGACCTAGCGGAATTGATAACTAACCATGAATAATTACTTAGGCAAGACCTAGGTTAAAATCTAGCTAGATACCACTATAAACTATAGGCTAGCTACCAATGGTTGGAAATTCATCACTTGGAACTATCATCCTCATTGTTTATGGATAAATTCGTGAGTGCGGACACAGACCAATCTCCCCAGATCCACCTGGATCTGGAACAAACCGTGACAGAATACTACTCTTTCCCTAGATCTAGATATTGA
>JZKD02S1771572.1:74475-85404 GCA_000966675.3 Picea glauca
CAATTTATTGTTTGATCTTTGATTTCTCTTATATTGTTTATGATGGTGAAACCTGGCAATTTATGTTCTATGATAGTGTGTTGAAATTAAAAATGTTTTATTTCATTTCATTTATAAACATCATTGTATAGTCAAGTAGATTATAATTTATATTTTTATGATGGTGAAAGGACAATTTATGTTCTATGATAGTGTGCTAAAATTAAACATGTTTTGTTTTCATTTCATTTAGAAACATCATTGTATGGTCAAGTAGCTTATAATTTCAATTTAGTTTGATTTGCAAATATGGTTGAATAGTCAAACATATCATCATTATAGTTTCCCTTCTATTTGTAGATATTTTTATAAGTTGAAGAGTCCATAATGTCATCATAGGGTTTATAGGGTTGAAGGGTTGTAGATATAAATATTTGACAGTCGTGAGCATTGAAAACTACCAAGTTTTCATTGGGTGATATGGATTTTATTTCGTTCCATTCAAGTGATAATCAAAGTGATAATCAATTGACTTTAACAATGCTTTTGCAAATTTAATCATATCGATCATCGCATAAATCTAGGCCCCTCCCTTATTTTGACGGGGCGTAGACTCCTATCCATCCAAAACTTAGTAAAATCATTGTTCAAAATTGAAAATTCACAATGAAATGAGAGTCCAACACTAAACTGGTTATGTTCATCCTTGGTTTCTTTTCAAACTTTCAATATATTCATTCAATAAAATGTGAAATAAATAGTAGTTTTCATAATAATAATAATAACAACATCTAACCTTTGTTAATGTAAAATTAAAATATACTTCAATATAAGTAAGCGATTTTCATTGAAATTTATATTGACATAAATTGCTTATGTACTGAAAAAGGGTCGAAAAGGGTTGATGGATTATCAATTCTCTGCACATTGGAAGTATTCACTAGTGCCATTAATATAACACCTATGAGTGGTGTTCAATATCACATAATAGCTTTCTATCCAAAAATTTGCAGGGATAGCAATGCACCATCCACAGTACAAGGTCTACATTGAGTAAACTCCCAACTTTGTTATCAGGCCACAAAATCACATTCTTTTGACTTAATTTTTTTCAATCAAACTTAATAAAAACTATGTTTATTTTGAACTTGACATGATTTAGTAACATTATTAATATCTAAGAACATTGTTGATGGTGGATACTAGGTATAAGAATCATTTAGATAGGATAATCGTTACTTTTCTTTAAGTAAAAAAAATATTATTATACAAAATGTTAATACAAAATAAAATAGTGAGTTAAATTAGGAACTAAACCAACAGAAATATTATTAATAACAACCATGTATTTTAAGATTTGTTTTAAAAGGTTTATATTGTTTATGATGGTGAAAGGACAATTTATGTTCTATGATAGTGTGCTGAAATTTAAAATGTTTTATTTCATTTCATTTATAAATATCATTCTACAATCAAGTTGCTCATAATTTCAATTTTGTTTAATTTGCAAATATGGTTGAATAGTCAAACATGTCATGTAAAGTAGCTAGAGAGGTAGTGGGGGGGTCCAGAGGGCCCATAGTGATAATAGTGGAGGCCATTCAATGTAAGGTGGACTAGGTCCACTATATTATTAAATAAGGCTCACTATGATAGTTAAATATAACAAATGGGTAATTAGATATAATAAATGTAAGAGGACTTCTTAGAAGGTTCTACTTCTAGAAGATTCTTCTTCTAGAATGTTCTTAGGTGATATTAGCACTATATAAAGGGGTTCAAGCAATGTAATGAGACATGAAGAGAAATATTGTATTTGGAGCTGAAGCTCATTAGTAGGATGCCCCCTTGAAGAGGCAAGTGAACAAGAGAGGATCCCTTCCATAATAGGATCCATTGTATGGTGTTGTCCTACCTCAAGGGTTTTGATATAATAAAGTTGTGATTTTCTATATTGTTATTCTATATTTGTTGTGGTTCTTTTGTATTCAGTATTTGGTTCTTAACAAGTGGTATCATAGCACTTTCCTTGGGCAGACATTGTGGGCAAATATTTTTTATTTTTGCAGATTTTTTTTTTCGGAGCAGAAAAAGAGGGTCGCGACATTATTGAAGTTTTCGGTATATTTCTATGCAAAATTTGCAGAAAAGGGTTGTATATCTGAGTTCCTCTCATAAAAAAACCCAATTTGATAGAAAAAAAATCGTCCGAAACAGAGTCCGGGAAGTCAAGATATTGAAGTTTTAAAATCTGCAATTTTTTAGGATTTTTTCCGCGGATGGGGACGAGAAATTTTTTATTTTTGTAGCATCTGGAGGTATAATTTGCTCAAATAAATTAAATATCTGAGTTACTCTCACAATTTCACCCAATTTCAAAAAACAAATCAGCCAAAATGGAGTCTGGGAAGTGAAGTTATGAGCATTTTAACTTCAACAGTTTTGTAAGGTTTTTCCAGAAAAAGCCACGATTTTCTGCCGTAACTTATTGGGTGAGTTCATAGGATGCTCAGATGGCTATTTCTTCTCAAAACATGAAAGAAATTCTTGAATCATTTAAAGCCCAATTTTTTCATACATTGGATGATAGATTGGATGCATTTGTACATGGCCTCACAGACAGCCTCACAGACGGCCTCAATGATAGTTTTCGTAGTATTCAAGATTCATTGAATAACATGCAGGAGAGATTTCTTATGAAGGGCCTCAGGGATGAATATAATCAAGAAATATATGCTTGGTATGATTTTGAGGCAGATTGTGATGATTGGTATATGGATAGTTTTCATTTCTGGGATGACAACCACTTTCATAATTTATTTGATGACTCTACTCCACCTTCTGTAGAGAACATCAATGTCCCACATAAGGATCTTAGTTACCAGTGTTTAGTCTACATATTCTACAGTGGTATTATTCATTCTAGATTCTACTACGACCCTTTTCCACTATGTGGATGGATCTTCTTATTTGGATTCACATGATAGGTGTCAGTCTTTGGAGCATCATTTGGAGTTGGTTATTGGGTTCCAAAATCTTCCATGGGGAGTTCACATGAGAACTTGGACATGGGACTCAGGATTACAATGGTGGTTGGACTACTTTAGCATGGAGGATTTCCTTTCTACATGGGACCTTAGTTCTTCAGTCTTCTTCAGCATTATGGTCCACAATTATCCATGTGACCCTGGTATATGGTTGTACATCAAGCGTTGAAGACAACGCTTTCATAAGGGGGATGGAATGTAAGGTAGCTAGAGAGGTAGTGGGGGGGCCCAGAGGGCCCATAGTGATAATATTGGAGGCCATTCAATGTAAGGTGGACTAGGTCCATTATATTATTAAATAAGGCCCACTATGGTAGTTAGATATAATAAATGGGTAATTAGATATAATAAATGTAAGAGGACTTCTTAGAAGTTTCTACTTATAGAAGATTCTTCCTCTAGAATGTTCTTAGGTGATGGTAGCACTATATAAAGGGTTTCAAGGAATGTAATGAGACATGAAGAGAAATATTGTATTTGGAGCTAAAGCTCATTAGGAGGATTCCCCCTCGAAGAGGCAAGTGAACAGGAGAGGATCCCTTCCATAATAGGATCCATTGTATGGTGTTTCCCTACCTCAAGGGTTTTGATATAATAAAGTTGTGATTTTCTATATTGTTCTTCTATATCTGTTCTGGTACTTTTGTATTCAGTCTTTGGTTCTTAACATGTCATCATTATAGTTTCCCTTCTATTTGTTTAAATATGGACTTTTTTCGGGTTTAAATGTGGTTGATGTGACATGTGTACATATGATTAGATATTATGATGTTGATTGTTTTTGCTAACATGATTCGTTGATGGATGCAGGATGATGATAGCTTGTTGACCAAACTCACATTTGGAGTAAATGGGTCACACACGACAACCAGAGACATTGAGGGAGAGGTGTGGCAGCAGCTCTGCCACAACCTACTAGCACTCTCGTTGTGGCTCGAACTGTAGGTTAACGAATACCTAGTTCGAGAAGACCCACGATGTCGTGAGGGAAGACTGTGATAGTTGCTCATGATGATTCTAAGGGGCGCGCAATAAGGAATGGTACTTATTCCTTAGAGGTCCTTAGTCTCCCAAAAGATCACCTGACGAAGTACTGACTCCAGGGGTTTGACGTCTACCAAATTCACTCAAGAGGCGAGTGGCACCCCTGGATCACGTAGTGCGTATTGAAGGGAACGTCGTGCAAAGAAAATAGAAAGAGGCAAGTGGCACCCTTGGAGCACGTAGTGCGTCCTGAAGGGTGTGTCGCGATTTTAACTATGATACATTAATAAACCTAATGCCTAGAAAACTATGCCTCCTTAGAACCTAGTCAGCCTTAAAATGAATGATGTGATAAGTAAAGTTTAATAACTAATTTTTCCCTTAAGAACAGTCGTCAAGCCTAGTGGATTGAAAACCTAGGTCTGAGTAGAAACCTAGAACAAAAAAAAAAAACTAATTAGACATATAACAGGAAGGGGGTAAAGAAAATTCAAGCATTAATAATTAAAGTAGAAATTTAAAAAAAAGGTTTAATTAATAAAAGGGATATTGGTTGTTTTTGTCTAAACCTGCTAATTCTGAAATTAGTTATAAAAAAGGGGAAACTTTAAGAAAAATGGAAACTTAAAGAAAAGGGGGAAACCTAAGGAAAAGGGGAAACTTAAAGAAAAGGGGAAACTTAAAGAAAAAGGGGAATGTCCAACTTAGTAAGGAATATAGCCCTTGGAATTTTCTATTTATGAACTCAGCTAGGAGATAAGTAAGGCGTAAGTCATTTAATAAGTCTAAGGGAATAATGGGACACCGAGGAGAATTTTTAGGAACGCTTTTAGGTGGATAAGGGAAATAAACAAATTTAATTAATCAATAAAATTGATTTTCTGGTGCAATTAGGGGATCGGGCGACATGTGTACGGGCGAGGTTTTTCAAATTTAATTAAATGAAAAAGGAATCTAATGAGGGTTTTGGGGAACTAATGACTAAGAAAACTCTATAAAAAGGATGGAGGATGAGGAGTGTGGAACACATCGAGCTTGTGTAATGTTACGCTGCTGAAATTTCATCTTGACTGAACTTTCTCTTGTGGGAGTTGGGATACCCAACTCAGGTAACGAGTGATAGCTCGAGCTTGTGAGGTGATTTGGGTGCTATCATTCGTTGGTATCATGTGTATGGACCCTTTGCGGCTCGAGGGGCTCAGCGGGAGAAGAGTACCCCTAGCATTGGCTGGGAGGTACCGATGAGGTCTCATCGATTGGAAAGTTGGAGTTGGATGGAGCGCAAGCGCAGGACAAACATTGTCGGTTCTTCACATTTGTCTACGGCACACATGTGCATAATTCGTATTGAATAAAAACTCAATTTCTTGTTCATGCATTTCTTTATTGTCAAAATCTCGCCTATGTAGATGTTGTTAAAAGAAAAAGAATTGTTTAGCTATGCATATGAATTTTTATCTAGGCGATAGTGCACCATGTGAAATTGCAAAAGGGTCACTATATTTATGTTTCATAGCTTTGTTTTATTATTCCGTTTTATTGTAGTTTCTGGTTCTAGCTGGGATTATTACTGCATTTGTATTATTACTGAGGAAGACTATGTTTTGGTTCTTGGGCCATTATTTTATTTACTCTTTGTTTTTATTGTTTTTATATACAAAGAATTTGTGTTTTTATCTTTTGTTCCTTATCCTTTAAGTTATTAGTTTGTGCCTGAGCAATCGGCCAGGAGCCGAATCGACTGTCTTTCACTCCGGTGTTAAAGATTTAGATTCAAATTCTTTACTTTCATGTGCATGAATAATAAGTGTAGGATAATTTCTCTGTCCAGCAAGGAATTCTCTCTTGGGCGTTTATTCTCTCCTTAGCCTATGTGATTATTGTGATTTATTCTCTGCAACTCATGCTTCCACACAACGATTTTGGGGATGTCTCTCCAGTTCGCCAAACATTTTATCTCCTCTATGACTCGCATCTGCATTTCATTACTATATTTTCATTTACTGTGTGATGATTGCGTTGTTAATTACTATGTTTTTATTTACTCCTTGATGACTGCGTTTTTATTATTGTGCTTCCTTATTTAAGCCCATCAAGTTTACTTCTTATGCAACATTTTCTACGTTGTCTTTTGAAGTTTATGCCCAGAAACTTCTTTTACTCCAATTTGCACTAAGCTTGGTTTTCACTCCAACTCTTACCCTCTGATTTTTTTTTTAAATCTTACTCAACATTTCTTTCCGCTTATCTTTGGCGAATTTGCATTTTCCATTATAAACGGAATGGTTGTAATCTGTTGCCTGTAATAGTTATAAGCATTTTCAGAACCTTGCATTAATTTAATGATAGGAGATTTCAGGCTTTAGATCTATACATTGGTCATGGTAGTGGCATTAATTGAAATTTATGATTCCTGACGGTTTTTACTGTTGTATAATTGTGGTTAAATGTTCTGAATAGTGCATGGATTTATAATTTGAAGGAATGGACAGTGGCGGTTTTACTGTTGTATAATTGTGGTTAAATGTTCTAAATATCGCATGAAATTATAAAATAGAAGGATTGGACAGTGGCAGATGTTACTGTTGTACAATTGTGGTTAAATGTTCTGAATCGCGCATGGAATTATAAAATAGAAGGAATGGACAGTGGCAGCTTTTACTACTGCATAATCTTACTTTCCTTGGTCGTGCATTCTCTGCGAGCTTGAACTCGATCCTAAGCTCTTACTAAGGCCACGAATGGTGATAGTTGCACGCCTCCTATATTCCTGGCACATCCCTCTCCACCAAAGTTGGTCCTTAATCTGTTTTTTTTTTTCTCTCAATTCCTTCCCTTTCCATCGGTTGGGTTTCCAGAACTCTGCGTTATCATTTTTGCCAGCCAATTGAGGGTCACAGTTAACTCAAAATTGTGTTAATTGCAGTGATTGGAGTCTCGTTAAACTCAGCGAGTATTTCTTGCCAACGTCTGGTCTCCTTAACACCCTTGGTGATTGAACTGCCAGTGAATCCCGGTTGCACAGAGTTACCTTCTCTTTTGTTTTGTCCTTCATGTGCATGGCTGAGTTACTTCATGTTCAGCGTTTTCTCTTTAGTTGATTGTCTGTCTACCATTTCCTAATGCTCGACACCCTTGTAGCTGGCCTCCCTCAGCTAATTTCCAGTGTTTCTACTCTGCGGGATCCACTACCGATTTCATCTCTCAAATAAAAATAACATTATTTTTGTGGTGGATGTAAGGGTTGTTTATTATTTTAAATCTTGAATAAAAAATAATAAAAATAAAAAAATAAATGGAATCGGTTTTTTTTAATAAATCTAAACCTGTTTTGGATGTTGTGCATCTCTCTTCTTGGTCCCCTTTGATTATGAACCTCAGATTAATAGGTATCATGTTATTGTATCAACCTGGGTAGAGTTTGTGTATTGCCCCGATTTGAAATTCTTGACACCTTGTACCTTTTTTCTATTTCGATAGCCACATTAACCTTGTACTCCACTTTTGGGTCATGAAAACGATGATATCCCTAATTCTTATCAAGTATGGATTTATGTTGAGACTCTTTCATTCATAGAATAAAAATAGAAAATGAAAGCTAGCCTGTGGAGATGCTTTGTTGATGAATTTAGTGAAGAGCCCTTGAATTGTTGAAATTGTATTCCTTCTATTCGGTTGTTCTATTCTTCACCAGAAGTTTTGGGCTAGGAGAGTTAACCCAAGGGAAACAACACTCACTTATTTTAGATTTTCTAGTAGGAAGGTAGATTGGGTAGCGTCTCTTGCACGATGACCCTCTAGCGTTGATGAATGACTAGTTAAATTAATAGAACTGTTGCGCGCACTAATTATTAAAATAGTGTGTGATATAAATATATATTAAACCTCTTGCGTGCAACGACAACTTGATGTAAGGAGTGGTTTTTCAGTTTAGGACCGCTCGCGTTATGGAGGTGGTCCTTTTGTTGATCTAACATCCTTTCTAATGCCCTTAGATTGTCCATGATGATGATTTAATAAATAGACTTCATTGTGCCCCTAATTATCAATGTTGTTGGTTGAATCAAACTTATTTTAACCTTACACACAAGTAATTATTCATTGATGCATGATAAGGTGGTTGATACACGCAACCTCAGAATGATGTGGATGCTTTCTGTATTTAGAATTGTTTTATTCTTGTGCCTTAACTTAATGCCAGTCGACTATGTATTTTCAGTTCACTACTGCACTCTAGCTCTTGTGAATTCTCATTCCTTATGTGTAGTCGATATCTAGTCTTATGTATGTAAATTTGGTTACACCTTGAATTAATGCACGTGTTTTATTGTGTCTGAAATTAAATGTTGATTGATAAGTATGTATTTAAGACTGTTGTAAAATTGTCGAGTAGATAATTTGTTACGTCATGAATTAATTGATGGTTTTACTCTTGCGCAGAGATCAATGATTGATTATGTTATCTGGTATTGGGATCACGCACGCACCATGGAATAATGGTAGTTTGATTTTGATTTATTTGTTGGGTTAAGTGCGCGTCTGACTAAAATAGAGGTTTCCCTTGCACCTAGAAGTAAAATAAAAAAAATTGCATTGCACCCTCTATCGCGCCCTTATATGGTTGATTTAGAATTTAATTCTCCTTACGCCTTGGAATTTTAAGTTACATGTGTTGGTTTAGAATGCTATGGTGCCATGATGATCTTTAGATGATGTGTCAATAAAGTCATTGTTAATTGTGGTGTGTAGTTCCTAACGCAAAAAAAAAAATATTATCTTGTTATGCGTCGCTTGTTGTCATAACGACGAGGTTCGTTACATATGGTATCAGAGCGAGTTCAACCCTGTGACTATGGATCACCATGTTTTCCACTGCAGTAAATCCATGATTAATAACCTAGCTCTATTTAAAATTTTGACCTGCCCATGTGGTAATCATGGATAGGGGACGCCGTGGAGGTAGACGACGTGGTACTAGGGGTAGAGGCGTGACACCTCCAGTTGTGTCCATGCTTGATGGGTCTAACCCCCAAGGAAAAGAATAAGTCCTTGGACATGAGCATATTACTGTAAGGGATTTTGATGACCTGATAAGGTCCTTCAAGGGAAATGTGAAAGGCCTTGACTAACTATCTATACTGAGATAAAGCCAAGGTGCATGTACCCTTGAGGGTCCACAGCATGCCCCAATCAGTACGGGGCGCACTCACGAAGAACTCGAGAAGGTTAAGTTCCCAAGTTCATGAGTTCCATGGAAGGATCAACCGTCAAGGCTTCGCTGGAGAGTAAGGTGACATTCTTCACGCTTCAAGGTTATGACCTCCAGCATGAAGTTCCGCGTGGTGGTTTTTAGCTAAAGAGGAGCGCTCTTCTATAGTAGAAGACGCTCCTACCTCAGCTAAACATGTCCATCGAAGTCGTGTTTTGGGAATGATTTGAGGAATTGTTCAAGTAGGAGTGATTTTACAAGGAATTCATTGAGCGCCAGCTCGATGATTTTAGTGCCTTACGACAGGGTGGTCATATGATGCCAGACTATAAGACCAGATTAGGGAGTTTCTTCGGTATTCCCCGCATCTGAGCACAGAGAAGTTGGAGGTCAGCAAGTTTGTGTTCGGCTTCAACTCCAGCTTTCGTGCGAAGGCGAGGATATAAAATGCTTCGTATGTTACACGATGCAGTCATGTAGGCCTCATAACTAAGGAAGGATTGACCATGGTGAATGACCATCAAGCCGAGCACCATTCCACTATGCTCAGGACGTCAGGTGCCATCACCAACCAAAATTTTAGTATTTGTTAAATCTCAATGCTCAAAGAGCTTCATTCTAGACCAAACTAAGGGGATTTATGTAAAGGAAGTCAAACAGGATGAGTTAGGATGTGTAGAAATGGCTTCGGGAGCCAAGCAAAAGGTTAGAGGAAGGGTTACAGATTGTAGCCTTAACTTGGGATATTTTGTCATGAAGGCCAACATGTATGTCATGATCTTAGGTATGACATAGTAATCGGTATGGACTGGTTGGAATTGCATGATGCGATACTCGACTGTAAGACGAAACGGTTGAAATTGGTCAATGATGAGGTAATGAGATGCGTGATTGTAGCTTAGAACTAGGGAGTCTCCCTGAGGTTCATCTCTTCCTTGCGGCTATGGAAGAGCATGCACAAGGTATGTAAGCTTTATGTGATCCTTGCGTTAAACAAGAATGGAGTAGTGGAAGGTCTAGAACACCTTCCAGTGGTGAGAGAGTTGTGGACGTCTTTGAGATGAACAAAGTTCGCTCACACAAGAATTATCCAAAATATTTGGAATATAACAAAATAATCCATATAGGACTGTAAACAATAAATGAATAATAAGATATAAGATAAGATATAATGAGATGATTACAATTGAGAAATGAGGGCTTGTTTATATACCCACGCAGGGGTGCCCTTTACCAATAGTCATGTCCTTTGAGACATGATCTTTCATTATTAATAATTATTATGTATTAACTATTATTATGTTATGAATATCTATTTATGTATATTTTATGTTCATAACATTGTCTTCCCCTTAAAAATGCTTTGTCCTCAAAGCATAATCACCGGAAGGCTTCCCTTTGAACTTTTGTTCTGGCACACGATGTCTTCTCAAATCTTATGTGCTTGTAGTTGCGACTCTCGACGAAACATGATGATATAACCTTCAAATTCCCAAACTAATGTGTTGCATCTTTTCGGGAGTGATCCATCCGAAATCTACTTTCATTGGAATTATTTGATGATTGATTGTTCCAAGTTGTTGATTTTGTCATTTATAATAACTTTAATGTCTTTCATTGATAACGTGTATCCTTTAATTATCCTTTAATAAAAATAATTTTATATTTCCTTTTTATTTTCCTTCTTTTTAATATATATATATATATATA
>JZKD02S1771572.1:85454-96744 GCA_000966675.3 Picea glauca
CTTATGTATTTTTTTTTAACTCGGTGGATATACTTGAATTGAATTTAATTGTATGACGATATTTCTTTTATATATATATATATATATATATATATATATATATATATATATTTGATACTTTTTAATAATATTTAATATTCAATCTTCATTTTACTTTCACTTTGTTAACTTTCCTTAGTACTTTTAAAAAGGCTTTTGTAATATATTAATGTACTTTCCCTTTTAACTTTTTCAATTAACTTTAACTCTTTTAATTTCAACTCTTCTAAAATTAAGATGTTAGTCATGAGGAGATGTGACCATACATACAACCACGTGAGGGAATTAATTTCAACCCTTCTCAAATTAATACCTTGAATTTGGTCGTACGGTTCTCTTTAACCAAAAATGCGATTGAATTTAAGTGTATGACGGTGTATGGTGGCAGCTGTAGAACTAGCAGCTGGCATAGAATTCTGAAATTGACAACAGAAAATAACACCAATTTGTACGGTGGTTGGATTAGTGTACAGGAGCGAGTAGTACAATGGATGTATGGATTTTTAAAACATTGCAATTGTAATGTAATGTACGGATATCAACAGTATAGTGATGTACTGATTTTTAAAACACTGCAACTGTAATGTAATGTATGGATATCAATGGTACAGACAGCGCACACATTAATTTTTTAAATTGTTCACTGTACGGATAGATTTGTATGAATTTTGTGCTTTGTACGACAACAGTAATTTGGCGGCTGGTACAAAATGTAACTAATGGTTGATAAAATTTTATTTGATTGTACAGACTGTCCAAAAATTGTGAAATTTATAATTGAATTCAATTTGTACAGACAAATTTACAATTGATTGCCAATTGAGTGTTGTACGCTGCTATTTTCACTGTAATTTTCTGATTTTCTTATTTGCAGAACTGTAATTTCTTATAGAATTTTATTTTTTTTTATTTTTATTTTTTATCCTTGATTCCCTTACAGAACTTGATTCCTTACAGAATTTGTAGCAGAATGATTTATTATTATTATATTGTTTTTCTGATTCTCTTTTAAATTTAGCAGCAAAATAATTTTTTCCATATGTAGATTTTTCTTTATGTTGCAATTTTTATTTTCCTTTTCTATGTATTTATTCTCTTTTTTATGATATGGTAGCAGAAATTTTTTCTTAAATTATTCTTTTATGGCAAAAAGCAAGTGTGGTCAATGGAGATTTCTGGTCAATGACCTGGGTTGGAGAAACTCCGAAAATTTGAGAGTGGCTAAAATCCTTTGTCAGACAAAGCCTGGAAAATATGGCCAAAGGCCAGGATCAGACTGGATCTGATGGAGAGACTGGCCAAAGGCCTGGTTGGTGGTCAAAGACTAGATTTTTCAGAGAAACTCTGAAACAATGGGTTTGCCTAAAAGTTGGATCAGACAAAATCTAATAAAGAGGGTGGCCAAAGGCCAGGATCAGAAAAACGCAGCTCTGATACCAAATGAGACGAACAAAGTTCGCTCACACAAGAATTATCCAAAATATTTAGAATATAACAAAATAATCCATATAGGACTGTAAACAATAAATGAATAATAAGATATAAGATAAGATATAATGAGATGATTACAATTGATAAATGAGGGCTTGTTTATATACCCACGCAGGGGTGCCCTTTACCAATAGTCATGTCCTTTGAGACATGACCTTTCATTATTAATAATTATTATGTATTAACTATTATTATGTTATGAATATCTATTTATGTATATTTTATGTTCATAACAGTCTTCCTTGAGGAGTTACCTGGGATTTCGTTGGAGAGGAAGTTGGAATTTATCATTGACCTAAAACCAGGAACTGAACCAATAGCAAGAACACCTTATCGGATGTCGACCCCAGAGTTACAGGAGTTGAAAATGAAACTAAAGAAGTTGTTGGACCCAGGACTTATACACCTGAGTGTGTCACCATGGGGGGTGTCTGTTATTTTCATACGGAAGAAGGATGGGTCACGGAGACTCTGCATGGACTATCATTAATTGAACTAGGCAACGATCAATAATCAATATTCATTGCCAAGGAGTGATGATCTGTTTGATCAGATGAAGGGCGCGAAGGTGTTTTCAAAAATTGACTTGAGATCAAGGTATCACCAGTTACGGATCAAGGAGGATAACGTCCCTATGACTTCCTTTAAGATGATCTTCGGACATTACGAGTTTACTATTTTACCGTTTGGACTGACAAACACCCCAAGGGTATTTATGAGTTTGATGAACGGGGTGTTCCACGACTACTTGAACAAGTTCATTCAAGTATTCATTGATGATAATTTTGATTTAATCTCGGACAATGGAGGAGCATGATGAGCACTTGCGCATGGTACTATAGTGTCTACGAGAGAATAATTTTTATGGGAAATTTTCTAAATGCTCATTTTATCAATCGAAGATTCACTACTTAGGGCATGTCATCATCGACGAAGGTATTGTTGTGGATCCAGGAAGGGTCAAGGCTATTATGGAATGGCCTACACTGACAAACATCTAAGAAGTGTGTAGCTCCATGGGTTTAGTGGGATACTATCGACGGTTCATCGAGGGTTTTTCAAAGATAGCAAATCTGATCACGAAATTGCAAAAGAAGAAAAAGAAGTTTGTTTGGACCAAGAAATGTGCGAAGGCATTTCGGAGGCTCAAGGAGTTGTTGACGACAACACCAATACTAAAGGTCCCGACATGGACACAGACTTCTTGGTATGCACTGACACATCCAAGGAAGGTTTAGGTGGAGTCTTGATGCAAGACAGTCGAGTGATCGCTTACATCTCGAGAAAGTTGAGAAGACATTAAGAGAACTATGCAATGCACGATTTCGAGTTGTTAGCCATTGTTTATGCCTTGAGATTTTGGAGACACTACCTTATTGGATGGAAATTCTAACTAAAAAGAGACCACTGTGGACTACAACACATCTTTACACAAACAAAATTTAATGCACGACAACGGCATTGGTCGGTATTGCTTAGAGAGTATGATTTCAAGATTACTTACATAAAAGGAATAGTGAATAGAGTGGTGGATGCTTTGAGTTGGAAACCATGCATCTTTTCAGTGAAGCCTCTTCTGACAAATCTATGTGAAAATATCCTAACTTTACATCACAACGATGACTGGTACAAAGAGGTCAAGTATTTTTCGAAAAAAACACAATGATGGTACAAAACTTTGATGGATTTACTGTGGAAAACGATAGATTATTGAGATTTAAAAGTCAAATTTACTTACCACCCAACAACGAGTTGAGGAGTTTGATCCTAAACGAGGCTCATAGAGAAGTGTACATGGCTCATTTTGGACTCACGAAGATGAGGGCAGACCTTAAACCCTTATTCTTCTAGAAAGGAATGAAGGCAGACATGGTCAACTACGTGGAAAGATGTCTAGAATGTCAGCAGGTGAAGGTTGAACATAAACATCCAACATGATTACTACATCGACATGCTATTCCAAAATCGAAATGGGAGGTCATTTCGATGGATTTCATTGTTGGACTGCCACTGACGGCAAGGAGACACGACTCGATTTTTGTGGTAATCGACACTCTGATGAAGAGTGCTCATTTTATTCTTGTGCATACGACGTATCAGACACCTGACTTAGCTAGAATTTTCATCAGTGAGATTGTGAGGTTGCATGGCATGCCTAAGAGGTTATATATGATAGAGGATTGGTGTTTATAGGATGATTTGGACTAGTTTCCAAGAGGCCTTCGTAACCCAACGTAACTTTAGTACCGCATATCACATAGAGACAGATGGGCAGACCGAGTGAACAAACCAAATCTTGGAGGATATGTTGTGTATGTACGTGATGGACCAACAGAAGCATTGGGAATAATTTTTTCCACTAGTAGAATTTTCATATAACAACAATTATCAAAGCACCATTAAGATGGCACATTTTGAGTTTCTTTACGGGAGACCATGTCGGACACCTTTGATTTGGGATCGGTTTGAGGATAGGTTCATGGTGGGACTTGAAGCGATTCAAGAAATGGAAGACCAAATGAAAATCATAAGACAAAGGATAAAGGAAGCGTCGGATCAGAAAAAGAGTTATGTCGATGCCTATCGTATCAATCATAGTTATGAAGTTGGTGATCGAGTCTTCTTGCGGGTGAAACCACATAAGAGTTCAATAAATTTTGGAAAGGGTGTTAAACTCTCTCATAGGTTTGTGGGACCCTTAGATATTTTGGAAAGGAAGGGGCATGTGGCCTATCGACTAGCCTTGCCTAATTCTTTGAGGTGTATGCATGATGATTTTCACGTATCTATTTTGAGACATTATGTTAGTGATCCTACACATGTTATTGACATGAGTTCCTTGCAAGTATCAGACCAGGTTGCACTCACGGCGGATCCAATCTGCATCCTAGACCATTGCATTTGACAGCTATGGTGTCGAACAATAGATCTGGTCAAGGTCCAGTGGGACAACTATAGTCCACACTCGGTGACCTGGGAGGACGCATATGATATGCGTCAGCAATTTCCATTTTTGTTTGATAGATGGACTTATGATACTCTGATACACTTTATTTCAGTACTTATATACTGTGAAACTTTGAAATGAAGTTTAAAACAAGAGGGGGTGTATGTAACATCCTGCTCTTGCAAGCGGACTTATTCTTTGAGGACACTTGCGTGCAAGTGATCTGGTTCTTCATACGATTGGTTGATTTGATTATGATTATGAGATATTGTGGAATTGATCATATGTTATTTTTGTTGTATTTACATAGGCAGGTGCTATTGACTGGGTTCTCCCGAGTTGTGCAGGACTCTGGACATTGAGGATGTCGAGGCATCGACAAAACCCCTTGGACTCTAGATCGAGTTAGGGAGTGGACTGTTAATCTTTAAATGTGGTTGATGTGACATATGTACATATGATTAGATATTATGATGTTGATTTTTTTTGTTGACATGATTCGTTGATGGATGCAGGTTGACGATAGCTTGCCAACCAGACTCACATTTGGAGTAAAGAGGTCATGCACAACAACCAGAGACATTAAGGGAGAGGTTTGATAACATCCCTACCATAGCCTACTAGCACTCTCGTCGTGGCTCGAACCTTAGGTTAACGATTACCTAGTTTAAGAAGATCCACGATGTCATGAGGGAAGCCTGTGATAGTTCATCACGATGATTCTAAAGGGCGCACAATAAGGCAAGGTTCGTATGCCTTAGAGGCCCTTAGTCTCCCACAAGATCACTTGACGGAGTACTGACTCCAGGGGCTTAACATCTACCAAATTCAATCAATATGTGAGTGGCACCCCTGGAGCACGTAGTGCGTCTTGAAGGGAACGTTGCGCAAAGAAAACGAAAACAGGCGAGTGGCACCCTTAGAGCACGTAGTGCGTCCTGAAGGGCACATCGTGATTTTAACTATGATATGTTAATAAAACTAATGCCTAGAAAACTATGCCTCCTTAGGACCTGGTCGGCCTTCAAATGAATGATGTGATAAGTAAAGTTTAATAACTAATTTTTCCCTTAAGAATTGTCACCAAGCCTAATGGATTGAAAACCTAGGTCTGAGTAGAACATTAGAACAACAACAAAAAAAAAATTAAGTAGACATATAACACGAAGGGGGTAAAGAAAATTCAAGCATTAATAATTAAAGTGGAAATTTTAATAAAGGTTTAATTAATAAAAGGGGTATTGGTTGTTTTTGTCTAAACCTGTTAATTTTGAACTTAGTTATAAAAAAGGGGAAACTTTAAGAAAATGGGGAAACTTAAGGAAAAAGGGGAAACGTAAAGAAAAAGGGGAATGTCTAACTTACTAAGTAATCTGGCCTTTGGAACTTTCTATTTATGAACTCAACTAGGATTTAAGTAAAGAGTAAGTCATTTAAGAATTTTAAGGGAATAATGGGACACCGAAGAGCGCTTTTAGAAACGCTTTTAGGTGGGTGAGGAAAATAGACAAATTTAATTAATTAATAAAATTGGTTTTCTGGTGCATCTAGAGGATCATGCGACATGTGTACGGAGGAGGTTTTTCAAATTTAATTAAATGAAAAAGGAATCTAATGAGGGTTTTGGGAAACAAATGACTAAGAAAAATCTATAAAAAGGATGGCAGATGAGGAGTGTGGAACACATCGAGCTTGCATAATGTTACGCTGCTGAAATTTCATCTTGACTGAACTTTTTCTTGTGGGAGTTGGGATACCCAGCTCGGGTAACGGGTGGTCGCTCAACCTTGCGAGGCGAGATGGGTGCTAGCATTCTTTGGTATTGTGTGTGTGGCCCCTTTGCGGCTCGAGGGGTTTAGGGGGAAGAAGAGTACCCCTAGTGTTGGCTGGGAGGTACCGATGAGGTCTCATCAGTCGGCAAGTTGGAGTTGGACGGAGCGCAAGTGCAGGACAGTCACTTCCGGTTCTTCACATTTGGCTACTGTACGCATGTGCATAATTCATATTTAATAATAGTTCAATTTCGTGTTCATGTGTTTCTTTATTGTTGAAAGCTCGTCTGTGTAGATGTTGTTAAAAGAAAAAGACTCGTTTAGTTATGCATATGAATTTTTATCCGGGCGATAGTGCACCGTGTGAAATTGAAAAAGGGTCACTAAATTTATGTTTCAAAGCTTTGTTTTATTACGTTGGGATTATTAATGTGTTTGTATTATTACCGAGGAAGACTTTGTTTTGGTTCTCGGGCCATTATTTTATTAAATTTATGTTTTTATTGTTTTTATATACAAAGAAATTGTAGTTTTATATACAAAGAAATTGTATTTTTATCTTTTGTTCTTTATCCTTTAAGTTATTGGTTCGTGCCTGATTTAGATTCAAATTCCCTACTTTCCTGTGCATGGATAATAAGTGTAGGATAATTTCTTTGCCCAGCAAGAAATTCTCTCCTGTGCGTTTATTCCATCCTTAGCCTTTGTGATTATTGTGATTTATTCTCTGCAATTTATGTTTCCACACAATGCGTTGTAATCCGTTGCCTGTAATAGTTATAAGCATTTTCAAAACCTTGCATTAATTTAATGACAGGAGATTTCAGTCTTTAGTTCTATACATTGGTCATGGCAGTGGCATTAATTGAAATTTATGATCCCTGGCGGTTTTTACTGATGTATAATTGTGGTTAAATGTTCTGAATAGCGCATGGATTTATAATTTGAAGGAATGGATAGTGGCGGTTTTACTATTGTATAATTGTGGTTAAATGTTCATAATATGGAATGGAATTATAAAATAGAAGGATTGGACAGTGGCGGATGTTACTGTTGTATAATTGTGGTTAAATGTTGTGAATCGTGCATGGAATTATAAAATAGAAGGAATGGAAAGTGGCAGCTTTTATTGCTGCATAATCTTACTTTCCTTGGCCGCGCATTCTCTACGAGCTCGAACTCGAGCCTTAACTCTTACTAAGGTCAGCATGTAACGAATGGTGATAGTTGCACGCCTCCTATCTGTCTGGCGCATCCCTCTCCACCAGAGTTGGTCCTTAAGCTGTTTTTTTTTTTTTCTCTCAAATCCTTCCCTTTCCATCGGTTGTGTTTCCAGAACTCTGCGTTATCATTTTTTCCAGTCGATTGAGGGTGACATTTAACTCAAAATTGTGTTAATTGCAACGATTGGAGTCTCATTAAACTTATCCATTATTTCTTGCCAACGTCTGGCCTCCTTAACGCCCTTGGCGCTCGAACTGCCAGCGAATCCTGGTTGCACAGAGTTACCTTCTCTTTTGTTGCGTCCTTCACGCGCGTGGCTGAGTTACTTCATGTTCAGCATTTTCGCTTTAGCTGATTGTCTGTCTGCCCTTTCCTAACGCTCGACGCCCTTGTAGTTGGCCTCCCTCAGCTAATTTCTAGTGTTTCTCTCCGCGAGATCCACTCCCGAGTTCGTCTCTCAAATAAAAAATAACATTATTTTTGTGGTGGATGTAAGGGTTTTTTATTATTTTAAATCTTGAATAAAAAATTATAATAAAAAAATAAATAACAGAATCCATTTTCTTTAATAAATATACACATGTTTTGGATGTTGTGCATCTCTCTTCTTGGTCCCCTTTGATTATGAACCTCATATTGATAGGTATCATATTATTGTATCAACCTGGGTAGATTTTGTGTATTGTCTTGATTTGAAATTCTTGACACCTTGTAGCTTTTTGCTATTTCGATAGCCACATTTTAACCTTGTACTCCATTTTTGGGTCATGAAAATGATGATATCCATAATTCTTATCAAGTATGGATTTATGTTGAGACTCTTTCATTCATAGAATAAAAATAGAAAATGAAAGCTAGCCCGTGGGAGATGCCTTGTTGATGAATTTAGTGAACAACCCTTGGATTTTTGAAATTGTATTCCTTCTATTCGGTTGTTCTATTCTTCACCGGAATTTTTGGGCTAGGAGAGTTAACCCAAGGGAAACAAGACTCACTTATTTTATATGTTCTAGTAGGAAGGTAGATTGGGTAGCATCTCTTGCGCGATAACCCTCTAGAATCGATGAATGACTAGTTAAATTAATAGAACCGTTGCACACACTAATTATTAAAATATTGTGTGAGATATATATTAAACCTCTTGCGTGCAACGACAACTTGATGTAAGGAGTGGTTGTTTAGGTTAGGACCACTCGTGTTATGGAGGTGGTCCTTTTGTTGATCTAGCATCCTTTCTAACCCTCTTAGATTGTCCATGATGATGGTTTAATAACTAGACTTCCTTGTGCCTCTAATTATCAATGTTGTTGGTTGAATCAAACTTATTTTAACCTTGCGCACGAGAAATTTTTGATTGATGCATGATAAGGTGGTTTATATGCGCGACCTCAGAATGATGTGGATGCTTGATGGATTTAGAATTTTTTTATTCTTGCGCCTTAAATTAATGGCGATCGACTATGTATTTTCAATTCACTATTATGCTCTAGCTCTTGTGACTTCTCATTCCTTATGCATAGTCGATCATCTAGTCTTATGTATGTAAAGTTGGTTACGCCTTGAATTAATGAACGCATTTTATTGCATGCAAAATTAAATGTTGATTGATAAGTATGTATTTAATACTATTGTAATATTGTCGAGTAGATAGTTTGTTATGCCGTGAATTAATGGATGGTTTTACTCTTGCGCAACGATCGACAATTGATTATGTTATCTGGTATTGGGATCATACATGCACCATGGAATAATGGTAGTTTGATTTTGATTTATTTGTTGGGTTAAGTGCGCGTCTGTACTAAAAGAGAGGTTTCCCTTGCACCTAGAAGTAAAATAAAATTGTTTTCATTGCACCCTGTATTGCGCCCTTATATGGTTGATTTAGGATTTAATTCTCCTTACACCTTGGAATTTTAAGTTACGTGTGTTGGTTTATAATGCTATGGTGTCGTGATGATGTTTGAATGATGTGTCAATAATGTCGATGTTAATTGTGGTGTGTAGTTCCTAACGCAAAAAAATAATTGCTCTTGTTATGCGTCGCTTGTTGTCATAACGACGGGTTTCGTTACATTCCTAGAGATATTAATAGAGAGGGGGATTGTTTTATGAAAGGCACTACATTTAGTGAAATTTTTTCTAAGACATTAATAGTCCCTTATAATGACATGGAAATGGGTTCTAGTTCTGATATGAAGTTATCCTCTTCATATGAAAAATCATTTCAATCATTGGAAATAATGAACGTGAATCCTTTATGTAGTATTGGTGATGCATTAAAGGATTTGTGTATACGATGGATAATTTGTAGGATTAGTATAATCACTCAAAGTATAGATCATTTTAGGTTCCCTATACAATCTATAGGTTCTTCCCTCAAATTGTAAATAAGGCTCAATAAACTTTATAATTCATCAAAAATATAGTTCCTTATTTGAATGGACCATTAAACTAAACTAAACCAAATGATTATAGAATCCTAGATATTCATAAATACGTGTACTTTCAATGAAAAATATAAAATTTTGGAATGTATGTCACTTGTTTAAAGAAATCATAATGGTATGTCATCTTCAATTATGCGTTCATAATCAGCTTTGGACATTTTCCATTTTCTAACTTTTTTTTTTTCTTGATTGGAATTCTATTAATTTGATGTGTGTTGCACATACCAAATGACTGTATTTACAAATTATGACATCTGACTAATAGTATTGAAAGTGAACATGACTATCGGTTTGATGGGTTTCTTGAAAAAACATTTCAATACGATGGATCCTCTTTCATATATAAAACCATTATCATCAAAATATTCTGATAACCTCATCTTTTTTTTTTGCATCGCATCAAATAATATTTCATGTTTTCAATGTTGTCTACAGGCGCAACCATAGCAAAGACATCTCCTGCAAATAATTCGATATGTTCCAACAAGTAGTTTGTGTTAGATTAGCACACATGCACGTGCCGTTAAACTTGAATCTACTATATATAAAAAAATTATATGTCCAACTTACAAGTACATCTACAAGTTGTTTAAATATTTAAACATAAAAATTACCTTCTCTAACAAGATCAGAAACTCTATTGCCATCAACTGACACTATAGTTTCATTTGATTCCATCTCCTCTGAGCTTGCAAGTGGCATTTTCCCTTTTATATTAAGTTTGGTATGTCTCCAAGCTTTAACATATTCCGCATTTTCATTTTCGCAAATCTCTATGGATTATGTGTCCTTTATGCAAACTAAACAAAAACAAGATTTATTTCTTCTATCAAATGAAAACACATTTTGACAATGTTTTGTTTTAACTAAATGCACATTTCATGTCCCATGTATTGTACCTAATTCATATGGGATTGGTCTATTTACATCTTGGATTCCAACATACCAAAAAAAACTGCACAAGACAAGAACTTGTTAACTTGAAATCTATCAAGAAAATGATTGAATATCATATAAATTTGAACACGTGAATAAAAATATCATGTGTACATGTGTAACATGTATATATACACACCTGCGAACATCCCTTGATGAACTATTTTCATGGCTTAGTGTCAGTTTTCACCATTCAACAACTTGATTGGTGGATTCAAATAGATTGGCATGAGGGTTCATCTGATACCTTCGAAGTTCTCATTTTACACATGCCCCTGCACGGTCGTGTTCTACTTTTCCATGACCAGACTCAAAAAAATTCCAACAATGTGTAATGTTTGATTTCTTATGAATATGACACAACCAATAGAATGATTTTGAAGATTTGAACTGACCCGCACATCCATCTGACCATATCCAATGTCGATTGAATC
>JZKD02S1771583.1:35680-48299 GCA_000966675.3 Picea glauca
TATTTTCTTTAAATTATTAATTGACTCATTTCCCTCACCCACCTAGAGTTGCTCCTAAATTTCCTCCTAGGTGTTCCTATATCCCCTTACATGTTTTAAATAATTTCCCTAAAAATGAAGTCGCTAAATTAGCTCAAATTAGAAGATTCTTAATTGCAGATTCCTTACTATGTTGACCTCGCTTTTTACCATAAGTTCCCAACTTTCCTTTATTATGTTTCCTCCATTACTTAGTTTCCCAATTCTTATTATTCCCTTCTTTCCCCTTTTTATTAGAGCCAAAATGGCAGTTGCGCTATTTACTCGTTTCCCTTTATTATTAATTTAAAATCTTCTTATACTTCCACAAGTTAAATAATTTATTTCCTCTTTACAATTTAAAACCACGGATTTTAATTAAATTATTCCTCTTTTCATTTACCCTCTAAATTAAGAAGACTAAAACTATTACTTAAGTGGGTTTTAGTTTATATCTTTATTTTTATTTTTATAGGGTCTTTTCTTAAGGCTAAACAAAATTTTACCCTAGAGAAGTTTTAGACTTAGGTTTAGATTCTGAACTGGGCGAAAATTATTTAGGGAAGTCATTTTAATAATTTCTTAAGGTGTTAAATGTCTTAGGACCATCTATGTTTGTTCCTTCCTCAACATCAATGCGACGTTCCCTTCAGGAGGCACCATGTGCTCCAAGGGTGCCACTCGCCTCGGTTGTTTCTTTTGCACGACATGCCCTTCATGATGCACCACATGCTCCAAGGGTGCCACTTGCTAACTTGTGTTTCTTTCGCATGACGTGCCCTTCAGGATGCACCACGTGATCCAAGGGTTCCACTCGATAACTGGTGCTTCTTTCGCGCGATGTTCCCTTCAAGATGCACCACGTGCTCCCAGGGTGCCACTCGCCAACTGGTGTTTCTTTCACACGACGTGCACTTCAGGAGGCACCACGTGCTCCAAGGGTGCCACTCGCCAACTTGACTGATTGGTAGACATCTATAACCCCTGGAGTCAACACTCCGCCAGGTGAACTTGTGGGAGACTAGGGGCTCTAAGGAATAAGGCCCCCGCCTTATTGCATGCCCCTTAGAATCATCATGAGTGACTGTCGCAGTCTGCCTTCACGGCATTGTGGATCCTCTCGAACTAGGTAATCGTTAACCTACAGTTCGAGCCACGACCAGAGTGCTAGTAGGCTGTGGTAGGGATTCTATCCACCCCTCTCCCTCAACCTCTCTGGAAATCGTGTGTGGCCCCTTTACTCCATATGTGAGTCTGGTCAGCAAGCTATCGTCAGCCTACATCATCAACAATCGTGTCAAAACATGTCCACATCAATCATCAAATCAATGAAATATCACAGTAAATAAATCAACCCAAATAGCACACTCCCTGACTCAATCCGAAGTCCAAGGGGTTCCATTGATGCCTCTACATCCTCAAGGTCCAAAAACCTTCACACTCAATAAAACTGAGTCAGTAGCACATGTCTATGTTAACGAAGTAAAACATCATGTCATCTATCATAACGCATCATAATCAAGGATAAATTTTTTAATATCATAAAGTCCAGATCACTTGCGAGCAAGTGTCCTCAAAGAATAATTTTTCTCAGTGCGCCAGAAAGCAAAGATCCATTTTCCCTAAGAAAGCACTAGTCTAAGACCTCATTTGAGTAATTTGATCAAGCAACCTTCAAACCCTATTTTTCAAACAACCTACTAACAACTTCTAACACTAGAATAACCTAACTTACTAACCTTGTTGCTGTTGTTACTAAAGTAAGCTACAACCATACTTAGCAGCATTAAAAGCATCTATAAGCAAATGTTAGAGTTGATTTTACATTTCCCTCTTTGCCTGTGACAAATACTAGCAATTTGCCAAGTTTATGTTATCATTTTTGGTCATTATTGAAGCATTATTGAGGCATAATTGTGAATTTGTTGTTAGAAATTTCTGTTTACTTCAGATTCATATCATCCATTTTCTTTATTTGACAAAGTCCGAGGTTTTATGAAGTACTAATAACAAGTGTACTTGCAAACATATAGTTTTCTTGTTGCTTTGTTCCGGGGAGGTACACTTCTGGTATATTATCTCTTTAGTGGTTGTTTAACTGAACTTTCTGATTGGTGGTGACTTGTGAGAGGGGACCTTTTACCTAGCCTTTATCCATTACCTTCTCAAAACCCCAGGTCACCAGGGACGCCTCCCCTAGGCCTACCACCCTAAATAGAAAGAGACATCCTATTGAGGTAACAGTGATAGGATTAGTCTCTCATTTTACCAATTTGCTCTCTTTTGCCTTTCTCTTCTATCAAAGTACAAATTTCGTGATAACATGGACCATTCCTTGTATGGAGGAGGTAGCTATGTGGACGTTGGACCATTTGACCTACACATTCTCTACAAGATTCAAAAAAGCAATCAAATGATTGTCAACTAAGATGGAATGTTTTCTCCAAAATAGGAAGGTCTTTCTTGTATTCTCCGGCAGACATGTCATGTGGTTCATTAGGAATTGCAACAAACTCAATGGGGCATACGTTAAGTTTAAACCTAACAACAATGCCTACCATCTTGCTAGTCTAGGATGAAGAAGAAACTGAAGTAACAATGGATGAACTTATTAAAATGAATAAAATGTCACGGATGTCATGTATCCACAATCTACTAAGTATCAAGTATTTGACGAATTCCTTGACAATAGTGCCAATTTGCTAACACAAATCTGCACTAGAAAAATAAATAGAGCCACATAATAATTATATGTAATCTTAACCCTATCACCACTAGAAGCCTCTCCATTTAGGCTGGTTCTTTTCTAGCCATAGGGGTGTGTCCCTAGGGTTTGTGTATGTTGTTTCTAATGAATAAAATTTGCTTATGAAACCAAATTAGAGTAGCACACCCAAGATTCCCTCTAAGCATCCAAAAGAACTCAGGAACAATGATAAAACAATGAACTAAATTATGAGGGTTGAGATTAATTTCTTGGACAAAATTACAATAGTGATTATATGGAAAAATTGAAAAGAATATGCACCATAAGTGAAAGAAAAATTCAAAGTAAGTGCATAATAATGAGAAACAAGGTTCTTGCAACACGATTGCACATGTAAGACGACCACACAAATCCGAAGATCTTGAAACTAAGCATAGTCAAATCCATTTGATATATTAATGAAGAGGTAGAGAATAAACCATAGGAATCAACAAAATTTGGTTGGCTTATCATTATTTTGCATGGAGTGGTGGAAGATATTTTCAAGTCCAAGATGGAAGAAGGATGATAGCATAGAGGTCCTACAACCTGTGTGAAAGAATCCAACCTCATGAACCAATGTTTTGATCTAGATTATATTGAGATCGACATGAAGGCAGAGATATAACAAGGAAATACACAAAGATATTGCAAGGAACACAGTAATACAGTAAAACTCGGATTCTATTAGTGATTGTCTGAAATACAAAAGACTATAAAATGCAAAGCACACAAGCTAGCTAGAATGGTGGTAGCTTATCTTTGTAGAGAGAGATGTGTTGGCTACGCTCATTCAAAGAAGTTGATTACAAAGAGGCCAAAAAGGCCTTTTAATATAAAGAATCAATGAGAAAACCCTAAACATCCAAAACCCTAAGCCCAGAAGATGAAATGCCAAAAGGTTTGTGGGCCTCGATGTGGTTAATTGATACATCAACTTCCTGAGGGCACAACTTTTGCATATGATCTCGATTTGGGGCGCTCGATACCTCGTTGAAAAGGTCTAGCCAAGGAATACACATTTCGTTTATCCTAGCATCTTCTAGATGTTAGGTGTTGTGGAGTCAAAAAACTGTTGTTTAGGGCCTCAAAACGACCCCAGAAGTTTGGGACCTGAAAAACCATAGAAAAACTGGCAAGATGTAGAACCATTCTGAATTAGTGGAACAACTGAGTGGCCATCAATATCCACCTAGATTAGTCCCCCCCCTTAGGAAACAATGGTCCCCATTGCATCAATTTCCTCCATCAGATGGGAAACTTTGTTGAATCTAACCCCTGGTGAGCCACTTACCCTGGTGAAGTAGTTGCCTTGATTTGATGACCCGATAGAGTTTGATGTTTTGTTGGTGGGTTCCCTTCATCTTGGTGTCCATGATCCAATCAATTTTCATTTCTTCAATGCATTCAGTATTGAGTTTTGTAGGGGTCGAGTGCTCGGCTATGTTTTAAGTTTCCAAGAGAGGTGGAAAATATGGGCGAAGCAATTCCACATTAAATATCAGGTGCAAGCCAAGGAAAGGGGGAATACTTAATTCAAAAGTATTCTCACTGACATCGTTGGTGATGGTGTAAGGCCCGTATCAGAGTGGGTGGAGCTTCTAATGGGGTCCTGTGAGGAGCTCTTTCTGCAAATGAAACCATACCTTATATCCCACCTAAAACTTGTTTGGTACCCAATATTGATCGTTGCATTGCTTGTACTTAGCGTTGTCTTTTTGCAAAATGTCATGAACTTGTTGTTGAATGTTTTTGATTCACTTAACAAATTTGGTTGCTAAGTCAACCTCGATCTGAGCATGGGAGGAATATTCCTGTGCATCTGCAATGGGTAGAGCTACGTCAATGGGGGCCAATGGCTGGAACCTCAAGCACACCTAAAAAGGGTTGTGGCCAATAGATCCATGGAGGGATCTATTGTAGCTATGTTGAACATAAGGAAGGCTCTCATCCCATGTGCGTGGATGTTTGGAATTGTACACCCTCAGGATGTGGACAATCATCCTATTGACCACCTCTATTGTCCATCCTATTGACCACCTCTATTCCCCACAGGAGTTAAGAATTATGGTTAGTGCCACAATCAGGGGTTGGTTGAGGTAGTCTGCGACATGGTTGGTGTTGCCCTTCTTGTACTTGATGTTCAAGTGGAATTTTTGCAGGTACGTGGACTAATTTTGATGGTGGTCATTCTGTAACTTTACTTGTGTCTGCATGAATTGCAAAGGCTTGTGATCAATGTGGATGGTCATTTCCTTCCCTAGAATGTAATGCTTCCACTGTCAACATGCCCGGACAATGGAGTACATCTCTTTGTCGTAGGTGGGGTATCTATGAATAACAATAGATAGTGTTTCATTGTGATAGGCCACCAGATGCCCATGCTGAATGAGGACTACACTAATAGCATAATTTGAAGCATCTGTGAAAATCTCAAATGACTTTTGCAAGTCTAGAAAAATGAGGATTGGCATTGAGCAGAGGCAGAATTTCAAATCCTTGAATGATTTCTGTTTGGACACGGTCCAAAAAACTTTTCCTTCGCTCCACCATTAGTCACCTGGATTAGGGCCCAAGTGATATGAGATAACCCCAACACAAACCTGCGGTAGAATTTGGCGAGGCCCAAGAAAACGTGGAGCTCAATCAGTGTCTTCGAGGCCGTCCAATTGCGGATGACTTGGATCTTGGTTGGATCCACATGCACACCCTGATCATCCATGATGCATCCTAGATATTGGATTCTCTGGATACCGAAGAAACATTTGTCCAAATTGGCATATAACTTGTGTCGTCGCAAGGTGCCGAAGACCTGTTGAATGTGATCCAAATGTTCCTCCCAGGTTTTTCTAAAGATGTGGATGTCATCTAGATATATGATCAAAAAGGAGTTTTTGAATGGATGCAATATATCATTCATCATCTGCATGAATGTGGTCGGGGAATTAGTCAAGATGAAAGGAATGACCAACCACTCAAAGAGACCTTTAGACTTAATGGTTTTCTTGCATACATCGGTTTGCTCAATCGACACATGGTGGTAGCCTGACTTCAAATCAATCTTACTAAAAAATTTGGCTCCCTTGAGTTGATCGAGAAGATCATCAATTTGGGGGATTGGGTACCAGTTCTTCATTATGATCTTTTTCATGGCCCTGTAATCAATACAAATACCCCATGTCCCATCCTTCTTCTATACCATAACAATTGGGCTCCTGCAAGGTGAGGATCTTGGTCTGATGTTTCCTTTCAGAATTAGTTCTTGGATATAGCATTTTATTTCTTCATTCTCCATAACAGAATGGCTATATACAAGGTCGTTATGTAGAGGAGCACCGGGTGTCAAATAAATTAAATGATTTACTTGAAAATGCAAAGGCACCCCAGTAGGCGAGGAAAAGTTGTCTTTGTTCCCTTCTACTATCTTTTCCACCTATTTCTACTATGTAGAGAGACCCTGTGCAAAGGTTTTTGTGGTTGCAATGAAATTTTGTTCACCTTTTGACCTAACCATAAAGAGGAAAAATCTCCCGGTCTGAGAGATTGTCTTTCTGCACTACTTCACGGAGATCAAAGAGACGATAGTAGTTGGGATTTCCACTGGTACCCTGTAGAGTTGACCTCCCAAAGTAATAATGACACTACGGGGCCTAGATTCATAGACAACATGACGCTTCCAAATATATGGTTGTCCTAACAAAACATCACAAACTTCAAGGGGGGAAACATCACACAATACCTCGTCTTTGAAGGGTTTAATGTCGTAGTGCAGGCGACGTTGTTGGCTGACACATATGTCTTGTCCATGGATCATCCAACCAATGGTGTATAGCTGAGGATGCAAGTTGTAACGTCATTGTTAGGTCCAACCTCTTGATGAATTCTACTAAAATTAGGTTCTTTTGGATACCACTATCAACAATGAAATGAAGTCAAGTCCCCTTCACCCACATCTGTGAGTGGAAGAGGAACTCCCCTTCTTCAATCTCCTTTGGTTCCTCTGGTTGGACTTTTGTGGTAGTGATGGTGACACTGGGTTCTACGTCAATGATCCATTTTCCCTTTTTCAGTTTTGAATTAGAGTCTGAGTCAAAATCCAACCATGAGGCTTTTGTCTCAGCCAACAATCACTGTTTGGAGAGACATTCATTGGTATTGTGACAAGGGATTTTGTGGAACTCGAACCATTTTCCAGTGTCCTCCTTCAACTTCCTGTTACCCTTCTTTGTTGGTGTCTTGAACTGGTCGTCTTGGGGATGGCCATCCTTGCTCTATCCTTTGCCTCGAAGTTAGGGCCACCTTTATCAAGATTCTACTGCAATGCGTTTGCAAAACCAAAATCCTACTTATTCTTATTCTTGAACTTCTGCTCGATTTTGACAACATATCAGTAAGAGGATCTGAATGAGGAGATGTCCAGGAACTGCATATTTGTTTGGATGTACCTATGTAGGCCACTGCAGTAATTTAGAACCAGGTTCCACTCAAAGTCTTTAATACCCAACTTTTTGCTTAAGATATGGAAGATGTTGGTGTACTCTAGCACCGTCTGGTCTCTCCCTTGATGCAGAGTTTTCCATCTCCTGTACTGGTCATCATAGTTTCCAACAGGGTAGTATTTCTCCTGAGGGCATCAACAAAAGCCTCCCAAGTGGGTCCTGGCCCCAAAATTGCAGACTCATCTTCGACATGTTTCTCACAGTAAGTCTCCCACCAATCTATGACATGGCAAAGGTCCTTAAGGAGCATGAAGGTGATTTTTTCAATGTTGCAAAATATTTGGATAGAGAAATAACCCTCTAGTAGAATTAACCATTTTTCCAAAGCATCGACGTCTATCTGGACTTCAAATAAAGGAATATCAAATTTAACTTGTACCTTAAAGGGCATTGCACCTCTGAAGTGACTGTTGGTTGAAGGTGCCTCCATTGTTGGCAACAACCGAAGGATCTGGGAAAAATTATTCATCATCTCATTCCTCTGTTGCGCGAGGGATTCCTCAAGAAATAGCTTGATAAGATCTCCTGCTTCGTCGTCTCTCTTTTGTCCTACATGGGAGGCTTCTTGCTTCGAAGGGAGCATTCTTCCCCAAGATCAACTAGTTTGAGACCCAACTCTCAGTAGTCTGACCTTGTCGAGGACATGCACAGAGAAACAACAAAGTGAAAATTTCTCTTATACCACTGATCCAGATTATATGGAGAACAACATGAAGACAAAGATATAACAGAGATATAACAAAGAAATACACAAAGATATTGCAAGTAACACAGTAATACAGTAAAACTCAGATTCTATTAATGATTGTTTGAAATACAAAAGACTGTAAAATGCAAAGCACACAAGCTAGCTAGAATGGTAGTAGCTTATCTTTGAAGAGATAGATGTGTCGACTACACTCATTACAATAAGTTGATTACAAAGAGGTCAAAAAGGCCTTTTAACATAAAGCATCAATGAAAAAACCCTAAACATCCAAAACCCTAACCCCAAAATATGAAACACCAAAATATTTGTGGGCCTCAATGTGGTTACTTGATATGCCAACTTCTCGGGGGCACAACTTTTGCATAAGATCTTTGTTTGGGGCGCTCGATACCTCTTCAGAAAGGTCTAGTTGAGGAGTACACATTCTGTTCATCCTAGCATTTTCCTTCAGTTATATGATAAGAGCTAGCGAACCAAAAAAAAATCATGTAGGGCCTTAAAATGGCCCCGTAAGTTTGAGACCCGAAAAACCATAGAAAAACTGCCAAGATGTGCAACCATTTTGAATTAGTGGAATAGGTGGGTGGCCACCATTATCCACCTAGATCATGTTTTCATCCCTCCTTTATAGAATCCTAAAAAGAGATAAATAGATGGTGTGTTCCTTAGGAAAGATGTAGAGAAAGGATAGAACTTGAAATTGAACTTGCCCTCTTTCCAAAGTAAGACTATTTGCATGCATGAAAATCTACCAAGAGAAATAGCATTTGGGCATACCTCCAACAATATCATTGTTGTTTAAATGTGATCTCAAAATAGATTGTAAATGAACCATTATGTCACACTCCACTAACAATAATTACTATAATAATTAATGTCGTTAACCAATGGAATCATCATACAAGTGCTAGGGTATCAAAATTTTCCTTAATTAACATTGTTCATTCTAAATTTGAGGCTCAAATATACTAGGATCAGATCGTCACAGTGCTCCACTAGATTTTTGTCTACCATTTTCTAATATTACACACCCTAATCTACTAAATATTATCTCCTTGGAGTGTCGCTTTTTCATAAATATGGTTTTTTTTCCAAATATAATTCCAAGGCCTGTTGGATAGTCTCTAACAGAGCACTAGTGTGTTGGGATTTTGTTATTGTTTGCAATAAAATCACAAGAAAACAAAAACAACAATGACGTCATTAAAGCACTGATCCCCCAAAATATATGTTGTCTACTAATAATCACGTCCAAAATTTGTTAGAATCAGGGTGCTACAGTGCTCCTCCATACCCTATTTTTGTCTGTTAAAAATAAATGCAAGGGCAGGCTGTAAATGATCTCCTTGGAGTGTTGCCTCTTTATGGATATGGATTTTATCTAAATATAATTGTAAGGGAGCACTCCTCCTTGGAAAATATGACTATCACTTTCCCTCAAGATAGGAGATTTGTCAATCAATAGTCTTTTTCAACACAACAAAAAACCTCCAAATGCAACGAATAAAGGTCCAAGTCAAATCCCTCCAAGAGAAACAACTTGCATGCGAGGTCAATATTGGGACTAGGCTGCATTTTCCTAAGGAGAGAGCCTCTAAAAAACTAGCTCATGCATGGAATAAGTGTAAATGCAAGGATCAAAATTGGAAAGGACCAAGGTGACTAGAAATAGTAATTACCCTCTCTAGATTGGATCACTCCCTCTCTAGGCCAAGGAATAGTATGTAGGCCCAACTCTCATGCATGAAGTATCTACTAAAGAAGGAACTCCACCCATTTCAGGAGATCTTCCCTAAAGCCAACAAAACTTGAAATAACGGTCCACCCTCTATCTCATGAGCACTCTGAAGTGTCTAAATACAATTTCCATGTGTCACAATCTAATGCATCCGCTATCTTCTCAACCTTGAACTTGAACCATATATCTTTCATCCAAAATGGAACCTAGAAACAAACTCCACCATTGCACCATTGCACCTGCTAAAAAAAATAGACATGCCAAAAATAGTAGGTCTACCTTCTATAAAATAGGAACTTGGAATATGAAGAAAATGGCTATAGGAACACCTGCTAAATACAAAACATCTAAAAATAGACACTGCTAAAAATATTAGTGTCTTGTTGTCAATGAAAATAGTCTCATTAGACTAGTGTACCTGTAACGAACTCAAATATATGCTCTCATTTGACATGCAAGCCCTGAAACCCAAACGACTAAAAATAACAATTTCATAATACAATTTGCATGTTGTTGAAATGAAGTTCATCGGGATTGTTATCTCATATGGAATAAGAATATGTAGCTAACTCTGTCATGTGGGATGTGATACTCTATCTCCTAGAAAGTGGGAGAACTACTAAAAATAACCATTTCTTGGAATTTGATGAAACTCACTATGTAGTAAGCTCTAATCAATGTGAAACCTTGGATGTACTTATCAATGAACCAACTTGATGAAATCATGCTAGAACTTAACCCTCCAGGTGCACATGCAAATTGGGGGTCAACAGGTTACCTTTTACAACATGCATTGATTTTTTTCCAGATGATTTGGTCCTATTAGATTCCTCCCTCAAGGACCTAGAAAAGCAACTTGATGCCTCACCACCTTTTGTGATCGTAGACTGTTGGTGGTGAGCCTTTTAGCAAAACTAAGGTTATGATATTTAACACTTCTAATAGCATGTGAAGCTTCCACTTCTTCAAAGGGAGCGGCGTGGGTATCACTACAACATATACTTGGGGGTCTAATTTACAAGTCTTAGATTTAACTTAGGGCCTACTTCGCAACCCTAACTCAGCAAGGGGTATGTGTTCGCTTTTGTGCTTGAGCATCATTGTTCCATATGCACTTCTAGGACTTTCCCTCAAAGACGCACCTTAACAATCAGTGAAGCTATTATACTTTATGACGATGATGTTCAAGAACCTAGTCTCATTTAATTCACTAATGCTAAGACTCATTTAATTCACTCATGTTGTGTTCATTTTTTAATTTTGTTTAGCAACCTACGGTTTTAATGTGTATTATTTCATGATCTGGTTTTCCCCTACTTCCAAGTTATTGAGCTAGCCTTTCCACTTTGCAAAAAACTTGGACTTTCATGCAGCTCGACCTCAGGAAAACTCTTCAAACTCAAGTCGATCTGCTGTTATTAACTATTTTCTTTGTAGGTTGCACTTCTTTATTGGTTGTATGTTTAATTTACTTGCAAATTTTAAGGGAACCAATTAACACTTCAAAAAATAGCAGATCTGATGACAATGATGCATGTGGTTTGAAACTTAATGATTTTTCTGAATATTATATGCTGAATAATCTATCCTAAACACATATTTCATTGGACATTTTGACTTTTTCATGCTTTAATGTGTTCTAGGAGACAAATCGATGGTTAAACTCTAGAAATGACTAGCATCTATCATCTCATTTCTTTAAGTGGATCCTTGCTAGAAATCTTTGTTAATAAGGGTTTTACTTCTAAAGTGTCAGTTGATCCTCGGTATAATGAACTTAACACTTCATTCTCTTGCTCACACTTGGCTGCAATGCAAATTATGGGTATATAACTTTACATTTGACTCATGTTTTAAAAGGTTGATTGTTGCAAATTATGCTTAGATGTGATAAATTGTGAAGCACAGAGAAATGCAGAGAGAAAAGAATAATATATTCAAATGTATGAAGGAGTACAACAGAACTGAAGTAAGTTCAAGTACTGAAGAGTTATGAAGAAGTTCCTAACAATAGGAAATAGCTGATCTTATATATGCTCAAGCAAGACAGAAATAGAAAGTACAACTGTCCAGTACAACTGGCATTGTACGGTCAGACTGTTGAGGGTACAATATGTTTAACACTTCCTCTTAGACTCAACAGTTACAATCATCAGCACTGACTATGCTTAAGTGTTGTCTCTGGAAGTCAAAAACTGAATTTCCTAGTGTCTTGGTGAAAATATCAGCAAGTTGATCTCGAGAACCACAAAATTGTAGTGCAATGTCACCATTATTGACTAACTCGCGTATGAAATGAAACTGAGTGTCAATGTGTTTACTCTTCTTATGAAACACACGGTTCTTGGATAATGCAATTGCTGATGTATTGTCACAGAAGATAGAAGTTGGATCCTTTTCTATTTGTGACATGTCTTTCAATAATCTTCTCATCCATATAGCTTGACAAGAAGCTGAGGTAGCAGCTACATACTCTACCTCTGCAGAAGATATTGATACAATTGGCTGCTTCTTCGATGCCCATGAAATCAGGTTCGTGCCCAGTTGAAAAACATATCCTGATGTTCTTTTCCTGTCATCTAGGCTACCTGCAAAGTCACTATCTGTGTAACCAGAGAATTGATTACTATTAGATTGAGTGTACCATAAACCTAAATTGAGAGTTCCTGCAACGTATCTCAAAATTCATTTTTCCATTCTCCAATGAGACTCTTTTGGTGATTCCATGAATCTGGAAACAAGGCTCGCTGCATACATGATGTCAAGCCTAGTTGTTGTAAGATACAACAAGATGCCTACTAAACTTTTGTATAAAGTAGAATCCACTGTGGGACCTTCATCATTCTTGCTTAATTTTGTGCCTAAAGGTATGGATGTTTCTGCTGGATTGCATCCTTCCATGCGAAACC
>JZKD02S1771583.1:48349-81059 GCA_000966675.3 Picea glauca
AAATATTATGTTGCTCAAAGTCATCCAACTGTTGATGGATTTCTCTCAAACTTCGAGTTCTCTGATTCTGTGGTTCAAAGAATGATTCTCTGCTAGAAGTTGAGTTATCCTGTGAATTATCTGGTTGTCCTTGGACTTGCATCTTTGAAGGAATGGACTGAGGTACTGGCTGTTCTAAATTTTCTGTGTTTTCAGAACTTGGCAGTAAAGGATTTTGACTGTCCACTTGCTGGTTTTATGAATCATCCGAGAATTGGTTTTCCAAAAATTGTACATATCTGCTGAGAATTAATTTCTTGGTGATGGGATTGTAAAGCCTGTAAGCTTTAGAGGTTTCACTGTAGCTAGTGAAAATACATTTTTCACTTTTGTCATCAAGCTTCTTCCTTAATTCGAAAGGGATGTGTGCATATGCTATGCATCCAAATTTTCTTAGATGAGCTACATTGAGATTTGTCCCACTCCAAGCTTCTTGGGGAACTTTCATCTGTAGACTGGTGGTTGGTGATCTGTTCAGAAGATAGACTGAGCACGCTATTGCTTCAGCCCAAAAAGTATTTGACAAGTGTTTTTCTTTAACAAGTGTTCTTGCCATATTCATGATGGTCTGATTTTTTCTTTCAGCCACTCCATTCTGTTGTGGAGTATACCTTGTTGTTGCTTGCATGATGATGCCTTGAGATTTGCAGAAAGTTGTAAATTCTCTGGAGTTGTATTCGCCTCCTCCATATGACCTGAGTATTTTGAGAAATTTACTACTCTGTTTTTCAGCTTCATCTTTGAATTCTTTGAATTTTGTAAATGTTTCAGACTTGTGTCTGAGAAAATATATCCAGATTTTCCTGTTGAAATCATCTATAAACGTTAGAACATAAAAACTACCACCTATTGAATCTATTTTCATTGGTCCACATAGGTCAGTGTGGACAAGTTCAAGATGCTGTTTGGCTTGATTGGAAGACTGTGGAAAACTGGTTCTCTTGTGTTTTCCAAGTATGCAGGGCTCACATGGGGAAATTTGCTCTTTAAAAATAGGTAGACCTTTGACCATGGAGTTTTTCTGAAGAAGACTTAGACTCTGAAATGGTAGATGTCCAAATCTAGTATGCCAAAACATTGTTTCATTCATGGTTGATGCATTCTGTGCGTAAAGTTGACTCAGATTTGCAGTTCTGAGGGTGAGGGGAAACATCCTATTGGGAGTCATATAGATTTCATAAATCAATTTTCTGCTGGGTTTTCTATCATAGATTTTGCAAGATGCTCCCTCAAAAAGTACCTTATATCCTTTTTCAATGATCTATCCTACACTTAACAAGTTATGCTTCAAGTCTGGAACATGATAGACATTACATATGTCTTTCTTTACATTATGTTTAGTAAGAATAGGAACAGTTCCTTTTCCTTGAACTTTGACTAAATAGTCATTTCCAAGGGTAATATCAGATGAAATTGAAGAATCAATGCTGGAAAGTAATTCTCTATTACCTGTCATGTGATTGCTGCAGCCACTGTCCAGCAACCAAAGATCTTTAGTTTGTTGTTCAGTTTTGTGGCATGAGAGAAACATACCTCCTGAGTTTTCTCCCGTGTGATTTGACACATGTGCTCTGCCTGCTTCTTCCTACATTCGGATTCATAGTGCCCATACTTTTTGCAGTAATAGAATTGTATGCTCGATTTGTCATTTGGTCTTCTCCCTCTGCCTCTTTGAGACTGGAAATTCAGATGTTGACTTTGTTGTTGATTTCTGTGACCTTGGAAATTGTGATTTAGATATTGTTGTCTATTTCCTCCACTGGTATGAGGGTTACCTTGATTGTTCCCTCTTCCTCTACTTCTTCCTCTTCCTTTCCCTCTTCTGAATGAGAATTGAGATTGGAAGGCATTTGATATTGACTCATCTGTGAGATGTAGTCTTGTCTCATGTGTCACCAAAGAACCAATTAGTTCATCTGTTGAAAATCTTGACAAATCCTTGGATTCAAGGATGGCTGTTACAACCATTTCAAATTTCTTGGGTAAACTTCTGAGATTTTTTTCAACTATTCGTTGATCAGTGATGGTTTCACCAATGAGTCTGATCTGGTTCACGATGCCCATGACTTTGGTCATGAACTGATCTACAGTTTCGGAATCTGTCATCCTGAGAGTGTTGAATTGTGTCCACAAGGACTGCAGTTTAACTATTTTGACCCTGTCATTTCCTTGGTAGGAATATTTGAGGATGTCCCAGGCCTGTTTGGAAGTACCAGCGCCCGTGATTTTTGAGAAAATCGAATCATCTACAGAGTTCTGAATCCAGAATTTTGCTTTGTTTTCTTTGGTCCTCAGTGTTGCCTGAGCAATTCTTTGCGCATTTATCATGGCAGTGAGGGCGGCTGGATCTGGTTCTACATAGCCAAGATCCACTGGTTCCCATCACTCTTGTGCTTGCAAGAACGACCTCATTCGAAGAGACCAGAACTCATAGTTCTTTCCCAGAAGTATCGGACCCTGAGTTGGTCCTAGGTTGCTAGATGATGCCATTTCAAAAAAAAATTGCAGAAGAAATAGAGGGAAAAATTTGTATTTACCTTTGATCTCAGAAACGTCGATTTGCTGATGGCCGATGGGAGCTTATCGGGCTTGAAGTGGCCCTTGTTCTCCTTGCAATGTGACCATGCGCTTTAATGTTGAGGCGCTACAGGATTTTCTCGTTCTTTTGTCTTTCAAAATGCCGAAACGCGAAAGACGCCTTTGGACAATTCAACGGTGCAGATCTTGCAGTGATCGGATGGTCTAGATCGTATCGGGATATCGCGAATCGGGATTTCACGATTCCTGATGACAAGTTTTTCTGTCCCTTTGATTTCCTGATCTCCGATTTACTGATGGCGCGTTTCCTTTCGAGACTTTCCCGATTGCTTTGATCTTTGCCACGCGTCCCAGTAGATGGACGGTCGTGTGCTTTCCTCGCGATTTCGCGATTTAAACGTGCGACCTCTTGGTCTCTCGAATCCCGAAATGCCGATGACCTTTTCTTGTCAGGACTTTTCCCGAATCGCTTTGATCGCCTCCATGTGTCCTAACAGATGGACGGTCCTAATTTCTCCTCGGGATATCGCGATTTGAAATGTTCTGGACTTCTCATCTCCTGGATCCGCAATTTGCCGAATCTCGAAAAGCCGATGAAGTCGCTTATCGGGACTTTTCCCGAAAGCTTCGATCTCTGCTACACGTCCTGAACAGATGGACGACTAGATTTGCGTCGGGGATTTCACTGGAAAGAAACACGATCACTTGTTCTCAGGTTTCACGATTTTCCGAATCCCGATATGCCGATGGCGCTTTCCTCTTCGAGACTTTTTCCGAGTCACCGAATTTGCGCCACATGTCCGGGAGAGATGAACGACTGAGATCTGATCAGGATTTTGCGTATCGCGATTTCACAAGTTGCGATGTCAAGTTTCTTTGACAACTTGAAACCCCAAATGCCGAAATGCCGACTGGCGCTGCGATGTTCGCCACGTGTCCAGACAAATAGACGAATGCGACCTTACCGCCATATCGCTTATCACTATATCGCGTATCGCGATTTCGCGAGTTGCGATGTCAAATTTCTTTGACAAATTGAAACCCCGAATGTCGATATGGTGATGGATTGTTCGCTTGGATCTACCGCCACCTGTCCTATGATATGGACGACTCACAAGTCTTCTCGGGATATCGCGTATCGGAGTTTTTGGAGAGCAGAGTCTTTCACTCGTCCAACTCCCGATTCCTGATTTTGCGATGGAATAAGATCTCGCCACGTGTCTCTTGATGAACGGTCAAGATGACATCAGGATTTCGCGACTTTACAAGTCGAAATCACTCCTCTGCACTGCAGAGGACTAAACCTCGTGCACCTTCTCACTGATCCAATGGCTGTCGGGCCTGTGTTCAAGATCTGACGGCTGAAATTCTTTCGCTTTTTACGCGCTCTCCTTCGTTCCTTCTGGACTGGTTTCCCACTCTGGATTCATTCGCAGGATGAATCTTACGGCCTCAGTGGCTGTTCTTTTCACCTGTGGAAGAAAGATTCGTGAATCTTTCAAAGATTTAAAAGAAATACACGAATTCTTCGTTATCTGCTACAATCTTTGACAGATTTGAGCGATTTCTTGAAATCTTTAAACGATGCTGCCTTCTGCAACAATCTTTAACGAATTTGAACAAATTCTTCGATTTCTTTAAACATTCTTCTATTCTGCAGCTCTTCTATGTCAATCTTTGAAGGTTCTTTGAAAAATTGTGCAGGTTTCTTCTTCTGCGTTCTCTGCTTCCTCCGCAAGCTTCTTACGACGATCTTTTAGAGAATCTTACGGACAGCTCTCCAAGCCTTGTGAAAAGTCTGTGTCGCGTGCTCTCAAGATCCGTGAGGCTCTACATTGTGAGGATCATGTTGCTCTCCCAGCTGTGTGAAGAGGCTTACTGCTGAAGCTCTGATACCATGATAAATTGTGAAGCACAGAGAAATGCAGAGAGAAAAGAATAGTATATTCAAATGTATGAAGGAATACAGAACAGAACTGAAGTAAGTTCAAGTACTGAAGAGTTCTGAAGAAGTTCCTAACAATAGGAAATAGCTGAGCTTATATATGCTCAAGCAAGACAGAAGTAGAAAGTACAACTGTCCAGTAGAGCTGGCAGTGTACGGTTAGACTGTTGAGGGTACAATATATTTAACAAGATGTTCCACCTTGAAGGTTTAACATTTTGTCTTACATGTAGGTGAGGGTTTCAGATCTAGTTTTTTTGCTTAAATCTGAAGTTGTATTCATGACTGGAAACTTATCCCTGAAATAAATCAATGCAACGGTTTCATCAAGCAACACTTTGGTATTTGTGTTCACTGTTGTCACACTACTCAGATCAATGGACAGTTCACTTACATGAAACATCTCTCTAAGGTTTTATGTCTAAGCTATTGGATAATGGTATATGTGATTTATGGTTTAGAAGTTTAGATGATTCTTGCATTAATTCACTGTTAAAGCTAAAAATCTTTCTAAGTAAACGTACACCTAGATTCTCAGTTGTAATCTGTCCAAAGCACTGATGTGAAACAGTTATTAATCTGCTCTTGTACAACACTTGTTTCCTGCAAAATTTGTGGTTTCTAAGATGATTCAATGAGATCTTCAAACGTTGTAGGCGAATGGAATATAATCTGTACTCTAATACAATTCAAATCATTCACAAAAACAATAATTCTCAGGTTAATGACATCATACTCTTTGGCATACCTGACAGCATTACGTATCTAGGATCATTCTTTTTGAGCACATGATCTAATATTATTTATGGTCAGAGCCTAAGGACAAGCTGGCACAAACTTACGATAATGTTTTATGAGGATCTCTCATGCGTCTCATTTAAAATTTAAGTTTGATCATTGAATGATGTGAGCTCAAATAGTGATCATGAATGGGTTTTAAATATGATACATGAACTATGAGCACCAGCACAACTTAATGGATGATGCAATATTCTAAGTTTCAGTTTGGATGGATATGCATTGGAAGCATCATTCTTAATCCAATATTTCACTCAGGTTCATCCAGATTTGAGTTAAGTACATAAACATATGTCATTGAACTTGGTATTCAAACATTGCCTGGGATATAATGAAATTCAAATCTGCTTCCATTTTCTCTCCAAATCACTTATTTACAACAACCTTTGTATGTATGGAATTTGAACTTCATATGACACTTGGATAATTGTACAAGTTCTTTGTTTCGTATATTCATTTCAGCACCTTCATAGCACTTGGCATAATGTGGGCAGAATTACCTATCACATTAACTTAAGTGATCAAACTCTCATGATGTTTCCATTGGTTAATTGTTGGTAATACATTCTCTAATGGCACATTATGGGATGCACAAATACACCATTTTGTAACTTTCCATATATCACAATTTTTGAAATACAATTGGTTTCTTGGGTAATTGTATTAGTCAAAAGAACTAGGATCTCCCACTCCACACTTAATGATCTAGCTTAGTTTGACGTAGGGATTATCCCCTAGGATAAGGTAGCTTAGCATTTTTTAGTCTGAAGTGTGGGGCAAGGCCATTTTAGTTTGACGTAGGGATTATCCCCTAGGATAAGGTAGCTTAGCATTTTTTAGTCTGAAGTGTGCGGCAAGGCCATTGAGGTGGAAGTGGATGGATTTCTTGGTAGTACCTCTAGGCTCTCCTGCCGAATTTAGGACTTTTCTTCCTGGGGTAGAGTTTGAGAGATAAAAATTACCATTTTCATGCCCAAAACATTGACATTATCACTCGATATGAAGTGTTAGAACAATACACCTCAATGTGTAATGCACCATGTCATGTGATGTGAGTGAGTTGAGCATGTAATGGAAGGCATATGTGGAGAGTCCAAAATGTCATCATCAGAACAATTTTCTGAAATGTGGATCATGGAGAAAAAATATCCTCTAGTTATCCCTAGAAGGGGCGGGGGTAACAGATCTCACTACATTGATTTGGAAACTTCATTGATACACCCATCAGGAAGGATCGATATATTTACCTTTCCTTCTGCTCCTTAGAGGCAATTTTCATTACCTCGATTGGGTCTCCGGACAAGTCCATTGTTGGTTTGTTGAGGTTACATTCCTTTTACATGTAATGGGAATCTTAATGGATAGGATTTCTCCATTCAAATACTACTTGGATGGCCCTAGCCATCTCCTATTGGGTAAATAGGAGTTTAACAAGATCATTAGGGAGGATATTTACAGACAATACATTTAGGTCACTTGATAGATGTAATGTCCCCATTTTTGGACATTATTACATTACAGAGTATTATGCCTACCAAGGTAGCCATATAGGGGTGACAGTGATTTTAGGAGATATTGAGGGGTTTTGTTGGGCCCAACTTGCATCGTTCATCATATTTCATCATCGAGATCCATTCCGCACAACTTGGCTTTGGTTTCGTTGCATTTCAACAATTTTCGTAATTTTGAATTATTATGGGCCATATTTTAATCAAATTCACTAAGAAGGTCATATTGGGCATATTACTTGGAGAAACCTCTTAGTGTAATAGCTCACAGGAATCAGGAGGAATATCACTACACAATAAGATGATGATAAGTGACTTTCAGTGGCTAGATAAGCCATAAGGATGGATAAATAACTTTTTAGAGGTAAAATGGTTAATTAATTAATTAAGTGATTTAATTAAGGCCTCTATTCTCTCATTATGTTGTTTATCATTTTAATGTCTGGCTTCTTGCTAGAGAGCCCATGCACTTAGGGGTTTTGACTGAACAAACCCTAGAGATAAGCTAAGTGGTGAAAGATTCCACCCTTTTTTATCCAAGATTGGACAAGGAGGTGAAATATTCCTCCATCACCATTCTACATTAGATCAGAGTTACTTCATCCATTATTTTTGCAAGGGGGCGCACCGGTGAGGGTTTCCCGCAGGTTGGGCGCACCAGTTGAGGAAGACAAGTTCAATTTTCTTTGGAGAGACTGGATATTCAGTAGATCTCAGTCCAAGATCATTTCCCATCACCCTATCTCCTTTTTGCATCATTGTTTGAGTGGATTCTTCATCCCATTCATCCTATCACTCAAAAGGGTGTGTTTCTCTTCAAGAGGGTGCACTGTGCATAGAGGATCTTATGAGTTGGAGTGGGATATCACTCCCAATAGCTTGGAGGATCATTTGAGGGTTTCTCTAACCCTCGATCTACAGTTTGGCATCATTCTTAGAGGGTTTGGAGGCCATCTTCAAGGAGGCCGTCATCTTGGTCACCTACAGCCACTGAGGGCGCACTTTATAGAGAAAAGATATCAGCAACAACCAAAGGAAAGGTTGGATCTTCTAGATCATGTGTATTCAGCTTGGAGAACTATTGGAGGTTCCTTCCTTCATCATTGCATTGTATTTTGGAGGCACTATCAACCATGCACTTCATTCTTCTACATGTATTCCAGATCTGCCCCATTTGGTATGAGGTTAGCTATATTTTAATAAATAAAATCATATCTGAGTTTGTGGCCATTTCATTGTGTATATATATTTCCTTTATTGTTGATATTAGTCTTCTTTATCATCAACAATTTATGTATACAATAAACCATGATCAAACTCAATAACAAGTCAAACATGTCAATTGTTTGACGAAATGCTTCAATGAGTTTTGTTGTCATAATCATAACAACAAGTTAAATAAACAAACAACAGACATATTGGGAGCTATAAGAAGGTTGCAAACCATCCCATTCGTCACCAAAACACATCAAAAACCTATTCTAAAGTTGGGACACCTAAAGTAAGGCATTTGGTTAAGGAAATAGGTACTACCATCAAAGTGTTTGACAAAAGTTCTCAACTACGTAAATCTGATTTTATATTAGATCTGGCTGGGAACATTATAGTAGATCCACCATGGCCTCAAACCCAATATGGTATTCTATGCAAAGAATTTCATGGAAATGAGAGATGGCCTCATTGTCAAACTAGTCTATACACTTGTCCATTGGATGCATGTCCTTAGCACCCCTCTCGACCAGTTTCGGGTTGGTTCTCATTGGATTTGGGTGGAAACCGATCACCATATTCCATGAGTAAATAATGCTTGTTGGAGAGATCGAGACAAAGGATCATTTCATTTTCTTATGCCCCAACTATTATGAGATCCGGTGTCGATATCACTACATTTTTGAAGAGTTCCAAAACTTCTTCTCTATCTTATTCACATATCTAGATCAACAATTTTTTTCCTTTATACATTAGAGAGGCTTCTGAGCTTCAATAGTCTATGCTCATACTACCCCAACCACCAAACACTACCAAGATGATCACCTCCTTCTTCTCGGTGCTCACAAACAAGGGCACCAAGTGGAAAGAAGAGAGTAGTTACATCTTAGCTTCTAGATCTGTGAGATCTTAGGGAGGCTCTTGACCTCCACCCATGAGACCATTACAAAAGTATAAGGTCTGGGTCCATGACAATTCTTATATTCATAGTAGACACCCTCCTCCCCACTCATCTAGATATTAGTAGAGAGATGCCTCCTCTAGGTTGCATGTTGTACCCAGGTCTTCAAGTACTTCCAGATATTCTTGTTCATTTGGATAGTCCTCCATCAAGGGTTTCTTCACTTCAACCTCGAATGGTAGGAGAGTTCCACCTACTTCTGGTACAAATTCATAGGCTAGCGAATTTCTCTCCTTATCCTCATCAAAAGGTGATGGATCCTAAAAGCTTTAGCACATTCTTCAGGAACCTCCAAATGAGACATTTCTCTCAGTTCTTAGATTTCTTGAGAGGGTTCCTATCTTCATTGGGACTCCTAGATTTGTATCCTTTAACATCTTAGATGATAGAATCTAGATTCTAGGTCTTTGATATCAGAGGTTAGATATTCTTTTATAGGATCTACACTCACACTCCCATTATTTATGGTCCCTTATTGGAAATTAATAAAATAATCTTAACTTATCTTATCTTATTTATACTATGATTTGAAAGGATCCCTTACTTCCTCATTTCACTTTTAGGATCAAAGTTGTCTATCTCTCTACATACAATAGGTGATCACTAATAAAAAATACCTTATAGGACATATCCATAACTTTCCCCACCAAGTTGATCGCATCATTCTTAATATTTATCTCAATGAATAGAGGTGTTAAGCAATGTATATATTCCTTATCCATGGATGAAAATGACATCGGGTTTATAAGACAATGCACATTCAACCCAATTCTACAAGATCAAGGAGGCATATCCACTTGCAATGTGGAATGACCTCCCAACCTAGAGAAACCTATATGCCCATCACTATATTTCTCTCTTTTGCATCAAATGGTAGGATATATTCCATTGACCACTCCTAGGATCACCTAGCCAAGCCCACTCAACCTCCAACATTCATTGGGAGATGTTAGCAAGGTTTGCATTGGTACTTTCATAGTGACTAAAAGGACAAGAATAACTTCACTATGATCTCTACATATACCTTTACTTATAGTGCTAAGTATCATTGTCTCTCTTTTTATAAGGTTTTTTCCCTTTCTTACTCATCACTTTTATTTTTATTTTAGCTCTTATGAGTTTCCTTGGCACTCTCACATCTTGATTGTAACTCATTCTATTTTCTAGTCCCATTGACCTATTCTCTTGGTGAGCTATGGAATTCAATAAAATTATTCTATCTTATCTTATTAGCACGGGCTTCATCATAGGGTTGCCACAAATAGGAGGGAAAATACGATTTTTGTTGTGGTTGGTATATTGAATAAGTATGGCCATTTTATTCTATTGGATATAATTTCCAAAGCCTCAAAGGTTGTTAAATTGTGTGTGTCTTGTATCTATAGGCTATGTAGGCTTCCAAAGATTATTATTAGTGATGTGACCTAAAACTCATTATAAAATTTTTGAAGTAGATGTTTGGACGTGTTCATACCACCTTATTGAGAAGTACTAAATATTATCCTAAAAAATGGATAGATGGAGATTGTGAACAAGTGTCTAGAGGGGTACTTGAGGAACTATGTTGTGGGACAAGAAGATTTCTAGCCAAAATGGTTGCACTTGGTAGATAACATAACATGATATAAAATAATTTTATCAATGTCCTGTGTAATGTTCCCAAGCCAATATGCTAGGAACATCATGGTTTTGGGTGTCTTTTTAAACTTTTAATGGTTGTGGCATTTCGTCAAACACTTTGTTGATTTACTTGTTTTTATGTGTTTACTTGCAGGTTGACCTCTTGATTTTGTCCTTAGGGTTTATGTTGATGAATTTAATGTGTGTTGCAGCAATAAACAAGAAGATACTGTAATGCAACATACCTCAACCATATGCAAGATCAACAATATGATAGACAAGACAAAACACCTCAGATCTGATTTTATTCATAAATAGAAGAACCTGCTACAATGAAGAGGCCGGTCTGGAATGTTCAAAAGATGGCTTCAATAAAGACAATAGAAGCTGCTACAAAATGATCCATGAAGATACTATAAGCCTCCAAAGGCTGGATACACGATTAAGACTGAATACAAGTAGAGGTCTAGGCCGTATGCAACACCAAACCCCCCAACAAGAAAAGCCACGCTCTAGTAGATGACTGAAACCCTCAATAATTCATCCCAGCTGAAGAAGACCCCAAATGAGTCCAATGAAGCTGCCAAAATATATATTGGGAGGTGTATATTCCCCTCCTAAAACCTCAAACTGAAATACGAAGGGAAACTCCTCCAACTGTTGAATCCTCCAATGAAGTTGTGCCCTCCTGAAAACTGCCAAACCCTACAATTTTGGCCATGAAGGAGGCCTCCAAATGACCTGAAACTCGCTAGAAAGGTAGATTGTGACACTTCAAGTCACTGGGTGAAGTCTCAGGGTTAGATATAAATTATATCCCCTTCAAACTGAATATATATGAATCTCAAAATTGCTCTCCTTCTCTCCAATTCGTCCAATGCATCCAATAAATTAACTGACTCGTGAAACTCCTCCGAAATGCACTAGATCTAATGGCCAAGACCCTGCAATGAAAACCCAGGTGCTAGTATTTGTCGAAGTCCTTCCAATCCCTTGGAATGAACCTCTCTCAAAGAATGGTGCGCCCCCCTTGCTAGAAACCCTCAATGGTGCGCCCTCCTTCTCTTCATGTGCCTATGGATGGTGTAGAACCCTCCTGCACTAAATATATCCGAACTAGAATGGTGTGGAGGAGTATTTAATCCCCGAGACCAAGCTCAGGACAAGATAGGTGGAATATTTCACCGCTGAATCGTCCTCTAGGGTTTGTTAAGTCAAAACCCTCAAAATCCCCAAGGTATGGGCTCTCCAGCTTGAAGCCAGATATCAAAGATAAACATACATGAATGAATCAATAGAGGCCCTTGCCTTTCCTTTATACTTCCTGTTCACCTTGTCCCTCCAAAGTGACTTTCATTTTATTAATAATTAATTAATTAATTAAATCACTTTAATTAATTAATTAACCTTTTTACCTTTGAAAAGCACCTTAACTCTCCTTGTGGCTTCCTTGGCCATTGAAAGTCACTTCCGACCATCCTATCTTGTAGTGTTTCCCCTATTGATTCCAATGAGCTATTAAACTGAGAGGTTCCTCCAAGTATTGTGCCCAAAATGACCTCTTCAGTGAATTTAATTGACTTATAGCTCAAAATACTCAAAATCATGGAAATCGTTGGATTGCAACGGAACCAAATCGAACCTGTGCAGAATGGATCATAATGATGAAATAAGATGAGCGATGCAAACTGGACCCCAAAATACCTCTCAATAATCCTTGTACTCGCTATAACCTCCATCTTTCTACTATGGTCATCATAACCCCCTATAATGTGATGATGTCCCAAAGTGGGGACATTACAGTCCTCCCTGCTAGAAAATTTCTTGTCCTCAAGCAATAACCAAATACCCTCAAGTATAATACCAGGATCCCATGTCCACCTATGGGACACACAGTAGACCCCATCCAAAGATGAACTATCACGCACTCTGCCCCCTGGGTCCCATATCAAGACATGAACTTCAAGCCCCTCGGAAGCATAATCCTGAAATGTATCAACACCATGAAACTCCTACTCTTGACTCATGGCCTCATCATTGACTGAGTCCATCCTCCAAGATACTGCCAAGATCAACACGGTTTCCATCAACTGCCCATGTTGATGCCGGAATGAGGTGTTTCTATACCTCCGTGAGACACCCTCAAGTGATGTGCTCTCCTCAACACTGAAGCTCAATGGAAAGTCAGAAAAAATTTCCCCTGTAAAGGTCCACTCTCCCCTGTCAATCAGTGGAATGCTCAATCCTGCAATCCCTGGGTCCCATGCTAGCCTCTGTCGAAGATCACCATGCAAACATTGCACTATGCTGACTGTTCCTGACTACTCCCTGTACATATGCTAGATCCTCCACTCCTAGATCCTCAAGATGAAGTACCTGTGGTAATTGGACCTTCTATCCAAAAGCTTTATCTGTAAAAATATATTTGTGGGAGTAGTACTTGTCCAATCGTCTCCATGCCCAATCATGATGATCAAGAGGGAGAAACGACCTCTCTCTACAGGACAAGTCCCTGCAGGCCCACTCGAATCTAACCCAAGGTGGAGTATGTATCTCTCTGGTGCAACTTGGTTCATCATGAAGTAAAACATCCCGCTAACAAAGTGGACTCTCAGATCTGATGGAAAACTTGGAAGTTTATCACTTCCAGTCTTTGCTAGCTACTCCTGTGCCAGACTAATCACTGTCGGAAGCCCTCTGTGATTGTCTGTTGTCACCTAGCCTATGATGCTCAAAATCGTGCACCAAGTCTCAACTGTTTGCCTAACACGGTCCACATCTGGCCTATTGTATGCCATAAAAGTACTCCTGTCAGGTGGTCTCAGTCTACTCACTCTCCATGCTTTCTGCCACTATCTATCCCTCCTCATGTTATTGTCAATGATGAATGTGTCGGGAAAGGCTAACATAAACCTCTGTAGCTGAATGTAGGGCTGGAAGACATCACATGCTTTGGTCAATCCCAAGGATTCGACTAGAAGCTCAACCATCGATATCCATGATGAACACTCGCTTGTAGTCATCTATGAACCCCAATCATCCAGTGCAACCTAGAGTAACTCCTCCAACTGTTGGTCAACCAACCTCCACCTCTCATCTCCCATGCAACTACTGAAATGGTGAAGGTGATCTCTCCTAAGTATGTGATGCTACAAAGGAGTGGAATCTGCATGCTACCCTATGTGTGTCTCCTCCCTGCAAGGCAATACACCCCTCTGAATCCCACCATACATCTCAGCATGTCTCTATGAGATATCACTCACCACTGTATGCTTTAGCATACTCATGTCATCTCTTGTATACTCATTCTGCATCATAGATCCTAGGCGTACTACCGGATCAACCTCTGTCTAACGGTCAACCACTCTCGGAACACAAATGGAAGCATCCTCCATCAAATGATGCTCCTATGTTGGACCACCAACATCCTCTAGCCATGTGACTGAAGGAAATATCTGACTGCCCACTATGATAGAAGAAGTGGATCTCTAACAGATCTCCTCAAGAAGATCCTCTGATCTGGACTCTGATTCTTGAAGGGATGCCTGTGTGCCTCTCAATCATCCTCGAGTGCTCTCCAACTTTTGAGTAAGTCGGTCCACCTCCAACTCCTACTCCCTCAAGGCCTTGTGATACATCTCACCAATCCCCAATAGGTAGTCCCTATCTGTCAACAACTGCTGGTAGTCAGTCCTCATCATAGACACTCTCTCCATGAGAGTATGAAAATCATCCATGGAAAATCCCCCCATCTGAACTGCCATGTGCCATTGATGCTCTCCACCAGTAATCTGCCACCAATGTATGCATGTCATCAATGCGCCTGGTGGCTGCCATGATCATATCCTCGCTGACTCTCAACTTTCTGTTCAATTAGTGTGACTCCTGATCATAGTCATGATGAGGTTCCACCTCATATCCCTCACTGCTAGTGTCATCCCAGGAATCCTCAACAATACTCTCTGCAAAAGATGAAATAATGAATTGATCCATGTTTATCGTGCTACTAGGTCCTCCTATATGTGACTGCATAACATCCCCAACTGTTAGCTCTCTCTGAACCATATTGTATCCGGTGTGAGAAGTTGTATCCTCCTGTGCACTCACCCTGCTACTATCATCTACTCCTGGATCCCATATAGATGTGTCCAAACACGTGCTATGGTCATCCTGACTAATAAAGAGTGCATCCTCATCAAAGTAGGCCGATCCTGGAGGTAAGTGCCTCATCAACCTATCAGCATCCACAATCTTCTCAACCAATGGAGTCTCCAAAAGCCGTAACTCAAACCCCTCATGCTGATATGTGAGTGTAGGATCAACTGTCTGCACGTCATATATCTCATCTTGGATCTGTGGATCCATGTGTCTCTAGTGTGTATCTCTCATGTACGACTCCTCCATCATATATGACATGCCACTGCTATCCTCATGTGATGTGGCTGCCATAGGTGTCTGGAAAGATGACAGATGTGTCACGACCACCCTAGGAAGTTGGTCATCTGTAGGTGCTAACACATGTGAGTCCTCACTAGTGTCACCACTCTGCTGAGGTGTAAGGTCATCAACAATATGTGATATGACTGTTGAAGCATAAGTGCTATCATCCTTTCCAACCCACTGCTCCTCTGACTGTCTATCCACTACACAAGGGTCACCATCATCCTCAAGCAAGCAAGAATCACTAGCCCCTGTGCAAGAGTTACTATCACTAGCCTCTGTGCAAGGGTCACTATCATCACCAGACTGCTCCTGATAAGCATCTATCGATCCCTCCTCACATGCCTCATCATCACTGTCATGGCGTATCTCAATAATATGCTTTTGACACTTACCCCTACACCTATGATCTGGTTCCCAAGGAGTCTTGCAACTGTAGCAAAGTTGTGTGCTCCTAATGGGCATGGGGTCTCTCTGTTATTCCCACCTTCTATGCTCTTTGGATCTCTTTTCATCTACTAAGATGATCCAGTGTAGAGCCTCATCTTTGCTCCAACTGGGATATCTTAGGGATACATACTGTGGGAAGTTTATTTGGGCCCTAGTTTCCTTGCTAAGGGCGGAATATTTTATCTCCAAGTATGTTATCTCAAAGCATATCTTATCCATCTCTCCTTATGGATCTGTATGCATGTGTTAATTACCACTGGCTGGAAGGAATCTAATATCTAATACCACTGTAATGTTCACAAGCCAATATGCCAGGAACATCACGGTTTTGGGTGTCTTTTTAAACTTTTATTAGTTGTGGCATTTCGTCAAACACTTTGTTGATTTACTTGTTTGTATGTGTTTACTTGCAGGTTGACCTCTTGATTTCGTCCTTAGGGTTTATGTTGATGAATTTAATGTGTGTTGCAACAATAAATAAGAAGATACTGTAATGGAACATACCTCAACCATATGCAAGATCAACAATATGATAGACAAGACAAAACACCTCAGATCTGACTTTATTCATAAATAGAAGAACCTGCTACAATGAAGAGGTCAATCTGGAATGCTCAATAGATGGCTCCAATAAAGACAATAGAAGCTTCTACAAAATTCTCCATGAAGATACTATAAGCCTCCAAAGGCTGGATACACGATTAAGACTAAATACAAGTAGAGATCTAGGTCGTATGCAACACCAAACCCCCCAACAGGAAAATCCACGCTCTAGTAGATGACTGAAACCCTCAATAATTAAGCCTAGCTGAAGAAGCCCCCAAATGAGTCCAATGAAGATGCCAAACTATAGATAGGGAGGTGTATATTCCCCTCCTAAAATCTCAAACCGAAATACCAAGGGAAACTCCTCCAAATGTTGAATCCTCCAATGAAGTTGTGCCCTCCTGAAAACTACCAAACCCTACAATTTCGGCCCAGATGAAGGAGGCCTCCAAATGCCCTGAAACTCGCTAGAAAGGTAGATCGGGACAGTGCAAGTCACTGGGTAAATTATTAGGGTCAGATCTGAAGTATAACCCCTTCAAAATAACTAGATATGAATCTCAAAATTGCTCTCCTTCTCTCCAATTCGTCCAATGCATCCAATAAATCAACTGGCTCATGAAACTCCTCCAGAATGCACTAGATCTGATGGCCAAGACCCTGCAATGAAACCCCAGGTGATAGAATCTGCCAAATTCCTTCCAATCCCTTGGAACGAACCTCCCTCGAAGAATGGTGCGCCCCCCTTGTTGGAAACCCCCAATAGTGTGCCCTCCTTCTCTTCTTGTGCCTGTGGCTGGTGTAGAACCCTCCTGCACTGAATAGATCTGAACTAGAATGGTGTGGAGGAGTATTTCATCCTCAAGACCAAGCTTGGGGCAAGCTAGGTGTAATATTTCACCATTGAATCGTCCTCTAGGGTTTGTTAAATCAAAACCCTCAAAACACCCAAGGTATGGGCTCTCTAGTTGAAGCCAGATATCAAATATAAACATACATGAATGAATCAATAGAGGCCCTTGCCTTTCCTTTATACTTCCTTCTCACCTTGTCCCTTCAAAGTGACTTTCATTTTATTAATAATTTATTAATTAATTAAATCACTTTAATTAATTAATTAACCTTTTTACCTCTGAAAAGCACCTTATGTCTCCTTGTGGCTTCCCTGGCCACTGAAAGTCACTTTTGACCATCCTATCCTGTAGTGTTGCTCCTCCCAATTCCAATGAGCTATTACAATGAGAGGTTCCTCCAAGTATTGTGCCCAAAATGACCTCTTCAGTGAATTTAATTGACTTTTAGCTCAAAATACTCAAAATCATGGAAATCGTGGGAATGCAACAGAACCAAAGCCATCCTGTGCGGAATGGATCATAATTATGAAATAGGATGAACGATGCAAGCCGGGACCCAAAATACCTCTAAATAATCTTTGTACTTTCTATAACCTCCATCTGGCTACTCTGGTCATCATAACCCCCTGTAATGCGATGATGTCCCAAAGTGGGGACATTACATCCTATGTGAGGTCTATATATGATTTATTCTTTTATCTGTGACTATGAAAAAATATCCAGAAATGCCCAGAAAGAAAAAACATTTACATAATGTCAAAAATAGATTTACACATAAGATGAAAGACTATAATAACACATTTGTTATTCCAATTCTATTTTATCAAGAAGAATGATATAAGCAAGAAGGTAAAGAACAATACCTGCCACCCAAGATAATTTAAACAACAAAATGAAAGGAGATTTTTCCAATATGTTACCTCTCAAATATGCACTTTAAGTCGTAAAATCCTAAAACACAAGTGCAACCTTAGGGGAACTAAGAGGAGCTATTCATTTTCACCATAACAACGCTACAATTGCTTTTAGGCAAACGAGGCGAAGCTATTCAATATCTAAAGATAAACCGCTTCGGTGTTAAGTATTAATACTCCATTTAGGTCATAGGATTTTTCAGTCATTTATAATTTTTTGTTAGTTAATGGACTTATGTCAATTAGTTGTACTCATGTTAGTTAACATATTTTTATGTGAATTCTAGTTATCCCACATGCGAAAGACAAAGATGTTGACACCATATTATTAGCTACAAATAGGCTTTTAGGAACTAATGTAGGGATGTTTTGGGAATGTGTTATTGTGGGTACTATGTTCTATGGGACTCTTTTCTTCTTTTAGCCATTGTATTTTTTATCTAGTGCTATGATCTTCTTGTAATTCTTGGCATGCTTATTCCAACCACATATGAATAGTAGATGTAATGGCATATAAGGTGGATTCTTCTTCTATTATTGAGAGGGCATATGCTACCACAATTATCCTTCCCTTTCTTGTGTATAATTTCAAAATCAAAATCTTGCATTTTAGATACCCTTTTCTATTTCTCTTTGAAGATGACCTTTTCTCTAGAAAGTTCTTTAGGCTGCCATGATTAATCTTGAATTTAAACTGTTTCCCATGAGATAAAATCGCCATTTCTTACTTGCATGTAAAATCGCGGACATTTCTTTTTCATATGTAGATTTCACCAAATCTTTTCTCTTGATTTTTTTGCTTTCAAAAGTCAATGGTCTCCTTTCCTGCATCAATATAGATCAATTTATGTTGGTGCATATGTGCATGTGCTACTTACTTTAGCACCCTTATTGTTTGGTATAGTTCTTTAATGCACACAAGCAATTAGGCTTACTTAGCTTTTTTTTGCTTCCTTTCTTTGAGAGATTCATGGCATGCCTTTGCATGGATTTCTTTCCTAAATCTCTCTAGTGGGCACTTGTATTTTATATTGCTTAGACATATATAATTTTGGGGAAATTCAATATATTAATGAGCATAGTGATACTCTTCTAAAAATTTGGTTTTATTTCTCTGATCTGTGTTCTTTTATTTAGACTCTTTATCTTGGGTGGTTATGTAGCCACTGTATCTCAAATCTGCACCTAAAAGCAATAGAATTTTTGCAATTTGATTACTCAAACAAATATCACATGGTATCAGAGCCTAAGATTTTCTAAATAAAAGTTTTGTTGCATGATTTTTTTCTCTTTGTTGAGTATTCACTTCTCTCATATCACTGTTTGATCTGGAGAATCTCAAATGTAGGGGAAATTTCATATTTTGGGGGATTTCATTGTGGTTCGATTTGCTAGAATGTTCCCCACTAAAAATATTCTCCTATGTCTTACGTTGCACAATTTGAGCAGCTTGAATAGCTAAGATTCCCAGTCAATTCGTGGATCGATTTGTTGCTGAGAATTTCATGGAGATCAAGGAAACACTTCACTCCTTAGTTGTGCAATTCACTCTCCCATTACTTCCTCACTAGTGTTAGTGACTTTTTCATGCAAGTTTTAGGGCTAGTTTTGAGCACTATGAATTCTATTTCTTGCTACAACAGATCCACAACCATAGGAATTTTGTTTGCAACTATAATATATCTGTAGAAACTACTATAGTGGATCTATAGCCATAGTGAATTGTTCAACAAACTTTGTTTTTGTAGTTGCAATAATTCTACTCATCTCAACAATGGATCAAATTCAAGTTCCCCTTATTCCATTCAATTACTATGAGTTCTAGAAATACTACCAGCAATAAAACTTTTTAGAACACTACTATGAAAAGAATATGCAAGAATTTTTCAAGCTCAAGCTAGAAAGCATGACCATGGAGGAAAATGAGAGGAAATTCTTGGAGTTTTTAAGGTATATATATTTCATCAAGGATGAGAAGGTGAAAATTCAAAGGTTCTTGAGTGGGTTGCCATCATTTTAAAAGGATAAAATCCAATTTTATTAGTCTAATACTTTGGAGGAAAACATGACAAAGGCCAAATATTTGTATGAATAGAACAAGGGAAGGCCAACTTTCCAAAAATCCTGGAATGACAATAAGAAAGGAAAGATGGATCAGAGGAAGAAAGGACTCAAGCCGCCTTTCATTAGGAACAAATCTCAAGCATATCAGCAAGGGAAGTTAGTACAAGATAAACTTAAAATGATAGATTCCTTTGGGAAGAGGCCAAGAACAAAACGCATAAATGTGTTGGGGATGTGAAGGATACCACATTTATAAAGATTGTTCTCACAAGGGAGATAGGATAAGGACTATGCATAACAACCAAGAATATGATACGATGGAGGATGTGGGAAAGATCATGCCAAGGATTTATGCAACCTTAGACAATAGACAAGGAGACTACCAATCCCACATGATTGAAGTAGAAGGTAAGATTGATAATCAACCCATATCTATTTTGATTGAATTTGGAACTAGCCATAGCTATATAGATCTAAATCTAGTTGAAAGGTTTAAATTAAAGACGTGTAAGAATGAAAATTCTTAGTTAGTTCAACTAACCACTGGAACCAAGAGAAAAATCAGTGAACTTGTCATGTATTGCCACGTGAACATGAATATTCACTTGTCACCTCCCCCCATTTAATAAGTTGGCATGTTATTTGTCCCTTAAATAAAGCATAATTATAAAATAGCTCATTTGGGTCACCAAATGTAAGTTTCATTAAATGCAATCAACTTAATAAAATCATATTTCACTTCTTGTTCTTCTTTTTAAAACTAATAAATCCCTAAACAAAATTTAGTAATCTAATGAATTGACATTAAAATACTATAAATTTAAATTTCACTACAAACATCAACATACAACAAACACAATCCATACAAAATAATATTATAATAACTAATATATACACTAATAATAATAGCATACACATGCAAGGTATGTATGTGTGGCTAGAACATACATATCTTGTGTGTGTATTAATGATAGCAATCAGAACATCTAATGCACAATTCCTATTTACGCACAATCAAGTCAATAGTACAATAAATTCCATAATGCATTAATCGATCATTTATACTGACAAAATAACAATTAGTCACGGAAATTAAAAAAAAATGAAACATTTGCTTAGATCATCATAATTGAATTAAGGATTTAATATAAAAAAGAAAATGGAATAAGTTAGTCACTAAAATTACATGACTAAAACCCAACAACACTTGCAACTACTCTGAACACCTTTCCTATCTAACCTACTTCCATATTCTAGATCATATCCTTCCTCTGTTGGACTATATTGGAGCATCGATTATATTGACCTAAATCCAAATAGAACTTGTAAGTGGATGTGTCAACTACCTTTACCAAGCTTCCCCAGTAGGCAAATCACAATCGCCATCACATGTCTAGATAAGCATGACTTAACACAATCCTCCCACGACTCCATATTTTGTAGGATAAACAATGGGAAATGCCTCCATCCCTCATAATAGAACTAGGTTCAACACCCTATCATGGACTATAGTTTGGCTCTGTGTTCTAAGAACTTTGTCATTGAATACCCAATTTTAGGCAGTCATACCACTTGAAAAACCTGCACTTGCCCAAATACCATAATGACATTTGAACCAATATAAATAACACAAGGATGATTATTATCATGCCATTTCTCATTCACATATCCTATTCAACCTATAGGTTTTTTTACAACATGAGCTCATGCATAGCCATATACTATTGACATGTGATTACATTTAAAACATATCATTAAACCTGATATCTACGTACCAAGATATTTAAATTAAAACTTTCATGGTAGAAGTAAATCACATAACATCCATCATTAACAACATAACAATACTCATTCATAGTATTTACATATATGTAGTTCCACGTGTCCATAATTTGAAGTGCCAATGTTTAATAGTTTTCCACAGATAATAAGCAATGAAAATACAATTAGGCCGTAAGTAAATTTAGCTTCCTGTGTCAAAATGGGGTGTTACATCTTGAGACATTGATCTGCAGATAAATTTACACCTACAAGAATATAGATCTTGATTAGTTTACATTCTTTATATTAAACCTCCACAATATTGTCTCAACATATTTCCTTTAGTTCAACCAGAGTTTCATGTTTTCTCGATATCTTTTAATTTCCATGCCCAAAATAAAATTTGCAACACCAATTTATTTCATATCAAATATCGGGAAAACATCTTTGTAACCAATAAAGATACACTTTTTAACTCTGTTATCCATCATAATCTTATTTCCTTTTAAAACATGTACATAAGTGTCACAATCCAAAACTCTAAGATGTTCAAGACAAGGTGTTTTACCAGTTCATGTCTCAAGTGGATTTTTTTTCACCAATACTAATGGTGATAATCTATTTGCAAAATAACATGCAATACCCACCACCTTTGCCCATAATTATTTTCCTAACCCAGCACCACTAAGCATGCTCCTTTATTTTTCCATCAATGTCCTATTCATCCTTTTTGCAACCCCATTTTATTGAGGTGTGTATGGAATATTATTTTTCCCTGTTATACCACACTTATAAATTTCCTCAAATTCATTCTCGCAAAACTCTCCACCATCATCTATCCTCGGCACCTTTATTTTCTTCGCTTTTTGATTCTCCATAGAACCTTAGACTCCTTAAATTTACCAAAGAAATCATATTTATTTCGGAGGAAATAAATCTATGTATTCCTTGAGAAATCATCATTGAACACAACATAGTACACATTTATCTAGTGATGGAACAAGCACAATTCCAAACACATCATTGTGTACTAACTCTAATATTTTGTTTTCTCTTGTAGCACCAAATGAGAATATTACTAGATTATGTTTACCATATATTGCAATGTTCATAGAAATCAAAATCCATTGTGCAATCAGGCATACCTTTAACCATGCATTTATCATGTAGTGCTTGAATGTCCTTATCCACAATATGTCCCAATATTTGATGCCACATCATTTCCTTTTCTCCAGAGACCACATGGGTTTGGTATTCCTCATTTACACCCTCATAAACAACATAATTTTTCCACCCATTACTGATAGGTCTTTCCAATATCTTGTACATATTTCCATTCCAAAATCCCCTCATCAAAACCATTTCTCCTTGAACCATTTTTCGGTTTTCCTTTTCAATTACTATAGGTACACCTTCATCACTTGACTATTCTAATCCTTCCATCATTGAGAAACAACTTGAATTTTCCTTGTCCTATGATTATGGTTGTCGAGTCATCCCCTAGGAAAACGTCACCTCCATTATACTTTTTATATTCACAAAACCACTCCCTATGGGGATTCATATCAAAATGCGCACCTTAATCAATCATCCGTACATCATGATTTGCATGTGTGCTTGAAGAATCCAAGTACACATCCCCTCCTTATTCTAAGGGGGTCTTCCCTTATGTGGAAGGGACATCATTATATCCTTTCCCTCCACCAAAACGTTTAGATCTACAATCCTTCTTGTAATGCCCAATTTTACGACATTTCCAACATTTCCTTAAGTATTTTCTTGGAGATTTAGATCTATCGCTAGTTCTAGATCTCCCAATCCAGGAATTATTTTTATTTATATCTAGGGAATGTCCTCTTACAGATAAGGAATATGTGCTTTGACTATCCATGTTTTTCCTCCTCATTTCTTTTGATAACAAGGATGAAACCACATCATCAAACTTTAATGTGGTTGCATTACTCCCAATAGCTACAACCAGAATAACCCATGAATCTGGTAAAGAACATAGTAAACTAATGCACTTATCTTCATCAAAAAATTTAATTTTGATAGAAAACAACTAACTTACCACAATATTGAAGGAATTTATAAGATTTTTCACTAAGTCTCCATCATTCATCCTAAAGGGATATAGCTTCATTTGAAGGAAAATTTTATTTACCAGAGACTTGGACTGATACAAATACCTAGACTTATCCCATAACAACTTGGCTATAGATTCTCCCAAGAAATTCAATAACAATGAATCTGAAAGATACAAACAAATTGTGATTTTTCCTTCTTATTCAACTTCATCCATTCTTCCATCGACATAATTGTAGGTGCAATACTAGGATCCACAATGACCCACTATTATTTGTCTACCAGAATATCCTCCATCTTCAACTTCTAAAGCTCAAAGCTTTTCCCATTACATTTCTTGACTTTAGAACTACTCACCATTCTCTTTCCCCACAAGAATCACCACTATAGACCACTAAAACCAGATTTATCACAGACCCAAGATATTCTAACCCTTAGCAAAAAAGGCACCCCTCTGAAGACAATAAATACTCTGATACCAAAGGAACATTTTAAACCTTTAGAGTATAGAAATGAACACACATATTCTTTATAAAACAAAAAAGAAACAATAGCATTCACACATAACACTCAGAAATTTACATTGGAAACCCTTAACTAGGAAAACCAACAAATGTTGATAGCCACACCTCTAACTCTCATTGTATTAACTTCACCATTTACAATATAATATATATATTATTCTACGGTGTCCAAAACCTTAATCTATCAACCCAGATTAGATTCCTTAATCGAAATTATAATACAATGGGCCAAAAAACCACCCAAAAATAGACCAAAAACAACCCCCCCCAAAAATATCCATGGGCTTCGACCCCCCTGGTGCACCCATCGCAACGCACAATGTGTGGGGCTAATTATGCAAAGAATATAGCACATATCCAACAAGAAAGAGATCTTGTTACTAAAAAATAATTAATGCACACACCACACAATATATTATACCCACAATTTATTGATTATTAGAGAGAAAGTGGAGGATTTATATAAAAGGGGAGGAAGGCATAAGGGATGGAGAGTCACCCAGGAATGAATGGTTGTCCATATTTTTACCCCTAGCAGGGATGATTTTAAGGATGAAAATTTATATTAAAATATAGAAACTTGGGCTAATATTACTAGTCTGTAATATGCAAAATGTAAAATGTTTAGCGATAGTTTTGTAAAAATATTCAAATTTCTAATAATTTTATATAGTTTCTATAAATTTTTGGCGATTTTTAAGATATAATGATTTATTCTATGGAATTTGGGTGATTCATTTTTAGAAAAAATGGAAATTTGTGAATCATTCTTTGGGAAAAACCATGGAAAATTAGCCCAATGGATAAATTCAGCCCCTAAAATAATCTATGACCCCTAGACTCATGAAGCACCCAAGAAAGTCGCTCAATATTTCAAGAACCAATAGACACCTAATGGTCAATTTGAGACATTTTTATAGGTATGGTGAGCGACAATGAGAAATTTATAGAGGAAACTAAAGAGAATATCTTCATCTTGGTTGGCACGCTTAGAAAAAAGAATCGATGAAGATCATAGAAAGTGGGAGTTTGGTGTTGAATTTTTTGGTCGATATTAAAGAGAATACATAATAGAGAGTAGATTAGGATAACCAAAAGGAGGATAATCCTTAATAGGAAACAATAAGGAATATATTATCTAAGTTGATATCAATTGATAACATTTTTGAAGACACCTAGTTCATGGTAGAATATATCTTATCTCAATATGGTGTCAACTGACATGACATGGATGATATAAAGAACTAGACTCCAAAAACTACAAAAAATGAAAACCAGGGACACCTACCACTTGATGAATAGGTCAACCCATGTAAATACACTATATTTCTATATTTTTTCCTTCATTTTATAAAATATGGAAAATCTCTAAAGTGAATTGTGTTATGCTAAATTTTCAATCTCGAAGTGTAATTAATATCAAGAGGATTAAGTTTTAAGTCTAATATCTCACTTTGTGAAGCAAATTTGAGAAACTTAAGCCTAGGATATCAGTTTTAAATTTTAAATGCAAAGATGTATTCTCAAGAAAGATGATGTTATGGGAATCTATGTGTGTGGCTTGTTTCCTTTCAAAGCAATGTATGTTTATATTTTCAATACACAAGACCTTATAACTTTATTAAATGGATGACTTGTGATCTATTTTTTTTTTATGTTTCTACAACTCTTGAATTATAATGAAAAATACTCCTTTATTTACCAAGAAAAAAGGTCTATTATACTCCTTGATTAAAATGAACTGCTCACTATGCATTTCCATTCAAGTGTAACATGATAGATTTTTCTTGACTCCTATTGTAATAGACAACTATTTATGTATTGCACACAATTTTGGCAATTGATAATTGGAAAAATTTTCATCTACAGTTAAGAGTCTAACTCAAGAATGAATGAATGCAATTGGGATACAAATAACAAAAGAGTTTTGGTTATGAATAACATCAATACAAACGTTTTTCAAACAGAATATAAATTTGCATATGGAAACTCTAATTCTTTGAAATCAAATTGATCAATGTCTAAGATGTACTACTTTTACCATATTAACACTATGTTATTGAAACTCATGACTATTGTGACCAATAATGTTAGTACTAGAAATTTGGAGAAGGATACTACACATAACTATTGAAAGAATGATTTACCAGTCAAATAATAGACATCATGTGGCTAAATTTATCCAAACACTACAGATATTGAACATTCAATATTAACACACAATACAACCACCTTTAAATCCATCTTATACATTACTTAGAAGGTAATATTCCTATGGTGCACCTGTTTCTAGAATGCAAGAACATCTAAAACAAAGGTACAGTTGTTCGATACAAATAAAGGATTCACCCAAATTGGTAGGAAACGGCAAGTTGGGAGTGACAATATTGTATGTTAAAAAATATAAACAGTTAAAACAAAAAACAAATAGGGAAATTTTTCACCAAACATATACCATAGCTAATATTAATATCTAAATTTTCACCCATAGATAGCATTCACCAAACACAAAACAATTCCCTTCCCCCTATTAATCAAGCATATACCTAGCTTATATGCATTGCATTTTCCTACTTAAAATTTCCATGTTTTAGAAACAAAGGAGACATTACCATCCCAAATAACTATCAATGAATACCACTGGAGATAAACACTACCAGTGAACACTGAAAACAACTAAGTCATGCATAGAGCATAGTTTACAAGAGAAACCAACAACATGTCAAGAATCAACACAACATATAATTTGCAAAGAATAGTGATGTGTTTAGTGATGATGAAAGGTACCCAAGACATTAGAGATATACTTGAATCATGATTTCTCATGGAAAGTTTAAACACATGGAAATACATGTAGAAATTATCATGTGCTTTAGAAAAAATAGAAGAACAAATTCAAATATTTTTAAAAACAAAAATTCATCCCATAATATAAATTCACATGACATGACTATAGAATTCAACCCATATAGAGTCATGAATGATAAAAGTGGTGTAACATATCCTAGTGTGTGAGGGTCCTACCCTAACCTCACTACTTTAGGCTACCTAGGAGTTATTTAATTAATGTATGTGGTCATGTTCTTTGAATAAGGTCCATTATATAGTAGTGGATAATTATTTAATGTAAAATTTTCCTCTTTATTAAATAAGGCCCACTAGGTGGTCAGTACTCATTGATGATGGAACCACAGGTAGTTATGGTTCTTCTATTGGAATATCTATGAGGAGGAGGAGATAGAATAAAAAGAGGGAGAGGAGGTAGGTAGAAAATGAGGAGTAGAATAGGAAGAAGGGAAGATGGATAAGAGAGGAAGAGCAAGGAGAAAAGGGAGAGGAAGAGGAAGGAGAAGAAGGAGAGGAATAGAGGAAGGGGAAGGGGAAAAAGAAGAGGAAGAGGAAGGCATGATGCTAAACCTAAATTATTTCTTTTTTATTTGTAAACACCATCTCCAACACCCAATCTGTCTCATTTAAAACCCAAATCTTATCTCCAAAATCCAGATCCCAAATCCATTTTGGTTTAAATTCACAATTTATTTTAAAAGATAGGGGTGAAATGGAGCAAATGAAAAAAAGAAAAAAACTTACCTTGATCTATTGATTCCCCACAAATCTCACCATATTATTCTTATTGATTTCCCCCACAAATCCCTTTCATCTTGAAGAAGCTCTGCCCCAAACCCTCATATGGAAATGAAATGAGGGGACATTTTTTTCGATTTGTATTAAAAGTGCACGGGCAGGGTGAATAAAAACTTTAATTTGCATCATCTTTGTTTTGATTTTTTTCCAATTGTTGCATCATTTTGCATCATGAATGTATAAAATACCACAATGCAATCACAAAACACACATCATACATGCACTGAAACTGTGTCACACTAGTATCATTATTTTTTGTACTAAGAAAAGACAGATGTCCTTACAATTTCATATTAGTTGACACTAATATAAGTTTGAGCATCATGTATCATTTTTAGTTTTGTTATAGCATCATTTAGTTTAGTGTAAAAGTGCACACATGACTGGTGGAGCTTTTGGTCGATGTTAATAGGCCAAACAAAATTGGATTGGAGGTTGACATACCTACACGTGGAGGTATAAATAATAAAAAGAGGGTGCATGGAAGATGAAGAATATGGATCTAGTGTATGGAAATAAAGATGTATTGCGCAAATGGTTGTCATGAGTTATGGTTTCCAAGGATTGAAATGCTTGTATACTAGTGGGACCTGCAACAACTAGATTTTGGGAGGTTTCCATTTAGTCATACAATGCCAAAATGATGAAAACAAAGTATCATTAGAAAGGTATCGATGAGCACTTCAATGATTTTCAATCAAAAAATTGGTAGGTGATAAATGGATAATTCATGTCAATTTTCACATTCAACTCCATGTGACCAATTTTCATATCTGAAAATTACTTCCTAGTGAGCTAATAGTAAACCCTAGTTGTTATCAATGAACAATTTTACACTAAAAATTATTGACTGAAAATATATGCCGTGGAAACAACAGATCATAGATGAATCATCAATATGCATGAGACACAAAATTTATGTTCTGCAACTTTATCAATTCATAAATTCTGAGGGATAAACCATCCCTCCCAGCCAATACAAATTCACGAAAAATCTGAGGACAACCTTGTCCTCAAATAACAAGAAAAATCAGAAAAATGAACCTCAACAAATCCCTAGAAATTTCCTCTTCCCACAAATCTGATGTAGACCACCTATATAGTCTGCTGACATGACCTGTATTGATGTTGACGCCATCCTATATGGACCTACTCTTGCCCCAAAAAAACTTTGTATGAATGTACATGATTCACCTTAGTGCAACTCATGTACATACATGATTGTGCCTCATTGCAACCCGCATATACGGGAATGTGCCTACTGCAACCCGCATACATACGTGACTATGCCCACTGTAACTTGCATACATACATGATTGTTCCCACTGTGACCTGTGTACATGTACAAAAAAGTACGGACACTCATGTACGATTCACACAATTTCTTCCTTCTACGGTTTCCTATCTGCTAGGTTAGATTTGCCACAATTGCAAAATTTCCCTTTGTTGAACTCACCAAGCCTCCTAGCAAAATTGATCACTCACTTATGCTAACTACATCATGCCACAATTATTAGATGTCACAATGACCTCTCTCCTTTATATACAAGTCCAATGAGTGAGTTTAGACACCCCTTCTAAACTCAACAATTAATTAGAATATTTTAATCCTCTTTATGGGTGTGGCACCCCCACACAAGCCCACAAATCCAATCAAAATTCCATGAGGCCCTAGCCTCATTCCAGGGATGATTTTACTAAAACAAAATGATAAAATGGTGCCAAAAAATATTCCCACATGCTTGACACCTTGGACTCTTGCGGGAATACCTCCCAAAGCTACAATATCATCAACACTCCCTCTTAGCAAGGGAGGTATCCCATCCACGATCATGTGGATGTACCTCTATATCCCATAATAGAAGTAGCTCTGTGTCCAGCACTGGATATAACACATATGACCTCCAATCCTCCTGATTGGATGCTCCCTCTGTCACTGAAGCAAATCCTGCTATCCAATCTGCCTCACTGGATGATCCCTCTGTGACTGAAGCAAATCTTATTCCCTAGTATTCTTGACTTCCTGCTTCCTCTGTCATTGTAGAAAAAATTGTTGAAACAAATGTATCCTCCATGGAGGTCTCACATGCCCTAGAGGCATCCTACCTTTGAACCTCCTGCCTGGCCTCCTCAACCCATGAAATATTCTTAGAAGACTCCTCTCTTCCACCTGCACTTGAGGGTATACTCCCTCTGAGCTTGTTAACTCCCCCCGAAGTCCAACTTCCTCTCTACTATCTTGGGAGTTTTCTCATCCCTAATGGATACTAAAGGGTAACTCCCTCTAAATATTGGCTCCCTTTGAGATGACACTACCGATGGGGTTGTCTGCCTCATCACTAGTGGAGCTACCTGTTCCCTTTAAACTTGTGCTACTGGTGGGGCCACCTACCTCACCATTGATGAAGCCACCTTCTCCTCCTAATATGTCTCTCTTCTACTGCTTTCCACATCTCTCATAGGCTATCCCCTTAGCCTATATAGGTTTCCCTCCCTAACTCCAAGAACCATTGTTGATCTGAAGCTAGATTGTCTGAGCATCCAATAACACCTATCCATCCTGAAACAACATTTCATAGCCTTACTCCTTAATCGTTGAGGATGAGAACACACTCCTAGCACCCATAACACAGTTTCCACTTGCAACACATCCCCTGACTCCGTCCAGAATACCACTGTACCAGATCCCTGTAATACATGTCTGGTCCTCATACCAAGCTCCTCGTACATCCCTGAGTCCAAAAACCGTTAATTTCTTGAACAAACTCATGTTCCCTTGTCATATCTTGTTGGCTCCCACTGTATAAGAACCATGCAATCCTCCAAGGAAATCATCCCACTTACCCAAGTCAAGACCATCCAATGAACTTCTTCCCAAGTCCATCATCCAAATCATAAGACTCTCAGTGTCTACATACACGCTGCAACTGAACCTATGTCCTCCTCTGAAGTAGTTCCAAGCTATGGTTGGACTAGTCAATTTTAAACCACCACAACTCATCTTTGCAAGTGTCCTCATCCTCCTCGGTCAAATACCTCATACATTGTCTTTCCTCGATAATGTGCAACTCTTCGGCCCGATGAAGACTCTATCTCATCAATTTTCCAAACGTACGAAGCTATCTCATCTATGTCAAAGTACCTAAGCTGCACCCATCACAACTCACCATGACAAGTCACTAGAAGTCCATCCACGAGGTTAGAAATATGTCACACAACATGTTGTTGTGATCCGAGTTGTTCGTCGATCCTCCAAAACTCCCAACCTGCCACACCATCGAGCTGCAATAGTCCACAAGTCCTCATCGGGACGGTCTGCTCCATGTCTCAAACTAGAGACCATCTAACTTGTTGCCACTTGCAATAGTCATTGTATCTCCCTCTAAGAGATAACTTCTCAACATTTCTACAACTCCATCTCAAATTTGTCACTTGTGACATGTCCGAACAAAAACAAGAAATCTATGACGAATTGTAGCAACTATGTGTCTCAATATGATCCCTTCTTTTTAGATCCCAAGCTCTAAAACCATATCAATTTTCACATGAAACTCAATGTGATTAATTTTTAGATCTGAAAATTGCTTCATAGTGAGCTAACAGTAAACCCTAGTTGTTATCACTGAACAATTTTACATTGAAAATTATTGACTGAAAATATATGTAATAGAAACAACAAGATAAGAGATGAATCATCAATACACATGAGACAAAAAAAATTTGTTCTGTAACTTTATCAATTCATAAATTCTAAGGGTAAAACCAACCCTCCTAGCCAATACAAATCCACCAAAAATCTAAGGACAACCTTGTCCTCCAATAACCAAAAAAATTAGAAAACCAAACCTCAACGAATCCATAGAAATTTCCTCTTCCCAAAAATCTATAGCAAACCACCTGTACGACATGTTGACATCACATGTACTACTGTTGACATCAGCCTATACAGACATGTTCCTGTCCAAAAAAACTTTATAAGGATGTACATGATTCACCTTACTGCAACCCCCATACATACATGATTGTATCTCACTGCAACCCGCATATACGTGACTGTGCCTACTGCAACCTATGTACATATGTGACAATTCCCACTACAACTCGCATACATATGTGACCCCATTGCAACCCGCATACATGTACAAAAAATTATACAGACACTTATGTAGGATTTGTTATCGCTCAGTTTGTAGTTTAGGTCGAGTAGTTGAAGGGTAATGATCAAACTGGCATAACATGAGCTTCCCCACCCATTGTCACCTCGATGGGGGAATCTTTCTATTCAAGGTGGCTAAATCCAAGGGAGACGTCCTTGACAATCTGGGGTTTTGAAAGGCAAAGGTTTAAAGGATCAAGGTAGGTTTTCCCTTTCACAGATTACCGCCAAGAAGATAGTCAAAAGAAGGTAAACCACAGCAAAGGCACCTGTTTGCGAGACAAGAAAACAATAAAACTAATGCATACAAAAAGTGGTTAGCACTTCATAGATTAATGAGTATCAACATTTAATATTAATGAGCATAAATAGCAGTAATTATTGAYGAAGTCAATGATTGMAAAAAATGACTATGGCTTATAATATTACTTCTCAATAAACACTGGAAATGATATGGTATTCAATGTATATAATCAATCTTTGAATTAGCATAAAATATCATCAAATGCTCATATATGACAAGAGTGTTGCGTCAAGCTTACTAGAGGTGACGTCAGCCTTCTTTAGGGTCAGTTTGGTAGACAAAGAGCTCAACGTTTTGCAAATAGGTCAATGAAAATTATCAACACATCAATGTCTATCATTGGATGACT